>CM060694.1:46855052-47152552 GCA_030686995.1 Artemisia argyi
TTAAGGGTTATGAATGAGTTAGTAGGAGCAGTTTTGTAGAATACTAACTAAGTTCTAATAATGAAGAACTTGTGGTAGTGTAGGCGTATGAATTAATGAGAGGAAGAGAAAGAAAGAAAGAGTGGAACCTTGAGAGAAAATTGGAATATTAGGTTGATATGAATGAAGGTTCAACCCTCTCCATATGTGGAGAGGGGTATATATACTAAGCTACAAAGAAAGATAAAAATGCCCACACCTGGGCTGTGGATCAGGCATACAGTGGGTAAAAACCCGTCCTTCTTCCACGATGTTACTTAATCTAATACTAACTAACTAATAACTAAACTAACTATGAGCTAACTTAATGTTATTACAATAATTAGGTGACCGAGACTTTTACAGGAATATTTGTATTCCTAACAATCTCCCCCTAAGCGGTCACCTTGGAAGTTAAGCTCATTGATCTTTAAGCATTCATAAGTCTTTGTAGCTCGTAGGTTTTGATTCTTCACTTTTATACACACTTTGTACTTCAAGCAACAAACTTGTGATTTGGGTTCCTTTGTGATGTGTGATCTTTGAGCTTCTTTGAGATCATCAGCCATAGTAAATCTCCAAGCTCATCCATAGTAGTATAGCCTTCATGTGATGTAGTGACTTAAGGACCATCATGCTTACACCCTTCTGGATCAGGAGACTTTACATTAGAGTTGTGGATCAGGAGACTTTTTCATCAGAGTTGCGGAAACGTTGTTGGTAGTCTCTCATCATTTGTTGTAGCAAGTCTCTCATCATCATTGATAGTGAGGAGGATGTGTGAGCATGAGGTATGGATTGACCCGATTCAGCTAGAAATAGGAGCCATCAACGCCATCTTTATATGTGTCCCTAAAATAAAACAGTTAGCAATAAAGATAGAGAACGAATATGGCTTTGTCATTCGTTCTGCGAGGACAGACTACCCTCCGGTTTTGTGAAAACCGACCTGTGATCAGGTAGAGTCTCTTTTAAAGAAGACTCTCCTTGATAGGAATTTCCAGCTTGAAGTAATGAATTTTCCAAAGAATCCACTTTGGAGTCTTCATACTTAGCATGTTCTCATACCGGAACGTCTCAGAGCAGACAGCACGATAGAGTGAATCGGTGAATAAATATTCACGGATTGATGAGAAACTGATTTATAGAAATCACTCGCGTGTCTTATGATAAACATTTTTGAGACACGACGAGAGTTTTATACTTTGAATCACATTTCCATCAAAAATACTTTTGTTTGAAATATTGTACACAATCAATATGCTCAAAAAATTAGTTTGTGAGCACGTTGAAAGGTTTTAGCAAAAGTATCCGTCAATCCATATCCTGGAACAAGTTTGATTCAATTTTTAATCGCACGATTGTTGCTTTCAAGTTGTCACTTGATCATTGATCCAAGATGGATCTCACATGTCACCTACCAAGAGCTTGAAAGATGTTCGCTCTAGAAGGATTTCCATCTTCATCGTGAATACTTTCATATCACTCGGATGTTCTGGCAATACCACAAGGATAATGCGTAGGACTCTAAATATTTTATCTTACTTTCCACATAGTGTGAAACAATAAGCATATTTGGAAGTGTTTCCTAACGAGATTTATAGATGATCTCATGGCTTTAGAATCAATAGTGCGTTTTGATCCGCTCCTGGAGACTGGGGAGGCGTCTCTTGTTTAGGTATCAACATAGCTCGCAATGAGCGGTCGATACATTGCACAGGGTTCCCCGTGAGAATGAAACAAGCTCTTTTAAGAGAACTTGAGTGGTTGGGATGTTAAGTGCAGTGCGTCACTGGGTCAATGACGTCTTGTCTTCAATACCGATGTTACTTTAGTAATCACCAGTAGATTATGAATTGAACCTGATTTCTGCCCTAAGGTTGAATATTTGGAGGGCTATTTCTTTTCACCCTTTCTCATTTCAATTCTTTTTAATTCTTCAACCCCTTCAGTGCTTACCGAGACTTCACCACTAGAACCTTGTTGGGTTTGTTCCAGTCCTAGCTCTATCTCAGTCCGCACTCTTCCCTTTCTCAATTTACTCCTTTTTTCAATCATTCCTAAGGACTTCTAATCTATCTAGAGGATTGTCCCTGGGAAGATCCTTCCGGTTCTGGTGGATCATGGGAATTCATACCTAACCTTAACCAACCTTATAACTCCATGCATAAAGATAAATGGTCGGTCTTTGGTATAACTTCCACAAACGCCTTTGCTCCCCTTCAATATGTGCACCGATATTCGAAAGTGTTTAGCACATATGTGGGAGCCAATTTATTGAGTCCAAAAGATCACTTTTGATTATCAGATTTCATATTTAAATCACATTCTCTCCCCCGATCAAAAATTTCAAATCTTTCGAGATTTTGGATCTCAATTGATTTAAATAAGTTAAACATTTTTGGGAGAGAAATGCGGTTAGTTTTAATATTTTCTGATAAAAAGGAACCTTTTACTGCTCCCCCTCAATCTGTGAGGGAGGTTGTTATGTGTCAGATTTGATGAGTTTACAAACAATTAGAAGTTTTGATAATTTCTGAAAACTCTTTGAAAATTTCTCATTCTGACACATAACCATCACAAAATGTTTTGTTGCAAGGTTTTGTACAAAGTGTGGAGAGTTTTTGATGATACATAAAATTTTGAGAAATCACTCTCCCCCTCAATCAATGACGGATGTTAAAACTGAAATATTTTCATAGACTCTTAAAGTCATTGTTTGAGTGAAAAATTTTATCGAAATTTTGAGTTCAATTTGATTTTTTAATCAAAATCTCATGGTACCACCAAGTTTTGCACAAATACTTTTCGGAAAAATCATAGAAGGGAAAGTATTTGGTGATTGATGCGTAGGGATTGCACCAGACTTTACCTCTCAATGGATCTTGAGAAGCTTACAACCCCCACCAGGCAGTGTACCTGATCGATGTAGTATAGTATAATGACAAGTACCGGGGGATTGATCGTTCAGCTAGGAATAGTGTCGCTAGGATTAGAAAACCTCAAGACTAGGTCTAGAGATGAGGGATGATTCTTTTTGTATTTTTATATTTTTTAGAAAAGCAAGTAAAAATCTCGGTTTTGAAGGAGTTGGGCGGAATTAGTTGCTAGTCAACTAACCCAATACTAAGATGCAATCAAAATAAAATATTAAAATGAAAATAAAACTGAAGTTGTGAGCAATATGTGGGAGAATTGTGTTTACTTAGATTTCACTACTCCCTAGATATCTTTTACACGTTAATTACTTATTATAGTTGCGTGGATGACAGATTGTATTCCTTAATACCATTCATGGGGTGGCGTACTTACTTCCCCAATCCTATGAGCACCTACTTCACTCCTATGTCGAGCCGGCTAAGAAGCTCCTAACATGGGATCATTAGAATTTACTCATGCATTAAATACAACCAATAAAACCTAGTACACATCGGTTCATGTTTCCTAAGACGTTCAAGCATGTTACACAATGGAGATCTGCCAGTTTTCTTAAGCCTAACATTGAAATCATTCATCCAATACAACCATAAACAAGTAATCAACACATAATTAACATCTAGGTTTCATTAGATCTAAGCAAACACAAGATAAATCTAGCCTAGCATGTTGAAATCAAGACAAGCACAAGATATAATCAACCAACACATAGACATATTGATTGTATTAAGAGAAGACTTATCTCAATAACACATGAAAGGATTCAAGGGGTGAAAACCCTTGAAAGTACTGTAAAATATGACCTAGGGTTTACAAAGTTCGGCCCTAGTTTTCTCCACACAAGTTCCTCCTATAATGAATGAAAAATAGAAAACTATATATAGAGTTTAGAAGGTGACGGCGTTAAGAACAAAAGTCAGACGCCGTCATCTCGCCGCCAAATAGTTTCTCAGACTGCCTAGATCTGGGTCTGACGCCGTCATGTATTCACCTTATGCAGGCCGTCACCAAACTAACTCTTGACGCCCTTGTTGTGACGCCGTCAGGTTTGCACTGGGTCGTCATGGAATTTACTCTTGACGCCGTCAGGATCTTCCTCTTGACGCCGTCAGGTACTGTTCTCAGCAGGAAAAATTATGTCTTTGCGTTTTCTTCACTTTTATGCTCCAAAAACGTCCGAATTGCTTCATTTCCCTGATATCACTCCCAAAGTACCTAAAATCACAAAAGGAACGATTTAGGGTAATATTTGATCAAATAAATTCAATTCCGGGCTTAAATGACCCCCTAAAAGTGGTTCATTTTTCGCCTCATCATATACCCTTACACGTGAGATTTGCTTGTCCTCAAGCAAATGCGCTTTTATTCTAATCAAAATACAAGTTAGGGGTCATTTAACACTAATATAAAAGTAATTACAACAAATAATCGTTCCACTAAAGGCCAATAGACAAGCACGGAAGTCATACATTAGCACCTCACAAATAGTGTTTAGATACTCACATCTCTCGGGTGTAATAAAGTAATACCACGTTATGGAAATGGAAAACATCTCTCACTACCTGTCATAGCAATATAGATTACCATAGGCTTGGGAAAGGATCAAACCTCCACCACATGGCGTAAGCACCTAAGATAAACTATCAAAGAGGTCTTTTTAAAAGGGTTGTAACGTTAGGTGTAGGGATATGGAATACACAGTTTTGTTGGATATAGGCAGTCTTTACTGGTGGCGAGTTAACAATCTTGGTTAATTACATGTACAATATGGCGTTGCTAAGCCAAGACTTGACTCGACTTAAGCTAATAAATGAAAAATAACAAAAACATAAAATGAACATAGAATAAAAAGGGATTGTAGTCCATATGTTTTTTCTTTTTTTTTTTCTCTTTTTTCTATTTTTTTTTCTTTTTCTTCATTTTTGCGATTTTTTTTTGCATACACTCTTACCCTACCATCCAAAATAATACATCGTAGGGAATGTAAATTCCCCTTACACTTGAATTTTTACATACTTTACAATAAACTAATCTAATGACTCGAATTAAGAAAATCAAAACACTTGGAGTACTTTTAAGATTAACGTACATATGGGGGGTAATATATGATGTTCTTCCCCATTACTCCATAAAATAAGTACTTTACCCATGAGTCCCAGTCGTCCCAAAACAATATGTACAAGGATATGACTCGACTTAGCAACCATGTAATCAATTAGATAATTAACTTAGGGTTTAACAAATAACAATAATGCACTAAAGATGAGTGCATACACGGAAGGCTAAGGCGATTTGGGTGTACATTTAAGTGAGGTGTAACAAATTCTTCCTTTAAGTAAAATGCTTAAAGTTAGAAACGAAAAGATAGGCTCGGAGGGGTGTACTAGGGGTTTTGTGTACTAAAAATGAGTACAACGCTAAGGTGTGGGAAAAATCAATTGACTTAACTAGCCAAGTAATATGACTTAAATGGTCAAGTAATTATGATATGGGTTTAACACAAGGGTGATCCTAATGCCTCTTATCATGTAGTAAATCCTACTACACGAATGTAGTCTCACTAGCGGTCTCGGGATGCATCACTAACGCAAGTTCTAGAATCTAAATGCTACCGGTACACTCATAAGCACTAATAGTAAATGCTTTTCCTATCAAATCTAAAGGCGAACCTCACATATTTGGGTGGAAAGTTTTTCTGAATGGTACGGTTTTGTGCTAGTCATACAATCTCCTATCCATGAGACGCTTGCTATGGCTAAAGTTTCACTCCTAAATGTTGTAAAAAATTTTAAATTTGGCGCTAAAATTGCACTAACAAGTATTTCTCATAGTTTTATTACACATCTACTATCAAACAAACAAACTCAAGCGAAAGTGTATCTGTAAGGTATCATCATTTTACCCTCCCCTTACACTTAGGATGAACATTGTCCCCAATGTTCAAGTAAAGAATGTAAAAGTGAAATAAATAAAACAAATGAAATCAAATACTCCCCTAATTCGCTCGGTATGGATAATAAGGTGGCCAGGTTAAATCTTCCTCCAAGAAAATGAACAATCAAAGCTTCCCTTCCAGAAAAATAAATCATCTTCTTGTCATACATAACCTGTAAATCCTGAGAAAACAGACAAGGCAGCCTCGCATAAAATCGGCGGCAATCTACATATGCTAATAAATCTTAGAAAACAAAGTAAGATATAATGCTTGTGGAATGATGTTTTCAGATTTCCTGGAGATTATAAAACTAATAATTCAACAAAAACTTTAAGACTCTGTTAGAAAAACAAAACTGGTAAAATTTCCAGATTTTTACACGTGACGCCGTCAAGAGTAAACTCGTGACGCCGTCAGAAATGACCTGCAGAAATTCTTATGTTAAGTTTCCAGAAAATTTCTGGAAAAACTTGGTCCTACTTCCTGGAAAATCCTACAAAATATCATTATGACTCGATACAAGCATTTGACTCTAACAAATACGAATATACATGTTCACTTAATATTGTGGAGAATCATGATCGGTTTTGTTTCTTAAAAACATAGTTGGGGTTTCCCCTTACACTTATCTTTTGAAAAAATACCTTTGGATGAAGTTAAGACTAGGCCAAACAACAAAGTAAAGTATTTTCACTATTTAGTTTAGAAACATGATCTACCAACAATAAAAATAAAGCATGCATACGGAAGCAAATAACAAACAAACAAAATAAAAATCACACAAAATCATGGGTTGCCTCCCAAGAAGCGCTTTTCTTTATTTACGAGTCTTGTAGCTAGACTCAAGGTCATGGGTTACCGTGTATCGCTTATGCTCACATAACCAAGCGTGAGCCATCTAATAGTCACCTCATCTTTCTTATAATCATCTCCTAACTCTAAACAGCCACGATAGTATCTTTTATTCTTTTCATGAGTATATTTAAGCCCTTTTCTCTTATCATTCTCACTTAGAAGTTCTATGGGCGGATACCTACTACACTTCTCCGTGGAAAAATCCTTGAACCTAGGGTGTGCACGGGGCATTTGGTAGACAAAATCTTCATCCCCATCCGAGAATGTAATTAACCCTTCCATAAGTTTTTCATCAAGGTTGGTCAACCTTTTAAAAGGTTTCCCAAACACAACTTGGGTTAACTTACTATCAATAAATTCTCCTAGATTCTCCATAACCATAAACTCAACAAGATAAACAAAGCTTCCTACAAACACATGCAATGACATTGCCCTAGAAATAACATTATCTCCATTGTATTCTAACTCATCTACAATGATTTTATTATATTCATTACGTGAGATTATGTTCATTGGGAGAGATGAGTTAAGGTAGGCATTAAAGCTCCTAAATCCAATCTTACAACGAAATTGCATATTGAATGAACTATCACTCTCAATCCTTGTTCTAGGATCGACAAACCTAAGAGGGTTCACTTCATCTTCCATCATATCCTCATTAATCACATCACCATAATCAAGATCCTCATCGGAGTCTGAATAGTAAAAAGGACTAGCCCTATGGTCATCATCATGGTCAGACTCCTCTAACTCAAAATTATTGTCCAAGTGGTGGTCAGGCGAGAGGTTAGGTGGGTTCTCATTTTCCACTAAAGGGATTGGGGCGGGCATTTGGAAAATCCTACGACGAAAAACACGAATAACACGAATCAAACAATCAATGTTATTGTTATCCATCAAGATAGTTTACGAACAAAGGAAACAAAGAAATAAGATAGACTAAAGAGATCCTAAAAATAAAAATAAAATCTTACTAGAAAGGAATCTAGCAAGTAGACCTAATAAAAAGAGATTATAACCTAGACAATAACTGTTCCCCGGCAGCGGCGCCAAAAACTTGATGCGTAGGGATTGCACCAGGCTTTACCTCTCAAGGGATCTTGAGAAGCTTACAACCCCCACCAGGCAGTGTACCTGATCGATGTAGTATAGTATAATGACAAGTACCGGGGATTGATCGTTCAGCTAGGAATAGTGTCGCTAGGATTAGAAAACCTAATGACTATGTCTAGAGATGAGGGATGATTCTTTTTGTATTTTTATATTTTTTTAGAAAAACAAGTAAAAATCTCGGTTTTGAAGGAGTTGGGCGGAATTAGTTGCTAGTCAACTAACCCAATACTAAGATGCAATCAAAATAAAATATTAAAATGAAAATAAAACTAAATTAAACTAAAGTTGTGAGCAATATGTGGGAGAATTATGTTTACTTAGATTCCACTACTCCCTAGATATCTTTTACACGTTAATTACTTGTTATAGTTGCGGGGATGACGGATTGTATTCCTTAATACCATTCATGGGGTGGCGTACTTACTTCCCCAATCCTATGAGCACCTACTTGATTCGTGTGAAAATCAATATTATATACAGTATAGTATTACTCAAGAGATCCGCAAAGAAATACGGATAACCCGAGGTCGTAGTCCGTGTGAAGGATGAATGGAATTTCGAATTCCCAATTCGTGAAATGTGTCGTGAAAGTGGTAAAAAGTGATTTGAATGAGATTATACTAATGAAATAGTAAATGAAGCACAAATAATCAACTAAACACGTAATTCAAGTAAGGCAACTAGAAACGTAACGTAGAATCGAAAATGTAAGCTAAAACGTAAAATAAACGTTAACGTACGAAATAAAACGCGACTTTTAAGCTACGCTACTCCTACGGACTTGAAAATAATTTTTAAAAGTTAAAAATGATAAAAGAAAATTTTGAGAAAAAGAAAAATATTTTTTTGACTTTTTATTTATTTTTTTATGAATTAAAAACTATTTTATCTCATTAAAAATTAAAAGGAAATGAAAATAAGGTGAGAAAAATGAAAAATAAATTTCTAAAATTCTAAAATAACTAAAAATAATTTTCTAAAATATTTTTGGATTTTTCTGGGGTTTTTCTGATTTTTTTGTATTTTTTAGTAATTAAAAAGTAATTAAAAATGATTAAAAATGAAAATTTAATAGGAAAAATAGCAAATTAACTCAGAAAAATATGAAAATTTCAGGGAAAATCTAAAATAATATTTTAAAGCTAGGAAAAATATAAAAATTGAAAAATAAGCACTGGAAGTGCTGATTAGCTTAAAACTGCTTATTTTAAACCCAATGATTTTTAGACTTATTAAAACTCAGATTAACAAATTTGAATCCAACAAGTGCTCAGAAACAAAGGTTAAGGATCAAATAGGTGAAATAAGCTCAAGTGGAATAAGCAGTTAACACAAACAAAAAAGCAATAAGCCAGATATCAACTGAAACAGTTACTATAAGCAATATAAAGCTACAATGACCCAACAAACTCAGAGTATGATCAATTTTCAACACTTGCAGCCCTACTATTTAAAACAGAATACTAGTTCAATGCACTCACTTGATGAGCCCAAAGAGCTGATCAAATAAGCTATTAAGATGAAACTTATGGGTGCAAATCACTCACTAACTAACTGAGAACACAAAACTTCCAAAATACTGATTCCAAAGCTAATTCACTATTCTAAAAGCTACCTAGAAAGCTTGATCAGATCTGATGTGCAGGGGAACCTTTGGTTCAAATTGACAACTGAAAACAGCTTTTTCAATAAGTAAAAGATATCCAAACCACAAATTTCTTTTTGCACTTGATTCTCAAACTTCTAATCTTCTCAAAACAACTTTCAAAAGTAATTTCCAATAAGTATTGAATCCTATAATCTATCTCAAAGATGTGACCAAAACTGAGTTTTAAAACTTGATTTGACTTTTTGGAGTTGAAACTACTTTGACTCAAATGAATTTATAACTGATTTAATCTAATCCTAACTGATATTATTTTATAATTAAGGAGCTAATAACCCTAAATGAACACCAACTCTAACAGATTTAAGAATCTCAGACTTCAAAACAATCTTATGCTTCACAAAAATTATCTAACTAACTTATTTTGACTGATGCTGTTAGGCCTACTATTCTGATGACTTACTTATATCTATACTAAACTATGGGACTAACCTTAACCAAGCACAACCTCTGAAACACCCCAATATCAGCAAACTGCTATTATCCAAACACCCTTGTTATTGACTGTCACAACCACAAACTCCTCAAACTCAATCCAATTCAATCCAACACTCAACCTCAGTACTCAAAATGATTAAATGATTCAAATGACTCCCAAAAACACAGATCTCAGATGTAGTATTACTCAAATAACAAGATCCACAGATTTGACAGATGAAATAGATGAAACAGTAACAACTAGTAGGAATCAAACTTAAATATAACAACTATGACTAAGCAACAATGAACAAGCAAAATTAGACTATATAAGCAGCAAGTAAACTAATCAATATCAAATCAAAACTACTAGTTAAACTATCAAACTGAGACAGAAATGGAAATGGATGAGACTTACAACTCAAATTCCCCCTCAGCTCAAATAGAGGGGGATTCACTTAGCTAGCCTGTCTTTTGACAGGCCAAGGCTCCTCTTGGCTGCCTATAATCTCCAAATAAGCTGAGCTTTTGAAATAAGCAATACAGTTGACCCACTTTGACACTTTTGTTTATTTAAAACTTTGATGAAATAGTAAATTTTTGCTTATATAAGATGATAAAAACAGATAATAACTATATAAAACTTTGATTTAAACCAATAAAAACTAATATGAATATATATTTTTGTATTATTATTATTATTATTATTATTATTATTATTTTTTATGAGCTGAGAAAAATAGTAAATGGAATTTAATTCAAGCAGAATATAAAAAAAATGAAATACTAAAGCAATAAACTAAACAATAACAAGTAATTAAGCAGAAAATTTAAATGGAAATAAGAGAACTTATATTAAAATTAAAATTTCATTAATAGAAAAACATTACAAAGAGAGTTTTACAGAATAATAATACATAAAAAGAGCACACTCAATGACTAGGGGAAGGGGGTATTTATACATGAATGGGGGAGCTTGGGTGAAGGTTCTGGTAATCCTATGTCAGCAATCCATGCCACTTTTGTGCTTTCTCTTAGTCCCTTGTAGCCGTATGATAACACTTGGTCCCTAAGCTTGTGATATTAGCCCTTGGATTAGATGATGTGACAACCTCAATCCTGCGTGTGTGCTCTGATTGGTCCACGCGTCCTCCTCTGACGTGTGCCTGACATTCCTGACACCTTCTAGAAGGACTTACGATTGGGTAATTATTACCCAATCATGGTAACAGAGGGTAATTTTAAGGGTGGTGAAATTAGGGTTCTTGGAACAGTTATTTCTCTGGGTAATATGTGAAATTGGGGGGCGTGGTTTATTTTGGGGAATATATATTAAAAGTGTTGACCGGGTTGGTTTGACTGGGTAAAATTGGGATTGGATCGAGTAATGGGTAAAGTGGTAGTGGGCTGTTGGGCTTGGTTTTCTTGTAGGCTTGGTATAACTTTGGGTTTTGGTGAAAGGATTTGTGGATCCGGTTGTAATAATTTGATTTAGGAGTAGTAAAGTTACAAGGACCAAAGTAGTAATTTTGAATTTCATAGGGACCACTTCTGTAATTCTTTGAAAGTTTATTCCAAGGGCTATTCTTGTCACTTCTGAATTTCTTAAAGGACTAATATTAACTTTTCTTCAAAATTTCATTGAAGGACCATATTTGCCAAAATCTGAAACTGTAGGGACTTAATTTGTCAATTTCTCCAAACTTTGTCCAGGGACTTTTCTTGTAACTTTAAGAATCTCTGAGGTTGAATTTGACTTTTTGAGCTTAGACTTTGACCATTTGACTTCCCCGGCATCGGCTTTTGACCTTTTTCCAATCTCGTGCTCGTTTTTGTCGGTTTTGTCTTGTTTTTGTTCATTTTTCACATATCCGTACCTGCACATACACAAATACAAAAACACACGTTCTCTTGGCATATTTGGTTAGTATTTGGTATTTTTGGTCTGAATTAAGGCCTAAGAAGGATGTGTGATTCATCACTCATCACTACTTCACTCCTATGTCGAGCTGGCTAAGAAGCTCCTAACATGGGATCATTAGAATTTACTCATGCATTAAGTACAACCAATAAAACCTAGCACAGATCGGTTCATGTTTCCTAAGACGTTCAAGCATGTTACACAATGGAGATCTGCCAGTTTTCTTAAGCCTAACATTGAAATCATTCATCCAATACAACCATAAACAAGTAATCAACACATAATTAACATCTAGGTTTCATTAGATCTAAGCAAACACAAGATAAATCTAGCCTAGCATGTTGAAATCAAGACAAGCACAAGATATAATCAACCAACACATAGACATATTGATTGAATTAAGAGAAGACTTATCTCAATAGCACATGAAAGGATTCAAGGGGTGAAAACCCTTGAAAGTACTGTAAAATATGACCTAGGGTTTACAAAGTTCGGCCCTAGTTTTCTCCACACAAGTTCCTCCTCTAATGAATGAAAAATAGAAAACTATATATAGAGTTTTGAAGGTGACGGCGTCAAGAACAAAAGTCTGACGCCGTCATCTCGCCACCAAATAGTTCCTCGGACTGCCTAGATCTGGGTCTGACGCAGTCATGTATTCACCTTATGCAGGCCGTCACCAAATTAACTCTTGACGCCCTTGTTGTGACACTGTCAGGTTTGCACTGGGTCGTCATGGAATTTACTCTTGACGCCGTCAGGATCTTCCTCTTGACGCCGTCAGGTACTGTTCTCAGCATGGAAAATTAAGTCTTTGGCGTTTTCTTCACTTTTATGCTCCAAAAATGTCCGAATTGCTTCCTTTTCCAGATTTCACTCCCAAAGTACCTAAAATTACAAAAGGAACAATTTAGGGTAATATTTGATCAAATAAATTCAATTCCGGGCTTAAATGACCCCCTAAAAGTGGTTCATTTTTTGGCTCATCAGCGATAAAAAGAAGATTTCTCTTCTTTATCAAGAAATAATGCACTGAAGCGTACATTAGATCGAGGAAACATGGATATAAAGTAATCCATGCCCAGGTGAACTTCACCTGGTAAAAGGAACAACCATCTTTTTGGCGACGTGTTTTCCTCATTTTGAAAAGCGGGTTGCTATCTGAAGTAACAGCAAGCCATAATTTTGAAGTCCGGGTTGCAACCTGAAATGACTACAAGCCATAATTTTTGAATAGAATTTTGAGAGACGACATGTTTTAGAAAAAAAAAAACTTTATTTGAAACCGAAAACTCTTGCTCAAGCATATGTATGATTCCGTGTCATTATTGAATGACATTTCTAGAAACGTACATAACATTGATTACACATGAGACATGTCGTAAGTAGAGTATTTTTGGATTTTTTATGATTTTTCAGATTTTTATGGTTTTTATATGTTTTATATTTTTCTATTTTCTTTTTGAATTAAACTATGTACAAAGACTATAATAACAATAAGGATATGAGAGAGAGTTGGTTAGAAAGTTCACAAAGTACAAGATACAGAACATCACAGCATCCAAAATACAACAGATAACACAGCACTCCTCCACATGAAATTTCATTCAGTGAGTTGTAGAAGACGATAGTCACCGGCTTGAACTCTGCCACCTACGTAGCACTCCAAACTACGAAAGATTCTTCTAAACTTCAATCTTTTACGAATACCAGCCAGGAATTTCTTGTTCAGTGTCAGGTCGTGATCTGTCCAGTGGTTGGTATACCTTCTTGATCCATAATTATACACGTGGTATTCTTTTACTCTGAAGTCCAAAGCCTCTTCGACCATTTGTAATGTACCATCACTGAACTTGTGTATTTCATTGAAGCGCAAGACCATAGGAACATTGTATCTGTCACGAAAGATCACAGCCAGTGGAGATTCCTTGATCGTAAAATCAGCAACCGGTTCCATACTGGTAACATCCCAAAGATGTCGTGTAAGATTGAGCTGAGATTGATAGTTTTCGATGCCAAGCTGGAAGTCTTCGACCCTTTTTCTAATGACGATACCCCAGACCCAATGAAGTACAACAAACACAAGAGTCTTCTTCTCACGAGATGGCAGGTGATGCAGCTTTCCTTGAAGATGGAGCAGATATAGGTCTTCAAAATCATTAGGACGAAGATGTTTGAAATCAGCTTCGGATATGATGTAATCTCTGAAATTAGCTCGACGGAGAGTTATGCTCTTAAGATAGTCATATCCGTGGATAGGGTGTATCTGTACCTTGACTACACTGATGATTTGAAGTGGTGATCGAACAGACTTTCGGTCACTTTGAGCTTGAAATCGATCTATGTAAAAGCGCTGCTTCTTAAGCCACCGTTAAGAGATACCTAGAGATGCGGAAGTGTCGTAATCACATTCTTGATCAATCCACATGCCATTAGGGACGAGCTGTTCCAACCCAACATCTGAATAATGGGCAGCTTTCATTTTGGTAATGGACAAGGCCGACTTGCATTGTCTACTGCCAAGCCTGAGATATTCAAGTTCTTTGTTGAAGAAGAACTATACTTGGATTGTAACATGTCCAGGTGTGCCACCCAGAGGAAGTGGATTCTTGTAATTATATTTCATGATTCCTTCATCCACAACATCGTTAAACATCTTGTGGCACTCTTCCATTTGGTATTGTAGATGATTTACGTCCTGATGAAAGACTTTGACAATGTTGAAAGCCGGTCCTTCAAGGTCCTTTTGAGTAAGCCTGGATAATCCTGCTTCTTACAAAACCATGTGATAAACATCCCCATATCACCTGTTTGTGATAGTAGAGAGTCTTCAGAAGGAGGAACGAAGCTGGTAGTGATAGCATTGACCCAGTTGTTGTCAATAATTGGCTGATCAGAAGAGGGAACAATCCAGTTAGGCTCAGGTGAGTGCGATTGCTCATCATCAGGTTTCCACCATGACTCTTTATCTTCTTTAGTTAAGAGAACAGGTGGTGGATCAGTAGAGTCACTTCTGGTGAACAATTTCCACCACTACTTTTGTGGGATGTGAGTCGTGGAAGCATCATCTTCATCATCATCAGAAGAATCAGTATGCTGTAGAATGAAGGATTCTTCATTAAGGACATGATCATCATTGACAGGAGACGCAATAGAAGTCGTGCCAGCGTCAATGGAGGTCCATGCAGCATACTTGACCTGCTTGGCCTGTTTGGATGGTGCTGGCTTAGAAGATTTGTCAGTTTGTTGTTTCATTGATGATGAGGTGGGTTGTGATGGCATAGTATGAGATTGAGAACCACTAGGTAGAGAAGAAGTGCCTGATGGACCAGATGCCCCAGCAGGTGAAGGAGGTGGTGGAGGTTGCGGAGGTGATCCCGATGGAGGCCTGGGATGACCTTGACGCCTCTTTTTCCTCTTTCTTTCTATTTCCATGTCTCTGGCGTATTCCTCAGCATCATCCTGTCATATACAGGCATCTAAAGCTTCATACAATTTGATATGTGCCTCATGTCCTTTATGTTGACCTTTCTCGAACATACTATTCTGCAGAATTACTTTCATGTCATTGATGGGTAAGTCTTTGAATCTGGATCTGAGGGGAGCTTCAAGAGTGATGCTTACAGCTTCAACAACTTGTTCATTGATGGTCTGAGATACTTGTTGCTCGAGATCGAGATGTTCTAACTTGTATATTCTGCTGCCATGATTCTCAATCGTTTGAGGCAAGTCAAGATTCACAATTATTTTTAACACAGAAGCGTGCTTTTCCAATGTCTCATGAATGGTGAGATTATCTTGAACAACGCCAGCAGTAATACTTGCTAAATCATTCAGTCCACAATCTACTCTCTTCTTAGTGGTGGAAGGGGTTGTGATTTTAGCAGAATCAGTGGATTTCTCTTGAGTGGCAGTGGTGTCAGTTGCGGCAGTGGGAGTTGGTGTAGACCTAGTAGGGATAGTAGAAGTGTCTTGTTGTATAAGAACATCAACCGTCGAAACTACTTCTTCTCGCTCATCACAAGACTTGTCACCTTCAGCATCATCAGGATTATCAACTAGGAATTGATCTCCAAAAGTATCAAGGTTCTTAAATGATGCCAGAGTTCCAGTAGAGCTATCAGGTTCTACTGCGAGCTTTGGATCATCGGTCTTGAGTTTGAGATTACCTTGTAAGTCGGGATAAGCAGTAGATACAAACTCGTCATTGAGTGGGTCAATTGGTGTTTCAGACCCAACAGCTTTATCCTGCACAGGTTTGTTACTGATGACGTCTTGAGTAGCTAATTTGGAGTCATCACCTTTGAGTGCTGAGCTGGTATCAGTCTCTGAGCCACTTGAGTTAGCAGGTTTCCCTAGACTAGGGGATGATGTTTTGTCAGAGGACACTTTGGCAGATGAGGATGACAGAGATCATCTTTTGAGGATATACTTGGAGCTGATTGATTTGGAGGCAGGAGATGATATTTTCAACAAAGTGTGTGCAGCCAGTTCTTCCTTGGCAACATCCTTGCCCTTTCCTTCCACATGCTGGAGTTGTAAAGCTTTGTCCGACACAGGTTCTTTGATGCTGATACCACTGACTAGAGGTACAGGTGGCATGTAAACATCCTTCAAACTTTCTGCAGTTGCCATTTGAACCAGTTCTTCTTCTGAAAGAGGCAATTGTGTAGTGCTAGGTGCATCTTCAGGATCATTAACACTTGGTGGAGTTTTCTTGGTGCTGGGTCTTTTGCCCCCTGTGGTGTGTTTCACCCGTTTAGTACCTTCAGAAGAAGCAACTGAGGTTGTTACACCCTTGCGTTTCTTAGATGAGGTTCTATCATACTTGGTGGACAAGGAGGGTTCATTTACAAATGCTTCCCGACTTTCCTTCAGAAGTTTGATGTAGTCCCCATAATAAGGTGCAGTGAGAATATCACGAGTGAGTAGAGCAGTTGGAATTTCCATACCAAATATTATCTCGCTCGTACTCTTAGAATCATACTTAAGATAACCTACTGGATGTTCATCTGTGGGTTGATGAAGAGAATAGTCTTCTCTGGGGTGGAATTTAAGAGATCGTTGAAGACTTAATATGATCAACTTTGTGAATCGAATGCTTGGAATCAGAAGTTTGGCAGATATCTTCTTACCATCTTTGTTCACTTCAAGATTTGCTTTATCGACCAGGAACGAGTGGATGGACTGACTGAATTCCGCCCAGATCCTTTCAGCATAGTTGATATCCTTCCCATTGACAATACCCCATAGGATTTGTAGAGATGGAGCTCTAAGTCTTTCGTACCCAGATGTTTTGCCCGTTAGACATAAGTTGATGAGACTTGCAATGGCTCTCCATGGTTGATAGAAGTCGTGAGTGACAACAGTGGAAAGTGTTGAAACATGAGTGGGATACCCAAGTTCATTGACAAAGCTAAGTAAGGTGGCTGGATTGGGCGGGGGAGTGTATTCTACATTATCACCAGTTGGTAATATCCGAAGTGCACTGCCAAGAGTTTCCATCGCGATGTTCACCCAATGTTCATCCAGCTGACACTTGTAAGTGTTGGTCGCTCTGTCATTGCAGATAGTATTCCAGAACTGTTGAATATAAATGGATGGGATTGTAGAGGATGCAGTGAAGGCATTGAAGAATGTGGTGTTCTTAAGTAAATCCAGGGCCATTCGGAATATGGGATGATTCTGAGGTTTATCAATCTTTACATAACAGTTACTCTTTCCAATAGTTACCCAATTACTGAAAGGAAGGATATCGTTGTCAGAACGAACAGGTGGAGCCAATGGTCCTTTGATATTAGGTTCTGCCATAATAGCTGCATTTAACACAAATCACCACAGAAAGCAAACACACGGGATAGTAAGTATTAGTTACAAGTGAGTCCATGACATCACATGACAGGGTGATATCATCAGAACCATGAGAGAACCGTGATAGAGGTAACAACGTAATAAGCACTCATGAGCACATGGAGAATGAAGAGACAAGTAGCAAGTAAGTCAATGAAGGATATCATTCATCACAAGGAATCAATGGCATAGGACAACTACTTAGAATGACATGAATGAATACCATTAGATATAAGCAAGTGATTATAGGAAAGCAAGTCAGCTACAATTAGACATAAATCCACTCAAAAACAAGCAATGAGACAAATAGAGATAACCGCAAGTTAAGTAACCAAAAGAATAAGTAGTAAGCGGTAAGATACATTGCAAGACTACAACACGCAAGGATGACTAAATCACAGTCAGAGTAATCATAGAGTGGCATAATCGCAATGCGAATTAATCTCAATACACGTCATTCACAGGTCAGATTAACCTCAAGGCAAGTTGATCAAAGGTAAACGCAGGGTGAATTAACCGCAGGACTAATTAACCTCAGGGCAAGATAACCGCAAGGTGAGGAAGCCGCAAGACGAGTTAACCGCAAAGCGACTTAACCGCAAAACAAGTTATTCGCAAGAAGAGTTTAATCACAAGGCGAGTTAAACGCAAAGCTAGTTAATCGCAAAGTGAGTTAACCACAAAGCGAGTTAATCGCAGTCACAATCATACGAGAAAAACACAATCAAGAAAAGATGCTAACCGCAATCAAGAACGGATGCTAACCGCAATCAAGAATAGGCGCTAGACGCAATCAAGAATGTAACTCACAAGCAGTCATAGACCACTAGATCCTACTATGACTAACTTAGGCAACTACAAGACCAACAAACGAAGGAATAACACTAACAATACTATAGTCCAAGTCCCTCCCCAACACCTCAAAACACTCCTATAAGTATCACAACTCTAAACGCAACGGTTCATAGGTAATGTCTCACAATCAAATCAATGCACCTAGAAATGGAAGTAACAGAGGACCAATAATCGCAATAATAAACAAACATAATCTAACCTATTGTCGATAAACAATCACATGAGATTCAAGCGACGAGTTTCACCACCTAAATGATGAGAATGACGAAACGAATGAGCATATAATACAATGTAAAGTTATGAAGTAAACAAAGGAAGAAACATGTAACCTACCAAGAAAATCAACAAGGGTAGCAATCGAGATCAGTTGCGATTAGTATGCAAGGATAGAGAATAATGAGAAAGATGTAAAGTTGTGTTGTGATTAAGTGACTAATCGCAAAAGAAAAAACATTTATATGAGGGAAAACACTTAACAAAAATGACACAACTAGTCCTCGTACTTCAATACCACAAAGTAGACATAGGTGCATGCGTTCAAAAATGGTCCCTGAAGTTATGAATGTGACACATATGATGAAATAGTCTACGGGAAGCACAAATTATACCGCGAGGCCAGATAAGGTAGAGAAACAATAGACCAACTAAAGCAGTATATAACAGGAAAAGCAAGCATACAGAAACTATAAACAGTAAATATATATACAAAGTAAGAACATATAAAAGGAGAATGAATGCAAAACAGACAATACGTATATATACACAAACTATAAATAGTAAATACACTGGGTATAAGTCAGTTATTGATAGGTGAAGAATGAGTCCTGAAAGGAATTAATCAAGAGTCCACATGATCATTCATCACTTGAGATTAGACATGTCTCCAACCATGGGAGATATCAGTGTCTTTGGTAGCCACACAAGGACTTTCTTAACACTGTTGTGTAAGCCCTTTGCAACTTCAACGCTTTCGTATACACATGTGACCATTTGTTACCGTTCATCATGAATATCCTTCCAGTTGGTACCCATATACAAGAGGATCTAAACTTGTATGGTATTTCATGCATTGTGATTTTCTTATGGTGAGTGGTTCGGTTATCAGATTTCCTTAGTCTATGTCTCAAAGGCATTATAGGCTTATGACCATTTGATTTATTATTTTGAACCTTATCTTGTATGTTGACCAATTGATTATGAGTTTTAAATTTTGAGCCCACATACTTAATCAAAGCATGTTTTTCATCTACTTGGGAGACACACCGAGCTTTCGAGAATTTTAGTCTTTCAGAAATAAAAGCATTTGGTTGTCTAATGATAGATTGATTACCAACTGTTTTAAAAACTGGTTTTCCTAAGATAGATGGTTTTGAAAGATTAAGGTTCATTTGACTCTTTGAAACATAACTTGGCACAATTTGTGCACTTGGAATTTTGGGACATGAAGTTAGATTTTGAGCAATGAGATCATTGTGTTTAGTGAACTGAGAGGTTGTCAGATTGATCTTCTTAGCTTTTATTTCTTTGATTGATTCACTGATACGTGGGGATCGCACCAGGCTTTACATCTCAAGGGATATTGAGAAGCTTACAACCCCCACCAGGCAGTGTACCTGATCGTTGTAGTATAGTATAGTGACAAGTACCGGAGGATTGATCGTTCAGCTAGGAATAGTGTCGCTAGGATTAGAAAACCTAATTACTAGTTCTAAAGATGATGGAAGATTCTTTTTGTATTTTTATATTTTTTAGAAAGCAAGTAAATATCTCGGGTTTGAAGGATTTGGGAGGAATTAGTTGCTAGTCAACTAACCCAATACTAAAGATGCAATCAAAATAAAATACTAGAAATGAAAATAAACTAAATTAACTAAGGTTGTGAGCAATAAGTGGAGAAATTGTGTTTACTTAGATTTCACTACTCCCTAGATATCTTTTACATGTTAATTACTTGTTATAGTTGCGTGGATGACGGATTGTATTCCTTAATGCCATTCATGGGGTGGCGCACTTAATTCCCCAATCCTATGAGTGCCTACTTCACTCCTATGTCGAGCCGGCTAAGAAGCTCCTAACATGGGATCATTAGAATTTACTCATGCATTAAATACAACCAATAAAACGTAGTGCACGTCAGTTCATGTTTCCTAAGACGTTCAAGCATGTTACCATTTGGAGATCTGCCAGTTTTCTTAAGCCTAACATCGAAATCATTCATCCAATACAACCATAAACAAGTAATCAACACATAATTAACATCTAGGTTTCATTAGATCTAAGCAAACACAAGATAGATCTAGCCTAGCATGATGGAATTAAGACAAGAACAAGATATAGACAACCAACACATAGACATATTGATTGAATTAAAAGAACACTTATCTCAATTACACATGAAAGGGTTCAAGGGCTGAGAACCCTTGAAAAACCTGTAAAATTCGTACTAAGTTCCACCTTAGGGTTTCTCCAAAACTTCTCCTTTTTTTATGAATGAAAATTAGAAAACTATATATAGGAAATTGAGTCTGACGGCGTCAAGACCAAATTGGTGACGCCGTCATCTCGCCGCCAAAATGCTTATCGGACTGCCTTGATCTACTTCTGACGCCGTCACGTTATAACTTTTTCCAGGCCGTTACGTATTTTACTCTTGACGCTCTTCCTTGTGACGCCTTCATTTCTGTACTGGGTCGTCATGAAAATTACTCTTGACGCCGTCAGGATTTTACTCTTGACGCCGTCACCTACTGTTCCCAGCAAGGAAAATTAAGTCTTTGGCGTTTTCTCCACTTTTATGCTCCAAAAACGTCCGAATTGCTTCCTTTTCCAGATTTCACTCCCAAAGTACCTAAAATCACAAAAGGAATGATTTAGGGCAATATTTGATCAAATAAATTCAATTCCGGGCTTAAATGACCCCCTAAAAACGGTTCATTTTTTGCCTCATCATATACCCTTACACTTGAGATTTGCTTGTCCTCAAGCAAATGCACTTTTATTCTACTCAAAAGACAAGTTAGGGGTCATTTAACACTAATATAAAAGTAATTACAACAAATAATCGTTCCACTAAGGACCAATAGACAAGCACGGAGGTCATACACAAGCACCTCACAAATAGTGTTTAGATACTCACATCTCTCGGGTGTAATAAAGTATAGATTACAATATGGAAACGGAAGATATCTCTCACTACCTGTCATAGCAAAATAGATTACCATAGGCTTGGGAAAGGATCAAACCTCCACCACATGGCATAAGCACCTAGGATAAACTATCAAAGAGGTCTTTTAAAGGGTTGTAACATTAGGTGTAGGGATATGAAATACACGGTTATGTTGGATAAAGGAAGTTTTTTACTGGTGGCGAGTTAACAATCTTGGTTAATTACATGTACAATGTGGCGTTGCTAAGCCAAGACTAGACTCGACTTAAGCTAATAAATGAAAAATAACAAAAACATAAAATGAACATAGAATGAAAAAGGATGGTAGTCCGTATGTTTTTTCTCTTTTTCTTTTTCTATTTTTTTTTCTTTTTTTACTGATTTTTTCGATCTTTTTTTTTTTTTTTTTTTTTTTTTTTCTTTTTTTTTTTTTTTTGCATACACTCTTACCCTACCATCCAAAATAATACATCATAGGGAATGAACATTCCCCTTACACTTGAATTTTTACATACTTTACAATAAACAAATCTAATAACTCAAATCAAGAAAATCAAAACACTTGGAGTACTTTTAAGATTAACGTACATATGGGGGTAATATATGATGTTCTTCCCCATTACTCCATAAAATAAGTACTTTACCCATGAGTCCCAATCGTCCCAAAACAATATGTACAAGGATATGACTCGACTTAGCAACCATGTAATCAATTAGATAATTAACTTAGGGTTTAACAAATAACAATAATGCACTAAAGATGAGTGCATACACGGAAGGCTAAGGCGATTTGGGTGTACATTTAAGTGGGGTGTAACAAATTCTTCCTTTAAGTAAAATGCTTAAAGTTAGAAACGAAAAGATTGGCTCAGAGGGTTGTACTAGGGGTTTCGTGTACTAAAAATGAGTACAACGCTAAGGGTGTGGGAAAATTAGTTGACTTAACTAGCCAAGTAATATGACTTAAATGGTCAAGTAATTATAATACGGGTTTAACACAAGGGTGATCCTAATGCCTCTTATCATGTAGTAAATCCTACTACACGAATGTAGTCTCGCATCACTAACGCAAGTTCTAGAATCTAAATGCTACCGGTACACTCATAAGCACTAATAGTAAATGCTTTTCCTATCAAATCTAAAGGCGAACCTCACATATTTGGGTGGAAAATTTTTCTGAATATACGGTTTTGTGCTAGTCATACAATCTCTTATCCATGAGACGCTTGCTATGGCTAAAGTTTCACTCCTAAATGTTGTAAAAAATTTTAAATTTGGCGCTAAAATTGCACTAACTATTTCAAATAGTTTTATTACACATCTACTATCAAACAAAACAAACTCAAGCGAAAGTGTACATGTAAGGTATCATCATTTTACCCTCCCCTTACACTTAGGATGAACATTGTCCCCAATGTTCAAGTAAAGAATATAAAAGTGAAATAAGTAAAACGAATGAAATCAAATACTCCCCTGATTCGCTCGGTATGGATAATAAGGTGGCCAGGTTAGATCTTCCTCCAAGAAAATGAACAATCAAAGCTTCCCTTCAAGAATATAAATCATCTTCTTGTCATACATAACCTGTGAATCCTGAGAAAATAGACAAGAAAACCTCGCATAAAATCGGCGGCAACCTACATAAGTTACTAAATCCTAGAAAACAAAATAAGATATAATGCTTGTGGATTGAAGTTTGCAGATTTCCTGGAGATTATAAAACTTAATAATTCACAAAAACCATAAGACTCCGTTAGAAAAACAAAACCGGTAAAATTTCCAGATTTGTACACGTGACGCCGTCTAGAGTTAACTCGTGACGCCGTCAGAAGTGATCTGCAGAAATTCTTATGTTAAGTTTCCGGAAAATTTCTGGAAAAACTTGGTCCTACTTCCTGGAAAATCCTGCAAAACTTCATTATGACTCAATACAAGCATTTGATTCTAACAAATACGAATATACATGTTCATTTAATATTGTGGAGAATCATGATCGGTTTGTTTCTTAAAAAACATATTTGGGGTTTCCCCTTACACTTATCTTTTGCAAAAATACTTTTAGGTGGAATTAAGACTAGGACAAAACAACAAAGTAAAGTATTTCCACTATTTAATTGAGAAACATGATCTACCAACAATAAAAATAAAGCATGCATACGGAAGCAAATAACAAACAAACAAAATAAAAATCACACAAAGCATGGGTTGCCTCCCAAGAAGCGCTTTTCTTTATTTACGAGTCTTGTAGCTAGACTCAAGGTCATGGGTTACTACGTGATACGGGTGAGTTCCTCATTGAGGACATCTTTTGGATCAAACTTAGGTTTCAACTTCCTGTCGGTTTCCTTAGTATGGTATGACCTTTCAAACTTTTCCCCATCCGGATCATACAAAGTCATCCTTATATGCCATGATCCGTCACCTTCTTTAGGTGGCTTGTCCCACCTCCATTTACACTTGTCTCCCTCTCTTTTCCACTTATTCATCTCTATATTAATAGGCATTACGCTTAAGAACTCAATCATCTTCCTAAAGACTAAGGGGTCCTCAAAGGGATCTAGCTCTTCATCTCTAGCTATGAGTTGTTCTACCAAATGTGTCTTTTCAACGAAATCTTTTTCTAGATAAAATGGGCATTGAGGTCCTATAACGTTCCTTTCTATCCAAGGTCCATATCTAGATGGTCTCCTATTCATCTCTACCCAATGCGGTGTCGGTTCATCATCACAATCATAACTATGCTTCTTTACATCGTACACCGACCAAGTATCGCCTTCACCTACCGCTATCTTAGACTCCTTACAATCTATCATGGTGCTAGCGGTTGCTAAAAATCCTCTTCCTACCAACAATGGGCATGTAGTGTCACTAACCATGTCTAGGACGTGAAAATCTGCTAATGTAGTTAACCTTCCTACGTGAACAACTACATCCTTAATCATTTCAACCGGGTGGGCAATACTCCCATCCGCTAGCCCTATCAATACCTCCGTTTCCTCTAACTTTCCTAGCTTTAGAGCGATGAATAAGGATAAGGGAATCAAGTTGAGGCTTGACCCCAAATCGGCTAGTGTGTCGAAAGCTTCGGATCTTCCTATCTTACAAGGCAAAACAAATATACCCGGATCATCAAGCTTTTTAGGCAACTTGTTTTGAACAAAGGCGGTCCCATTTTTTCCTAGTTTAAACTTCTCATATTTTTCTAGGAGGGCACTATAGTAAGGAGCACGCGCTAAGACATCAATGACGGGGCGTTCAAGGTGAAGTTCCTTGAATTCATCGTCAAGGTCTTGCGTAAGAGGTGTTTCAACTATACTTTTGACTGGTTCTATATCGGGTGTTTTACTTGATTGGTCCTTTTGAAGAATTTGGTTTTGTTTGAAACACGTGCTCGTTGATTTAACCGAGTAGTATTGCGGACACGAAGTGCGTGACGAAACTGAAGATATGGAATTAACGTTTAGTTCCGGATTCTTGACCGTGTCGCTTGGGAGTGCTCCCATTTCTCGGTCATTGAGAACTTTCAACAATGCGTCAATTTTGGTGGTCATCTCTCTTTGCTTTTGTTTGAAATCGGCTTCAAACTTAGATATGCGAGCTTCTTGAGATTCCATGAACTTAGACATCAATCCTTCAAGATTGTTGGTACTACCATAGTTGTTAGAAGGATTGTTGTTGAAAGTACGGTTGGAGGGTGAACCGTTTGGTTGGTAACGATTAGGCGGATTGGAAGAATTGGGTTGATTTTGTTTCCACCTAAGGTTTGGCTAATTTTTCCAAGAGGGGTTGTATGAATCACCGTAAGGGTTTGGCTCGGGCTTGAAAGTGTACCACTTATCTCCCGCTTCGTCGGTACGCATGGATGCGTAGTCCGCAAAAGCTGTTCCGGGGAGTTCCACACAATCACGAGTGTCGTGGGGACCACTGCATAATTCGCATGAAGAAGTGATTTTGTTCACTTGGCTTGAAGGCTTAGGAGCTTCGTAAGATTTCATGAGAAACTTGACTTGGTCCTCAAGTTCCATGATCCTACGGTCGGGAGTGCTAGAGTTGTTCGAAGCCAAAGATATTGCCTTGACCGTTTTGTTCAAATCACGGGGATCATTCCAACTTTCGTTGTCATAGAGAGCAAGATCTTCTATGAGTTCCCATGATTGTTTCGCACTTAGATCACGTAGCTTACCACTGGCCGATTGGTCAATGGCTCGCCTCGTGGAGAGATCGATATGGTCATAAAAGATTTGGACTTGGTGCCAAAGATCTATGCCATGATGAGGTACTTTTTGGAGTAAGTCCTTGAAACGAGTCCATGCTTCATAAAGAGATTCATTTTGACGTTGTTGGAACATCAAGATGTCGTTTCTAAGCTTAGTAGTTCTCCCCGGTGGGAAAAATTGAGCAAGGAAACGAGTGGTGAGATCATCCCATGTGGTGATGGATCCCGCGGGTAAACGCTCAAGCCATTGACTAGCTTGATCCCATAGAGAGAATTGGAATAGGGGTAATCGGGTTGTCTCTCTAGTTTCAACATCTAGGTCTATGGAATCTACGATTTTAAGGAAGTCCTTAAGATGTTGGTTTGGATCTTCGGAACGAAGTCCATGGAATGTACATCCGCTTTGCACCAACCGGATGGTGTCGGATCGCAAGGGGGTCACATTGGTTCCGGTGAGCTCAATGGTGTTTCGGTAGCCTTGGTGGATAGGTCGGGAATACTCTCCTAAGGTTCGGGGCCTAAGAGGTTCTAGTGGTGGGTTTTGTTGTAGTGGGATGACGGGTTCAAAGATGTTCCCATCGTCCATGATGTCGGGTGGTGAAGAGTTACGAACAAAAACACAAAGAAATAAGATAGACTAAAGAAAACCTAAAAATAAAAATAAAATCTTACTAGAAAGGAATCTAGCAAGTAGACCTAATAAAAAGAGATTCTAACCTAGACAATAACTATTCCCCGGGCTGCGACGCCAAAAACTTGATACGTGGGGATCACACCAAGCTTTACCTCTCAAGGGATCTTGAGAAGCTTACAACCCCCACCAGGCAGTGTACCTGATCGTTGTAGTATAGTATAGTGACAAGTACCGGGGGATTGATCGTTCAGCTAGGAATAGTGTCGCTAGGATTAGAAAACCTAATTACTAGTTCTAAAGATGATGGAAGATTCTTTTTGTATTTTTATATTTTTTAGAAAGCAAGTAAATATCTCGGGTTTGAAGGATTTGGACGGAATTAGTTGATAGTCAACTAACCCAATACTAAAGATGCAATCAAAATAAAATACTAGAAATGAAAATAAACTAAATTAACTAAGGTTGTGAGCAATAAGTGGAGAAATTGTGTTTACTTAGATTTCACTACTCCCTAGATAACTTTTACGCGTTAATTACTTGTTATAGTTGCGTGGATGACGGATTGTATTCCTTAATACCATTCATGGGGTGGCGCACTTAATTCCCCATTCCTATGAGTGCCTACTTCACTCCTATGTCGAGCCGGCTAAGAAGCTCCTAACATGGGATCATTAGAATTTACTCATGCATTAAATACAACCAATAAAACCTAGTGCACGTCAATTCATGTTTCCTAAGACGTTCAAGCATGTTACCATTTGGAGATCTGCCAGTTTTCTTAAGCCTAACATCGAAATCATTCATCCAATACAACCATAAACAAGTAATCAACACATAATTAACATCTAGGTTTCATTAGATCTAAGCAAACACAAGATAGATCTAGCCTAGCATGATGGAATTAAGACAAGAACAAGATATAGACAACCAACACATAGACATATTGATTGAATTAAAAGAACACTTATCTCAATTACACATGAAAGGGTTCAAGGGCTGAGAACCCTTGAAAAACCTGTAAAATTCGTACTAAGTTCGGCCTTAGGGTTTCTCCAAAACTTCTCCTTTTTTTAAGAATGAAAATTAGAAAACTATATATAGGAAATTGAGGCTGACGGCGTCAAGACCAAATTGGTGACGCTGTCATCTCGCCGCCAAAATACTTCTCGGACTGCCTTGATCTACTTCTGACGTCGTCACGTTATAACTTTTTCCAGGCCGTCACGTATTTTACTCTAGACGCTCTTCCTTGTGACGCCTTCATTTCTGTACTGGGTCGTCATGAAAATTACTCTTGACGCCGTCAGGATTTTACTCTTGACTCCGTCACCTACTGTTCCCAGCAAGGAAAATTAAGTCTTTGGCGTTTTCTTCACTTTTATGCTCCAAAAACATCCGAATTGCTTCCTTTTCCAGATTTCACTCACAAAGTACCTAAAATCACAAAAGGAACGATTTAGGGCAATATTTGATCAAATAAATTCAATTCCGGGCTTAAATGACCCCCTAAAAACGGTTCATTTTTCGCCTCATCATTCACGCAGTTCTTTACATTTTACTTTCAGAGTCTCATTTTCCATACGTAATTTAGCCATTTTTCATTCAGTTTCATTAATTTCATCTTTCTATTTGGCTTCATTACGTTGCTCATACATCTTAATTCGATTTTTAAGGTTGTTGATCGTTAAGTCCTTGTCTTGCAGCTGAGTTTTCAGATTGTTTATCAAAAAATATTCATCAAGTCCAGGCAATTCCGGATTCAAACACGGTTTGTTATTTTGAAAAAATTCAACTTTTATGCTCCAAAAACGTCCGAATTGCTTCCTTTTCCAGATTTCACTCACAAAGTACCTAAAATCACAAAAGGAACGATTTAGGGCAATATTTGATCAAATAAATTCAATTCCGGGCTTAAATGACCCCCTAAAAACGGTTCATTTTTCGCCTCATCATTCACGCAGTTCTTTACATTTTACTTTCAGAGTCTCATTTTCCATACGTAATTTAGCCATTTTTCATTCAGTTTCATTAATTTCATCTTTCTATTTGGCTTCATTACGTTGCTCATACATCTTAATTCGATTTTTAAGGTTGTTGATCGTTAAGTCCTTGTCTTGCAGCTGAGTTTTCAGATTGTTTATCAAAAAATATTCATCAAGTCCAGGCAATTCCGGATTCAAACACGGTTTGTTATTTTGAAAAAATTCTTCTTCTTTTTGTTGCATTTCAATTTCAAGTGAAATGCAATGTTTTTCCAATTGTGAGAACCTTTTTAGAAGTTGATTAAATGTCTCTTTTTCAACCATGTTCTGGTCCATTGTCTTAGAAAACTCATCCTTAAGGCAAGAACTTTCATCATACAGATCACTTTCTCCCCCTTTATGGCACATATTTGTTGAGTTAGAGGAGAGTAAACCGTCACTCTTTTCCAACAGATTTGTGTCATAACAGAGTTTAACTTGATCTGTATGGTGACATACATTTGAGAGTATATTATGTTGATCAATTAACGATACATCATCACTTGAGTCAAGTGGTTGCACAGGTCTGAGCATATTATCCATAGCATGGTTCACCAATTTGTCAGAAGTGTCAAACTTATCGGCTTCTGAATCCATGCATTCAATGATGACTGACTCAGCATCCGATGCTAAACCCAAATACTCAATACCATCACTTGATTGTACCCCGTGTGTCTCTACCCTGACATCATACACCGGTTCGTGCTTTGCTTTTTCCTCTATGTACTCCTTAACCTTATCCAAGTATTGGAGTAGCATGTCTCTGTAGGTGTCAACATCTATAGTGTGGTCAGCAAAACACTTCATGGTCATCTGACTCTCGTAGTCATATATCATGGTAGATTTTGAGTTTATGAAGCTGTGCAATTGTTTGCTGAGCACACATAAGGCAGGTAAGTGTAACAATTCGCAATTTCAGGTTAACTTTTATTCTCGAAAATTTTACTATTCACTTTTTACTATTCACTTTTCACTATTCATCTCAGAAATTTTTATTTCATATTCTCGTAAGTTAAACTATTTTAACGATAATCCGAGAGTTTGACGCTCGTCGAATCATTTCTGCAAAAATCACAAAGCCGTGTCCGAGATTTACTTTTAGGTTTAAACGTCCTTCCAGCATCCCGATATATCCATAAAACATTATAAACAATAGAAATATGATTTTCTCTCATTTTAGGACAATTCCAAAAGTTTCGGAATTTTACGTTTTCCAGTTCAGCGTTTTGCGCGAATTACGCGTTTTAGACCCGTGTTTCCAGTTTTTAGCAGGGTTTTAGCACCCGATAGAACCTACCACTCATTTTATATTTTATTATGGAGTATATTGACATGTTTAACCATACTTTCAAGTTTCATATTTTTAGGATGCCCGGTTTTACGTTTTGTGACTTAATAACTTACGGTTAGCAATTTACGGGTCCAAAACTAGCTACATACTTAGGATAATACCATCAAAAGTCCACACCTTGTTCTCCAAGTTCATGAACCGCCACTAGGGGGGGGGGCATTCACACTTGTGGCATCATCTCATGACTTTAGCCATTAGATCATATTTATTTACAACTTTGTCTCCAAGTTTTAGCACTTTCCTAGTAACCTTCCTAACCTCCTCATTCATAGTATAAATAGCAAGCTAATCCCTTCCATTCTTCATCACCAAAAACGCCACAACATAAATACCTAGCACCATGATCATTTGATCTTCAAACTACAAGTTACACTACAAAGTTCAAGGTCTTAGTATTCCCTACCTAGTTCTTAAGTTTGTTTGGTGATTCCATGGTTGAATTAGGAGCTACACAAGGTGATTAGGGGCTGAAGTTAAATGGTTTTCACAAGGTTTATATCAAGTCTATCAATGGTTACAAGAGTTATGGTGAAGGGTTTACAAGCATAGGTTTAGTGTCCTAGTTCATATTTGACTTCCTTTCTTAAGTGAAAGCCAAAAGTTGTAAGAAACCCTTATACACTTTCTTGCTCAATATCATTTTCATGCTCTTTGTATTCTTTTCATGCTATATATGTTCTTGTTATTGTGTTCATGATGTTTAAAAATGGATAAAACGAGTATTGGTATACATATGTTAACTTATGACAAGTAAACAAGCAAACTAGTGATTTTTATGGAGAACCACGACCACAATAGTATAACTTTGATATTTGACACTTACTTACTGTTAAAGAGGACTTAACAAGGAAAACATAGCAATTTGAATCACCCAAAACGAGTACACGAGTCAAAAGTTATGACCATTTGAATCTAGCGAAACCAAAACGGCAAAACTGCCTAAATAGCATTCTGATCAGATTTTGATTTTGAAAGTCACCCTTCTGGTCCGATTCATCAAAAAGTTAAAACACGAAAGTTGTCTGGAACGCCGTTTTCGTTCAGGAACAAAGAAGCTCGAGCCCTGAAAACGCTTTCCGAGTGATAATTTCTTCAAATTCTTAACAGCCCATTTTTAGACCAAAGTCACTATATAATAGTTATGTTTTACTAAGACCAAGAGGTCTAATGACCTAAAGCCAAGACTACAACCATGGCTAAAGCCAAGGTTGAGTCTCAAGACCATGGTAACAATGACCAAGGTCACGGCAAAGCCACGGCTAAAGACCATATAACTTTTAAAGATCAAAAACTTATATATATGTTATCAAATACTACAATAGTAGGGAGCCTCATGTGAGGAGTTCATTGAGTAAGCCGTCGAGACGAGTTGTGGATTTACGAGTTAAAGTGTCCTGGCTCCTCGAACGTTTACTCCATGACTTCTGAATTATGTCGGCCCGAACGGTAGTAAGAGATATACAACTTATACATGTTTCATAGACCACTTATATTCAACGACTTACACTATATACTAAGTACTACATCATGAACATTATGCAAGACATATATGGGCAATTCTTCGTATTCTTAGACGTTACTCCAAACCTAAGTCGCAACATTCTATTATAGGCTACTCTTAGAGACTTTCGCGATTCGACTACCACTATCATTTCTCATTACATAAGCTTAAGGTGAGTCATAGCCCCTACTTTTTCATACTTGTTTTAACTCTTGGGGGGGATACATGCTCAACTACTTGCTTACTTGTACAAATACTTGATCACATTATACTTGATTGTTCTATACTTGATTGTCTTATACTTGATCGCATTATACTTGATTTCATATATACATAACTGCATTATACTTGATTGTGTTACTGCCAGTGGCTCCAGATTAAGTTGCTGGATGACCATTGAGACTTCCGGTGGCTCCACATTAAGTTGTTGGATGACCATTGAGGCTATTGATACATCCTAACATTTGCGAATGTTGGATACATCATAGACGTGAGGTCTTCGGAGATGAAGTGTAGACTCACGACTAATTGCTAAACTGTTTTGATGAACTTATACATGTCTTTATTATACTATATTTGTAGCAGTGGGTTGTGAACACACAGGTTACAAGTCTCTTATGGCGGGACTTGTAACTGAGTGGATTCACGATGCCTTTGCTGTGTGAACATTCTTTTAAGGCTTTTCAACTGTTTTAAGACAAACTCTATGAACTCACCAACCATTGTGTTGACACTTTAGCATGTTTATCTCAGGTTAGTAAGGCGATAGCTAGTGCATGGAACTTAGAGTCAAGCTGCATACTCTGAAGACTTACGCTTTTATCATTTACCATTCAAAACTTTGTATACATTTATGTATCATACTTTGGAATCTCATGTTTGTAACTTTGAATTCATTAATCGAATGGCAACTTTTCAAAACGTCTCATTTAGAGTTCGTTTTCTATAACTTGTACTTTGTATTATGAAGTAGCACCCTCAGTGACACAGTCTTCCGCTGCGGTATTTTGGGGGTGTTACAGATTGGTATCAGAGCCTTGGTTATAGAGAACTAGGTTGCATTTAGTGCCTAGACTATAACTGCTATATACGTTGAGACTTTCCTCTTTAGTTGCCTTACACACACTTCATACGCATACGCTTTTTGGTAGTTGTTGGTTTAGTTCCACGCTGTTAGATGATGTGACTTTAGTATTATAAGGAGCCCCAGAGATTAGTCGAGTCATTAAAAACATGGAACTCAGTAATAACTAATTAGTTAACTTGATCTTGTGACAGTTCTTGTTTGATGAGACACAAGATTTGAGTTAAATAATATTATTGCTTAGCTTTAGGGATTTGATGACTTGATTATCTTACTATCGGCTTCAGAAGGCGGATTTTGTGTCGGAAATTCTTAAGTAGGATGATTTAGAATCTCCTTATTTAAATGGATTGGGACGCCTCTTCAGTTAAATAAAGAAATTGTAAATCACCGAACCATAAGTTTATGAGACCTTACTTGCATAAATTTGGACGCTTCTTTATGTAAGTAATGTGTTATAAAATAAGTGGGCTTATTCATAGCCGATACGACTCCTTAACCAGAATCTTAGACGAATCAGAGTAAACAGCACTATATTAGAGATCCTGAATTCTCTTAGACACATCGTAAGTAGTTAACATCAACTGAACTTCGGGACGAAGTTCTCCTTAAGGGGTAGAGACTGTAACAATTCGCAATTTCAGGTTAACTTTTATTCTCGAAAATTTTACTATTCACTTTTCACTATTCATCTCAGAAATTTTTATTTCATATTCTCGTAAGTTAAACTATTTTAACGATAATCCGAGAGTTTGACGCTCGTCGGATCATTTCTGCAAAAATCACAAAGCCGTGTCCGAGATTTACTTTTAGGTTTAAACGTCCTTCCAGCATCCCGATATATCCATAAAACATTATAAACAATAGAAATATGATTTTCTCTTATTTTAGGACAATTCCAAAAGTTTCGGAATTTTACGTTTTCCAGTTCAGCGTTTTGCGCGAATTACGCGTTTTAGACCCGTGTTTCCAGTTTTTAGCAGGGTTTTAGCACCCGATAGAACCTACCACTCATTTTATATTTTATTATGGAGTATATTGACATGTTTAACCATACTTTCAAGTTTCATATTTTTAGGATGCCCGGTTTTACGTTTTGTGACTTAATAACTTACGGTTAGCAATTTACGGGTCCAAAACTAGCTACATACTTAGGATAATACCATCAAAAGTCCACACCTTGTTCTCCAAGTTCATGAACCGCCACTAGGGGTGGGGCATTCACACTTGTGGCATCATCTCATGACTTTAGCCATTAGATCATATTTATTTACAACTTTGTCTCCAAGTTTTAGCACTTTCCTAGTAACCTTCCTAACCTCCTCATTCATAGTATAAATAGCAAGCTAATCCCTTCCATTCTTCATCACCAAAAATGCCACAACATAAATACCTAGCACCATGATCATTTGATCTTCAAACTACAAGTTACACTACAAAGTTCAAGGTCTTAGTATTCCCTACCTAGTTCTTAAGTTTGTTTGGTGATTCCATGGTTGAATTAGGAGCTACACAAGGTGATTAGGGGCTGAAGTTAAATGGTTTTCACAAGGTTTATATCAAGTCTATCAATGGTTACAAGAGTTATGGTGAAGGGTTTACAAGCATAGGTTTAGTGTCCTAGTTCATATTTGACTTCCTTTCTTAAGTGAAAGCCAAAAGTTGTAAGAAACCCTTATACACTTTCTTGCTCAATATCATTTTCATGCTCTTTGTGTTCTTTTCATGCTATATATGTTCTTGTTATTGTGTTCATGATGTTTAAAAATGGATAAAACGAGTATTGGTATACATATGTTAACTTATGACAAGTAAACAAGCAAACTAGTGATTTTTATGGAGAACCACGACCACAATAGTATAACTTTGATATTTGACACTTACTTACTGTTAAAGAGGACTTAACAAGGAAAACATAGCAATTTGAATCACCCAAAACGAGTACACGAGTCAAAAGTTATGACCATTTGAATCTAGCGAAACCAAAACGGCAAAACTGCCTAAATAGCATTCTGATCAGATTTTGATTTTGAAAGTCACCCTTCTGGTCCGATTCATCAAAAAGTTAAAACACGAAAGTTGTCCGGAACGCCGTTTTCGTTCAGGAACAAAGAAGCTCGAGCCCTGAAAACGCTTTCCGAGTGATAATTTCTTCAAATTCTTAACAGCCCATTTTTAGACCAAAGTCACTATATAATAGTTATGTTTTACTAAGACCAAGAGGTCTAATGACCTAAAGCCAAGACTACAACCATGGCTAAAGCCAAGGTTGAGTCTCAAGACCATGGTAACAATGACCAAGGTCACGGCAAAGCCACGGCTAAAGACCATATAACTTTTAAAGATCAAAAACTTATATATATGTTATCAAATACTACAATAGTAGGGAGCCTCATGTGAGGAGTTCATTGAGTAAGCCGTCGAGACGAGTTGTGGATTTACGAGTTAAAGTGTCCTGGCTCCTCGAACGTTTACTCCATGACTTCTGAATTATGTCGGCCCGAACGGTAGTAAGAGATATACAACTTATACATGTTTCATAGACCACTTATATTCAACGACTTACACTATATACTAAGTACTACATCATGAACATTATGCAAGACATATATGGGCAATTCTTCGTATTCTTAGACGTTACTCCAAACCTAAGTCGCAACATTCTATTATAGGCTGCTCTTAGAGACTTTCGCGATTCGACTACCACTATCATTTCTCATTACATAAGCTTAAGGTGAGTCATAGCACCTACTTTTTCATACTTGTTTTAACTCTTGGGGGGGATACATGCTCAACTACTTGCTTACTTGTACAAATACTTGATCGCATTATACTTGATTGTTCTATACTTGATTGTCTTATACTTGATCGCATTATACTTGATTTCATATATACATAACTGCATTATACTTGATTGTGTTACTGCCAGTGGCTCCAGATTAAGTTGCTGGATGACCATTGAGACTTCCGGTGGCTCCACATTAAGTTGTTGGATGACCATTGAGGCTATTGATACATCCTAACATTTGCGAATGTTGGATACATCATAAACGTGAGGTCTTCGGAGATGAAGTGTAGACTCGCGACTAATTGCTAAACTGTTTTGATGAACTTATACATGTCTTTATTATACTATATTTGTAGCAGTGGGTTGTGAACACACAGGTTACAAGTCTCTTATGGCGGGACTTGTAACTGAGTGGATTCACGATGCCTTTGCTGTGTGAACATTCTTTTAAGGCTTTTCAACTGTTTTAAGACAAACTCTATGAACTCACCAACCATTGTGTTGACACTTTAGCATGTTTATCTCAGGTTAGTAAGGCGATAGCTAGTGCATAGAACTTAGAGTCAAGCTGCATACTCTGAAGACTTACGCTTTTATCATTTACCATTCAAAACTTTGTATACATTTATGTATCATACTTTGGAATCTCATGTTTGTAACTTTGAATTCACTAATCGAATGGCAACTTTTCAAAATGTCTCATTTAGAGTTCGTTTTCTATAACTTGTACTTTGTATTATGAAGTAGCACCCTCAGTGACACAGTCTTCCGCTGCGGTATTTTGGGGGTGGTACAGTAAGGATCCCGCATCAGTAGTTTCTTCTCGGTCCAATTGTTGTCGTAATTGATCCAAATTCAGAATCATAATATCTGTGAATGTTTGAACATCTTGACCGAAAAGAGTTGTGAATGCACGTTCAAACCCCATTTTGAATCCATCACCCTCTAGCTGCACAGAAAGATGTGACTCGAGTATTTGAAAGCATTCAATGTGGCATTCCCTTGCCAATTCAAGCAATTTACTTGACTGATGAGTCATATTCTCTTAAGAATCCGAGCATGATTGTACAATTGAGTCATCATCAGGTACTAGTCCGTTCATTTGTAGATAAAGATCAGAAGTCAATGGTACATCAACCATCTTGTATAATTTGAGAATTTTGGGAATTTTGGGAATTATTGAATCAGGGGATGTTGTCATGATGAGCCAGGTGGGTTACAGTTTGCACCAGGTGTATATTTGTGACAAGTCAAGTTACAATAGATCCAATTGAGATTAGTCAAATCGTGAGGATTAACCCACAATGTCAGATCACAATAAGATTAACAGAAATGACTTAAGTTACAACCAATCACTAATTGCAAAATGCTTCACCACTCACACGAATCTCACCACTTAATAGATTGTCAATACTTAGGAGATAGTCACTAAACCAAACAAACTCCAAAGTATGGGTAACCGCAAGACTGAGATTACCACATATGAGAGCAAAACTCAAGATCAGAAGAGTTAGTCGCAATCCAGGAGCAAACCGCAAATTAGTAGTCGCAAAATGAGATAAACCCTAGGAGATAAACGCAGAGAGAAGTAAATCGTAAGAGTAAATATCAGGCACTAAACCACAATCCATTAACCGCAGATACTAATCGCAATTCCCAATAGTCCAAAACTGTCACCATCATTGCGTTTTGTCAGTTAACTCAAAATAGTAAACGCAGATAACTAACCATATAAATCAAGTAGCAAACCGCAGTCAAGCAATGAAACAGTGGAGGTAACCGCAACAAGGAAATCCGACCCAAACTCAATCCAATCTGCAAAAATACTTGTGAAATGGCAAACCCAACTGAGGAATAGGGTAATACAAACACAAGTGATCATAGAGGTACACCTCTAACATGTCAACTAACACTAGATAGATCAAACTAAGATGTTTTCAAGAAAACTCTTCTAACTCACAAAAACCTACACAAAAACCACACCAAATCCGATTCTACAATGCCCTAAGATGAAACCTTGGCTCTTGATACTAATTGTAGAATATTAACTAAGATGCAAACATGAAGAACTTGTGGTAGTGTAGGCGTATGAATTAATGAGAGGAAGAGAAAGAAAAAAAGAGTGGAACCTTGAGAGAAAATTGGAATATTAGATTGATATGAATGAAGGTCCAACCCTCTCCACATGTGGAGAGGGGTATATATACTAAGCTACAAAGAAAGATAAAAACACCCACACCCGGGTTGTGAATCAGGCATACAGTGGGTAAAGACCCGTCCTTCTTCCACGACGTTACTTAATCTAATACTAACTAACTAATAACTAAACTAACTACGAGTTAACTTAATTCTATTACAATAATTAGGTGACCGAGACTTTTACAGGAATATTTGTATTCCTAACAAGTTTTTAGGAAGGAGGCGGCATAGTTTTTAGGATGGAGGCGTGGGTGAGAGAGAGATATTGAAGGGATGGATTTTTGACCTAGTATTTTGGAGATATGCTATTTGCCAGGATCAGTTTTAGTAAAATGCAAAATTCCATTAATACTCTTCTGCTATTTAAAAATTAAATTTTAGATTTCGATTTATTACAATTATGCCACACATCATCTAAACCATTGATTCATTCATCCAATGGCTAAAAAAGAGTTCTCGCAGTTCTCACACTTAATAGAGTTCTGAAAATAAAGTTACACTATATATATATATATATATATATATATATATATATATATATATATATATATATATATATATATATATATATATATATATAATATAAATATATTTATGTGAATTCGGTTTTCGGTTTGGTTTACGTTTTACCACAACCAAATCGAAATCGAATATTTAATTTGGTTTTATAAACTCGATTTGGTTTGGTTTTCGTATCATGTGGATAATATTTGAATTGTGTACAACCTAGCGTCCTAGCTAATAAACTAAAGATGTATATAGGCCCAAAACCCAGGTTGACATAGGGGCTCTGGCAGGATCTGTTTGGATATGAAAATGGGAATCCATGGGCTTAGGCCCAATCATTAATTGTTTACAAATTTTGTTTTTCAATTTTTTGACAAAAGAATTTCACAAGCATTAAAACCTTCTAATTAACCTGTTATAAACATTTTAAAATCAGTTGTTGTTCACATTGAAACTTAAACCTAGAATCATTATACTGTAAAGACTATCGAAATAATATCAAAATTGAAGAAATACGTTTTAATTTTGGAAATTACATAGATTGATACACATCAATTACCCCCCCCCCCCCCCCCACACACACACACACACACATATATATATATATATATATATATATATATATATATATATATATATATATATATATATATATATATATATATATATATATATATTAAATTTCCATCATTAAAACAATAACTCAACCTATATATTAAAGTTTTGGAGTTAACTGTTGCGACTTACAAGTCCTTGCATACCAAAGCACCATATAATATTTTACACTTTCGCGTTGCATTCACAAGAGCTTTTTATCCAATTAGGTAAGATTTGTTTACGTGCTAATAAACAAATTAAATACCTTTAATATAATATGCATTTCTTTCTAAATGTTCATACCTTATCGAAAAACTTAACATTGAAAAATCATGTAGATCGAGGTTCCGTTTAGGATTAACTGGATCAGAAAAGTAAAAACATTATTACGATTTGACATAGCGTAGATACCTAAACCTTATTTGTCAAACCGTATTTAGCAGTCATGAATGAAGTTATTGATAGATTCATTCTTCAAGATTAACTCTCATTTTTCAATCACAATACCACTTATATAGTTCAAAGAGCGGAACTAGTTTAGAATTAGATTTCCTTAGTGATGTGGTGTCATACGATATGATGAAAGGTTTTTCTTGGTTAACCGCTTCTACATATCACTGGTCAGCCGATTTGTTGTGTGGCGGGAAGTGTCTGGTTCTAATGGGTATTAATGTCAAGGTCGAGGTAAGGTTCCACTCTCTTTCATGCTTCTGATCAAGTGATGCCCTAGGTGACTAGAAGTTATGTTGGGTTGGATAGCGGAGGTTCGTCCTGGATTGTTAATTTGGATTCTTCAATATGGTCGGTGTAAGAGTCGTTTGGATAATAAGGATTAAGTTGACAATCGTAGTAGTGTATTTTAGATAGGGTCTTGTAAACATCTTGCTAGTTTTTATTATATAATTACATAGCCTTTCAAAAACAAATTAATATATAGACTTTTTCCTTATTTAACTTTATATTTTTTCAAAAGTCACTCATGATAATCGTAAAAATAAAAAACCTTGTGTTTGAAGTTAGAATTTTAAGTTAATACTTAACCACCCAATAGAACCTATCAAACTAAGCCCGATGGGCTAGTGTGTTTTTATATTAGGGCTTAGGTAATCATTAGGGTTTAGAAATGTTAGCCCCTATAAATTCGTAGCATACTCCCCTAGCTCCATACACTAAACCCAATATACGCCCAACTTTTTTACTCAAAACTAGAGTCATATCCACTGCGATATTTTAGGGTCTTCTGCTTCTTTTTTTGTTCATACAGATTTGATGTCATATCTTTGTTTTGTTATTTAAAACCTATTATGATCCTCAAAGTAGAACACTATCTGTATATGGTGTTTATTCTAATGTTTTTTATTTAAGTTTTCCCTACTTATTATGCTTAAGTTCAAACAAATCTTTATTTTCAATATGAGACAATATAATCAGTTGGAAATGGGTGTTGTGATTGTGCTATTTGCTGTCATAAATGGGGCGTTTGGTCAAACTTCTTTTCCTCACAAATTGGCCATGTGTATGTTAGATGTTTTAAGAATAAGCAACAGATAGTTTCGATGATCAGTAAGGAGTTTGGAAAAGAAATGCTGAATACCTTTGAGACTGGTACGTTATTGTATGTGCAAAAATATCAATAAGCAAAATTAATGATGTTGCAATCTCAAGCACCCTCATAATTCTCTCTTTAATGAAGCAAAATGTTTTCAAAAAAAAAAAAAAAATTCTAAACTTTCTGGTGGTGTGTTGGTTATAATGTATCTGCTTCTATGTGGTACATATTTTACAGCATTCTCATTGAAATTAGTTACTAAATTCTAAATCTGCAATAACGTATACTAGCTTTGGATTTCTTTGTTGTAAAGCTGAATAACGAAGAAGTGGCAAACACGAATGAAGCCAAGCATAGAGTTTGTCAAAACTAAAAACTGCTGTCTGGGATAAATGACAAAACATTGCATTTTAGTTGTTCATTCTACTTAACATTGTTACTTGGATAATGTGCATGGAACAAGTTCCTCTTTATAGGTTTTTAAACAAAGATATTGCAACGTTTTGTAATTTGCTCTTCGGTCTTTTGTCCCATACACTTTTTATAAACTTTCACGTGTCATCATCCTTTTTTGCCAGGTTTTTGTTCTTCAGCTGTAACTCACTTGCATAGTGTTGGCAATACACTCAATTTGTGAGAAAATATTTTTAACAGTTTTGAGCAAGAAAATGCGTTTTTTTTCTTCTTCTTCTTTTTTTTTTCTTTTTTTTTTATAAATTTAATATAATTTTATTTATATATTATTTTTTCTCACAAACTGTATCACTCCATAAAAATGAATCACACTTGTATTCCAAAATATTTGCAATTTGATTAGTGATAGGCCTAATAAAGGCGATGTTGTGCGTTTGTGCAATTCAAAACAAATTTATTTTGTTAGTTTCATAATACACATGTATAGATATTACCTTTATTATGATTATTTGCAGTGTTCTCAACAGAATTTTGTATCCGATGTAGCCTAAACTGAGATTTTCCTTTACCATGTGTTAACATTCTATTTATAATCTATAAATCGACTAACATGCCGATTCACCTTTACAAATTCAATGTGTTACAGGATTTGCCTTTGGGTGATTGGTTGTGCATTTAGGATTGTGGCATACTTCATTCTCGTCTTAATGATTTGGTAAAGTGTGCCTCTGAAGGTCTCTTAATTAGTATTTTATTGATATAATTATAAATAAAATGATAGACAGTGCCGAGGATGGTATCTCAAATCTTGATGTAAAGTGTATTCTCCGTTTCTTCAAGGTTACTTCTGAAGAGAACATACCACTACTTAAAGAAGTGGTTGATATATTTCATGTGAGTAATGCTTATATTCTACTCGTAATTAAATCTATGAGCATAACTAGTAACAATTTATTATGTGTTTTCATGCAAACAAGACCTGTACAAACAAGTGATTGATTATGTATATTGATTCGGTAACCTGAAGCGATTTCATTGAGACAATAATTGGTTTGAACACGCCGTGTTTGCATAGGAACACATAATAAATGGTTGCTAGTTATGCTCATAGATCTAATGACGAGTAGAATATAAGCATTACCCACATGAAATATATCAACCGCTTCTTTAAGCAGTGCTCTGTTTTCTTCAGAAGCAACCTTGAAGAAAAGGAGAATCCACTCTATATCAAGATTTGAGATACCATCCTCTAGCAATGTCTATCATCTTCTATGTAATTATGTCAATAAGATACTAAGAGACCTTTAGGGGCCCACCCACTTTACCAAATCATTAAGACGAGAATGAAGTATGCCACAATCCCCAATGCAGAACTAATAGCCCGGAGGCAAATCCTGTAACAAATTGAATTTGTACAAGTGAAGAATGGAATTTGTCGATAGTGATAATTGAAAACATCTTGAAAGTGATTTTCTCATATGATAGATCGACGCGTTAGTCGATTTGTACCTTTTTTTCTTTTATTATTATTATTATTATTATTATTATTATTATTATTATTATTATTATTATTATTATTATTATTATTATTATTATTATTGTTATTTATCTTACTTGATATTTTTGTACTTGTTTTATCTAATTAAGTTCTATCTCTAGTGTTAACTTGATTATGCTGAAATTATTATTGAAGTTATGCACAGAAGGGTGTTTATTAATGATTTTTGCATGGACGTGGCTTTGTTTGCTGGTTGGATCCTTATCCGCTAACAAGTGATCTGTTAAATTTGTAAAAACAAACTTGATATGGAACATGTAACTGATTTGACACCATGATTCTTTAATGTGTTATCTGTTACAAAGATCTAATACAGTTGTAAGTTTAAAGAAAAAGATTTAGAATTGATTTCAATTTTTTGAACTAGCTTTAGCATTTTATCTTTTGTCTTACTTATTATGAAACTTTCATCTTTGGTAAATATCTCTGTGAATCATTTTTCTTCCGCCATTTTAGTTTTTCACTAGTACCATTCTCTTATTTTCTCTTCAGGAGTTTTTATTTTTTACTTTGTCATGTGATGGTTTGGGCCGTTTGACCAAGCAAATCTTAATCACTTCATGAATATATGTTACTACTTATTAGGCGTTAGATGTTCTATAACCAAAAGCAAGTTCTAATTAGCTGTACACTAAAAAAAGTGTTGGGTCATAACTTAGTTGTTATGTGTAGATCATATAACTTCAGCGAAGTTGAGGTTGGCTTTAATGAGAGTTGTACCGTTATTATTTGTTTGTGATTACATACAACTTTAGTTTTGTGTTCATTTGGTTCTTATTAGGTTAATCCTCTTATTGAATTCAATACCTCTCAGTGCGAAAAAGAATATCACATTGGCTGTTTGAGGGAAAATAAGATGGCTGATCTCAAGGTGGGTGTAATTCAGTGCTTTTTCTCCATCAGTGCTGACAAATTCCATTTTTCACCTGTACAAAGTCAATGTGTTCCAGGATTTCCTCCTGGCAATTGGTTTTGCACCGAGGATTGTGGCATACTTCATTCTCATCTTAATTATTTGGTAGAGTGTGGGCCGGTAAAGGTCCCTAAGTATTTTAGGGATAAAATTTCAAAGAAGTTGAAAAACCGCGCTGGGGACGGTGTCTCAAATCTTGATATAAAGTGGATTATTCTTCGAGGCAAGAATGCTTCCGAAGAGAGCAGAGGCCTGCTCAAAGAAGCTGTGCATATATTCCATGTGAGTAATTCTAATATTCTACTCGTAATTAGAACTATGAGCATAATTAATAATCATTTATTCCGTGTTTCATGCAAAGAGGACCTGTTTAAACCAATTATTGATTCGGTGACCAGAACGATTTCATTGAGTCAATGGCATATGGATTAGCATAAAACTGGCTTCTTGTTAGATTTTTAGTACTCTATATATCTTCTAGCATCCAACTCTTTCTCTAACCAACAGGTTGAAAATGGGTGGCTCGACAATGAATGGCTCAGACTTTTCAGGAGTATATTGTGCTTTATTAACTTTAAAGTATAGCCAAGCTTAAAATTCTATTTATTTTCAGTGCTTGTCAGAATTACGGTTTTCAATTATCTCTAGATTGGGTGGCGGCTTTATAAACATTTTTTATGCTGAACATGCAGCTCCAAGCTGTTACATTGTGGCTACCAGTAAATCGTACCAAGGGAAGGAGCGTGCATTATTTTTATCCAATTTTTTATATTAAAATACACGTGCTACATAAATTTTATCAGAGCTTATAATTTTTCACCTGGACCTCTTTACTTGCTGTGTTGATTTAAATTGAAGTAATTAACTTTGCACATAAATAATCAATTGCAAGTAAGAAAAGATTGCATGTTAAGTGCGCTGTCACTTATATTGTATTTTTTATTAAAGTGAAGTACTTTTAAATTGTTTGTATTGCTAAGTGCTTTATGACATTGTCCCAAACACCAGTATATCAATTTAATCTACAGATATCAGTTCCGGAAAGAACATTTATCAGAATTGTATTGGTATGGTTGTGCTCAGCAAGTCACATCTTTAGCTGGTGAACTTCGAACTCGTTTAAATAAAAATCGTGCCAGTAGTAAATACGATTTTGTTTATCCTTTACTCAGTTTATGTGCTATATTTTTCTTTGATCTTACTATAATGTTTGTTGACTATATGTTTCAGGGATACTTCAATATCTTTTTCAATTGCTTTGATAGTTTTCTTTCATGTTTAGACATAAAGAAGCTCTTAATTCCAGCTTCCGAAGAGGCAAAATTAATGTGGGCTCAGAAGTACAGCTTCCGAGATGTAACCCGAGAACAGGTTTGTAGTTTATTTACTTATTTTGTGCTTTTAATCAAGTTTCACACATTCTTGACACATATAGTTGATATGTAGTTTGTTTGGGTTTCAGCTTATTAAATATCGACAGACACAGACGTGAACGATAGAATTTCGAGGAACATCTTTTGCTTGAAAAGGAGGTTCCTAAAAGTTTAACCACTTTTGACGACAATGTCAGCTTCAATCTTGGCATGTGGTGAAGTAGCCTGCTGGATTATTTAATGACATGAAGTTATTAAAGCTAGAAACCAGATATTTTTTATTTATTTTTTGCTCGCTAATTTCTCTTGAATTAGTGTCTTGAGTTAAGACTCATGAAATCTGATCTCAAATAGGTCATAGGAAAACATTGTTGCTTGAAGTGGACCTTAATTTGTTTGTTTGAGGTTGAGAAAACAAACATGCATTTGTGTTGGATAACATACGCAGTACCTTATAAAATACTCCGTAAATGCTAGTCAAACATCAAAAAAAGGTTTGAAACAACAATTAATGGTTAATTACTACATTTTTGTAACGGACCAAGTTGACTTAGTTGGGATCTTGAGAGACATTGGTTAACAGATTTTGCTTTCCCTAATTGCCAAGAAATTGCAGGTACGTCATTAATCTTTCTTTAATTTAGATGTCTATTTATAACTTAGTAAAATGATCATGTTTATTGAATATAGAGTAGCGTGGAAGGTCTTGCTGGGGGAGTCACTTGTGATGGAAAAAATAACGGATACATCATAAGAAAGTGTCAATTGTGAAATCATAGAAAAGATTGAAGATATCTGTGTAGAAAATCTTGTAAGGTTGTTTAATACGTACGTCTCGTCTCAGAGAAAAAATGTAGATGGCGGAACTTGGACACTTTCCTTAGGGGTCCAAAATTTTTTTAACGTAAAGCGTAATTCTTTATGTATTCATAACTATTAAATAAAGGGCTAATTGTACGATTGTTCGAATCCGATTATTTCCTGTACATCTATTCATACTTTGATTATTTTGTGTATCGACTAGCGTATTTTTGGTATCGAATCACATATTTTGGAAATCGAATCAAGTATTTGTAGGAAACGATACACAGAATAATCAAAATTTAAAAATATGTGCACGAAATAATCGGATTCGAATAATGGTACACATAACTACAAACGGTAACAAGTACGATACATTTTTTCTTTTTACAATTATCCTTAAAAAAAAAATATATATATATATATATATATATATATATCTAGTTGTTCAAGCGTAGTCGGATATCAAAGGAATCCATGGGATGGGTATAGTGACGTGGGCTCGGCGCCATTCCCATGTGGACACCTCAACGACACTGTCGTTACTGTGTTACGACACCCCCTCCCCTCGCCATTTGTCAAGCCATTTAAATGGCGCAGCATTGTTTGGTATTTGCTTATTTTTTTAAGCAGCCGTTGGAAGGCATGCAACGGTTGAAAATTCACAATTTTTTTTTATCCCCCTTTATATATACTACTCCTATTTAACCATTTTCACACAACAATCTTAATTCTCACTACCAAAAATGAATCTGAATTATGATGAAGTTAACCATTCTATGTCGATGATGTTGTTAACCATTATGATGTCGATGATGATAGTGACATTTTTTTTACGCAAGCATATCAGTATCACCGGTCGTTGCAACATCAACAAGTTTCCACTTCACGTCCGTGTAATCCAATATACCGTGAATGTGATATTGCCGAAGCATTTTTGTTGGGCGACGTGATAATCCAAAATATTCGGAGTACTATTTTAGACGTCGATATCGTCTGAGTAGAAAACTATTTTTAGAAACCGTCAAAGGTATTGTAACTTGTACGTATGATGTGAGTTATTGATTTGTTCATGCTTGGGTTTTTAAGAAACCGAACTTTAATGATATTCAATATTTATATGTGTAACACCCCGACCCTCGAAGGGCTAAAGTGTAACATTATGGAGTCAATTCAGAACACAAGCCAAACGGAGATACATATCTATACAAAGCTTACAAAGGTTACAAGGGAAAAACTAAACAAAATACAAAATGCAAAAGAACAACAATAATGAACTAAGCCCAAGATCAAAACTTCTAATCAACTCTAAGTCCATCCAATAGCTAATCAGGGTGAAGTCTTCTAAGCCCACAATAAGATCTCTCCGTCCATAACCCAGTTTCTACTAAACCTGCCGCATCAGAAAAGAAATGCGGCTGAGCTTACAAAACCCAGTGAACAGATATAACAACGAAGTAATAATGAAACAGAAAATGAATACTGAATAAGGTATAAAGACAAATAACAGCAATGAAATCAAAGGTAAGTGTGAAATAGTAGTAAAAGGTAAGGTAAAGGTTAGTCATCAACCACGAGCCTAGAAACAAATATAATAATGCCTTCATAAATGCCTTCATCATAATCATAATCATAGTCATAATGAGGGGAGACCTCAAAATATCAGATGTAAACAGAGGGGTGACCTCAATGGGTTGTGAAGGACGTGTATTGCACACACAGCCACATTCACCAGATAACAGATAACAGATAACAGAAACAGATCTAGGATGCATCCATACGCCCCCACAGAAATCAGATTGGCCATAGTAAATCATATCATAAAGTGCGCATATCACATAACAGAAAAGGGGACGTGGCAGAACATCACTCCACTGTCCTGGAGTCATGCCAGAGGTGCATCTCTGACACGGACATGGAACCCCCATGCCTAGTAAAATAAATTTGGCTCGGATGTCAAACTAGAATAGGTCAAACAGAATAGGTCAACAGTATGTCATAAAAGACACAGATCATAAGTTATCATAATCAGGTCATATCAGAAATCCATATCATAGGTCATATCAAAAGGTCCAAATCAGAAGGTTCAAATCAGAAGGTTCAGATAGCAAAGGTTCATGTCAAGGTTTACAAATGACAAGGTTCATATTCAGATCTCAAATCAAAGGTTCAGTATCAACGGTCAATGTTCCAAGCTCCAAAGTCCCATAGTTAATTATTAAAGGGTCATAATGAGAGTTTAAAACAAACGTTCATTTTAGCAGGTTCCCATCACTTGTTTTTTTAAAAAAAAAAAAGAAAAAAAAATCGTAGTACAACCCCATTAAAAAAAGGTTTATAACAAAGGTTTATTTAACAAGGATCTTCCAAAAGATTAAATTTATAAAAGTGATATTTAATAAAGGTTGTCATGAGGTGTTCTTTAAAAGTGGTTTTTATTAATTTATAGGAAGTCCCATATAGAAATGGCCTTAAGTCATATTAAAGTGTCTTTATAAATAATTTCTCCTTTAACAGGTTCTATATCACATTTAAGAAAAGAACTTTTACCTCCCGTTATATTATCCCAAAAGAACATTCCAAGTTTCACAAGGGTCTCACCTTCCGTTACAATATCCCAAAGAGTACCCAAAGTCTCACAAAGGTTCAAAGGTTAAGGTCACAAAAGGTTATCGAACGGATCATAAGAGTTCAAACGGAATCAAAATATGATAGCAAATCGAAGACAAAGTCGAGAGAGAAGAGGTGTGCACTCTTACTGAAAGAGTACGGAATATCTGTACCTTATTCCAAAGCAAATCAGACCAAAGCAAGAACCACAGAAAATAGAGGGTCACTCCTTCTTCACATCTAAAGGAGTAGAAGATGGAATTACAAAGGATTCCAATTCAGATTATTACTTTTAGTTTACCTTTCCATTTTATGTAATCTTTCTATTTTTAGTAACTTTTCATCAATTTCAAAGGTATCAAGTGAAAATACTTCAAGTTACTGATTTAATACTCATCTTATTCAGAATGACATCATAATCCCTTTTGTTTCATAATTTTATAGTTTATACCCCTCTAGTTATAATATTTACAAAACAAACCTTATATTTACATAATTCATGATTTAATCCCTCTAATGTCCATATTTACCAAACAAACATATCATTTTACTAAATTTCAGAATGTCACATCAGACTTTACATATAGTACTATTCAGGCACTCAGATTTCATAATTTACACAGTTAGTCCCTTAAGTTTACAAAACTTATTAATTATATCATAATTCCATAATAATTACACATTAGGCCCATAAATACTCAAAATTACACAAAACACTTTTAATATTATTATTTACTCAAAATGGCTTCAAGTTTCCAGAATTTACATTTTTAGTCCATTCGTTTAATTAATTACATTTAATATCCTTTAATTATACATTTTGCACATAAAATCCAATTAATTATCAAATATACATTATTAGCCCTTGATTGGCGCTAAACCGTCAGATATTATTGACCAAGGTCAAATAAGTCAAAGACAGCTCAGTCCAATTCTCCGTGGATAGTATAGTGTTTCCCCGGGTCGTTATGTCCCAGCGAGATTGCAATGGTGCTTTGAAAACGGTTTTAGGAATGAGTGGCACTGAGGACAGTAACCAAGATGATTGGGAATTGATTATGCTACTGATTATTTGGAATTTGGACAATTTGCAATAATATTAACAATAACAGATATACAAATATAATCACACAAATGCAACTTGAAAATCAGATTACAGACAGAGAAAAGTGGGATTTAAACAATTTACAAACTACAGGGGGTGCAAGTGAAACTTTTCAAACTTATAAAAAAGAAAATTTAAAATGAAAATGAAATTATTAACTTGATTATTTTAGTATTTAAATACTAATTAATTAATTAAAACTATTTAAAAAGTAATTTAATTCTAATTTAAATAAAACTAAAAATGACAAAGGCTACAAATTAAACTAAAAACTTGCAAAAATATTTTCTAAACCTCTAAATGAACTTGAAGAAAGTATAAAAATTAAAAAGAAATGTTTTTGTCTTTTTATGGGTTTTCTATTAATTAAATACTAATTATATTAATTAAACTATTCAAACTAATTTCAATTACAAAATGTACTAAAATGACTTAGAAAATTATAGAAAAATTTAAAAACTAATTAACTATCACAGGAATCCTAAAAAATTATAAAAAGTTCCTAAAAATTATATTTAGACTATTTTACTAATTATTTACTTATTTATTAATTAAAACCTAATTTAACTAAATTAATTAAGAAAATTAGAAAATGAATAGTAGAATTTAAGAAACTATTTTCTAAAAGTCTTAAATTATTTATGAAACTTACGAAAAATATAAAAACCTACTGTTGTTAATTAAAAATTAAGAAAACTATTTAATTACTAATATTCCCTAATTAATTATTTAAACTATTTTTAATTCTAATAATTATTTAACTAAAAGAGAAAAATCTAAGAAAATTACTAAAAATACTTAAATGTGACAGGAAATTAAGAAAATTATGAAAATGATGGATTGCTTATTAATAAGCTAAAAAGAAAGATTAAAAAGATAAAATCTATTAAAGAGAAGCTATCACTAATTTTAAATTTGGGTTTTTGTTGGTTTTTCTTTTTGAAAGATGAGAATAAGTTAAAAATAAGAACTTTTTACAAAGACAGTTTTTGATTAGCTTAAAAATAAGCTATGTGCACCCCCTTTTACCAAACAGTGGACTTATAGCTTATTAGGACTTATGCCATATTTGAAAAAGCAAGGAAATGACAAACTAGGTATACACAGATGATTATAAATTTGAAATAATCAAAATGGAACAATTAAGCACTCAGAATAAGCTATATACCACAAATAAGCACTTAAGTATACACAAGGCCAAAACAAGCCAAATCCAAGGATTTTAGACCTCTATGGGGTCCACAAATAAGCTCAGGGGTCCAAAGCAAGACTTGAAACTTAAAAAGGAACTGGGTGGCTACAAAATAAGTGAATAAGCTAAACCTATGGCTTATTAATGAACACTGGGTGGGCTATGAAAGTTGGGGTCAAACACTGAGTAGTCAGTGTACACTCAGGGAATTGGTCAAACTTAATGGGGGTAGCAGCCCTATCAAATAAGCTCAAGACCTCAAAATAAGCTCTGATCTATCAAAATGGGGTGCTTGGCTTTCCAAAAAGCCAATAAGCTAAGGGTGGGTCCCACTGGTTGAGTCACAAATCAACTTGGAAAATGGGTGAAAAATTTGTGCACAAGGCATATACTTGCCCTGCAGGTCAAAAGAAGCTCTTGCACAAGCTTATAGAAAAATCTTAAAAATAAGCTGATTATGGGATCTTGTAGAGTAGGTGACAATCTTTAACTTATGAAAATATCAAAGTCTCAATCCAAACACAAAAATCACAAAAATTCTTCCAAGATTTGGATTTCTGAAACAAAGGCACTTTTGACTTTTTGAAATGGTAAGCTTAAGTTGACTTTGATGAACTTTGATCATAATCTACTGATTGAAAATGATTAATTAAGCTAAGTTAAGGCTAAATTAAGCTACACCACTCATAAGTGAATGGAAATAGGGCATAAGCCACACTAAATCCAACACAGAGGGTTAATTAGAACTATTACTATATGATTTTGACTTTTTTCTGAATAATGCCTGGTTATTATGATTGTTCTGAGCTAATATGGTCCTAAGTGACTTGTGTAAACAAAGAACAACAACAATTATACACCACAACACCCAGGATCACACTGATCCAAACACTCCTTAAAATTAATTTGTTTTATGATTTATGAAGCAAAGTGTTTATAGAACTTATGAAACAGATCCAATATAACTTAATATGGTTAATAAAGCTTAAATGAACACTGAGAAACATGAAACAACAACAAATCACCAAGATCACTGATTTTACTAATTTGATTGCCTATTTATGAAATTAAAGCAACTATGATTTCTAATACACAAGCTACTAATTTTAAGCAATAATATCACTACTTATCACTAAACAAACTCAGAAAAGCTAAATGAGCAATGAAATAAGCAATACTATAGTAGAAACACAGAAATGAGTTTTAAGGCCTTATAATGTGCAATCCTGCTTTGTATCAAGAACCAAGGACCTCAAAACCAATCCTATAGGTCTTCCATAAGACCACTAACCCAGGGCCATCCACTATTTACCCTGCTCCAGCTTTCATCTTCATAAACCTGCAAGTTTGACTTCTGTTGATTATTTTTGTGTTTTTGAATTTTTTATTACTAAGCAATGTTTTATGGTTTCTAAAAGCTTTATTAAGCTTTCGTGGAGCTTATGTGAGCCTAAGAGTCCATATGATATGATTACAACAACAATACAGCTTAAATAGAAACTTGAAATAAATTGAAAATTTCACAAACTAATATATAACTTGAAACTTGATTTTTTTATTAATGAAAACCTTAATGGTACACTGAAAACAGAGATTACACTAATTTAAAGCTAAATTACACAAGGAGAATTTGAAAATTACTTAAACGACCTAAAATTACTAAAATTAAGCTAACACTATTTCTCTTGATCTTCTCTTCTATTTATAGCAGAGGATTAGGGTTCCCTGGTCCCTTCTGATCATATCCCACTTGTTTCTAAGCCGTTGGATCAATGAGAAGCCTCCAATTTCTTGCCACGTGTTTTGGCGCCAAAACCTGATTTTGCAATTTGCCTCTGATAACTTAAAGGGGTGGGGGTAGGGCTGGCAATTTTGACACGAAACCTGTTAACACGACACGACACGACCTGTTCTTAACAGGTTCGTGTCTTAACCTTAACAGGTTTCGTGTCTTAACAGGTCAGACCTGTTAAGACCTGTTAATTTTCGTGTCTTAACAGGTCAGACCTGTTAAGACCTGTTAGTGACCTGTGAATATTATAATGTATATATATATAATTAAAAACCCTAAAATACTAAATCTCATTTATCCTCTTATAGTCTTATCCATCCACCTCCAAAGACAAAAAGCAACGGACCAAACATTTACCCTCAGTCCTAAAATACTAAATCGTTCCCTCTCAAATCTCAATCACTAATGAAGTAAGCAGCTCAAAATCGTTGTATGTTTATCTCAAATTGTATATATCATTTTTAATTGTATGTTTATCTCAAATCGTATAGATCATTTTTTAATTTCAAAGAGCTGCTCAGTTGTCGATTCATATGTTTATCTCATTCTTGTTTATATGTTTATCTCATATTCTCATATATGTTTGGGTATTTTTGTTTAATTGTTTAATTGTTTATCTCATTTGCTCAATCTCACAGTCGACCCATAGTCCCATATATGTTTAATTGTTTATCTCATTCTTGTTTATTTGTTTATCTCATATATGTTTATCTCATTCTTGTTTATTGTTGTCGACACTCGACAGTCGACCCATATATGGTTTTGGTATAAGATTTAGTTGATCTACTTGAGATATTTCATATAAAAAGTATAGTGATTAGTGACTGGTATTTTAGCATTTTTATAAACAAGTGATAATGTGATATAGATATGTAAGTTTTGTTACAGATTAGTGATGTAAGTTTGTTACAAATTAGTGACGGGTATTTTTGTTGTACTCTTATAATTTTTTATATGCTTATTTAATCGTTAGTTTTGAGTTTGTAGATGGATTAGTGTCGAGTCTTATTACTCGTTATATGCTTATTTACTCGTTATTTACAGATTAGTGTCGAGACGTCGAGTCTTATTGTGTATTGTTGTTTTTTGTAGATGGATTCTGAATGTATTGAAATTGACCCACAAAATAATGAGTCTACACAACCTGATGAGGTCGAGTCCATGGAAAAGGAAGTAGGAGCCAAGAGAAAACGTAAGGAATGATCTATTTGTTGGAATTTCTTTGACAAAGATGAGAAAGGCAAAGTAAAAGGCAAAGTAAAAGGCCGCAAAAAAGTGCCATGTAAGTGCAAAAAGTGTAATACTATTTTCATGTATGATAGTATTCAAGGGACGGATAATCTTAAGCGACACATGGAGAAATGTTTTGGTAAAAATTTTCATGATGTTGGTCAAATGCTATTTAGTAGTGACATGTCATTACGGTCATCTAGATTTGATCAAAATACCTTTCGCGATTTGCTTGTAGCGGCTACTGTTAGGCATGAATTGCCTTTGTCATTTGTTGATTATAAGGGTATTAGGGATGTATTTACATACTTGCAACCTGAAGCAAATGTCATTACTAAGAATACTTTAAAATCTGATGTGTTTAAATTGTATAAGAAAGAAAAGGAAAACATTAAAAGCATGCTTATGGAATCACAGGGAAAGTTATGTTTAACTTCGGATTTGTGGTCTTCTATTACTACCGATGGTTATTTGGCTATTACAGTGCATTTTATTGACAAGGAATGGGTTTTGCAAAAGAGAGTCTTATCTTTTTCTTTCATGCCACCACCTCATTCCGGTGTTGCTTTAAATGCAAAAGTGTTTTCGATTCTAGAAGAATGGGGCATAGAAAATAAGGTATTTTGTATAACTTTGGATAATGCATCTTCTAATGACCGTTTTGTTGAGCTTTTACGTGAGCAACTAGATACAAAATCACCACTTGTTTCTAGGGGTAGTTTTTTTCATATGAGATGTTGTGCACATATTTTAAACTTGATTGTGCAAGATGGGCTTCAAAAAATTGATCAAGCGGTTTGCAAGGTTAGAGAGAGTGTCAAATATGTTAAAGGATCACATTCACAAGTAAGGAAGCAAAAGTTTTTAGATTGTGTTAAGTTACTTTCTTTAAGTTCACGAAAGGGGTTAAGGCAAGATTGTCCTACTAGGTGGAATTCTACTTTCCTAATGCTTGATAGTGCCATTTATTACCGAAAGGCATTTGCCCATTTAGCCATAAGTGATTCTAATTATAAGAGTTGTCCAACTGCTTCTGAGTGGGATATCATTGAAAAGATTTGTGTTTTCCTTGGAGTGTTTTATGATGTGACTACCGTTTTCTCGGGATCCAAATATCCTACTGCAAACTTGTACTATCCGAATGTTTTTATGGCTTATCTTACTTTGCATGAGAGTATGAGTTCAAGTGATGAGTATATGAAAGATATGGGGACATCTATGATGGACAAATTTCAAAAGTATTGGTATGATTTTAATCTCACTTTAGCCAAAGCCGTGGTGTTTGATCCAAGATACAAGTTGCACTTTATTGAATGGAGTTACAAAAAGATTTATGGAGAAGACAACCCTCAATATGATATTGTTGATGGGTTATTGAAGACCACTTTTGATGAATATGCTTGTCATGTTTCCTTTACAACTTCAAATCATGCAACTACTTCAAGTGTTCGTAAAGTTGGTGAAGAAACAAGTGATGATACAGGGCGTCTATCTTCTGTTAGAGCTAAACTTTTGGTAAGTAATTTTTTATATATTGTATCGTAAAGTTGACTGTTATTTAAATGGAAATGCTATGCATGCTTCTTTTATTTAATTCCCTTCTCCTTGGCACCTGCTATAAAGTTGCTGCTACTTTATAGGATTTTGAAGCTGCTGCTATAAAGTAATAATACAAAACATATAGACTTAGAGTTTCAAAACAATTGTATTACTAATTTTGTATTATTACTGCTGCTATATCAATTTTGAAGCTGAAAATTGAAGCTGCTGCTATAGAGATAATACAAAACATTTTGAAGCTGCTGCTACTTGCCTACTTTATAGGATTTCTAGATAATTGAATTACTAATTTTGTATTATTACTTTATAGGATTTTGATGAGTTTCAAAGCAATGAATCTACAAGCAACAAAAAGTCAGAATTGCAATTGTATTTGGAGGAGCCAAGAATGGAAAGGAAATTGGAACTAGATGTGTTGGCTTTCTGGAAATCCAATGAGTTTAGATATCCCGTACTTGCTAGGATGGCTCGAGACTTTTTGACAATTCCAATATCTACTGTTGCATCGGAGTCTACATTTAGTGCTAGCGGAAGAGTATTAGATCAACATCGAAGTTCACTTAGTAAAGAAACTCTTGAGGCCCTTATTTGCACAAAAGATTGGTTGTTTACAGGTTCAAATGACGTTCCTCTTGAAGAGCTCGCTGAAGATATAATGTCGATGTCGCTTGATGGTGGTCCTGAATCAGGTGCTTCAAACTCAGTCAACAATCCCGACTCACTTAATCAGGTGCTTACTTTTCTATGTATCTGTTTATTTTAAGCATAAAAGCAGTAAGTTAAGTAAGTTAAATAGCTGCTATATCAATTTAATATTATGGCTCAAAACCAGCTCTTGACTGTCTTAGTTACACAGGACAAGATACGAGTAAAGTATTCGCATGTTGATAAAGTATTCATAAGTGATATACCTTGATATATTTGTAGCACCAAGTAGAGACCGGACCATTTGTAGCACCAAGTAGAGACTGGACCATTTTCACATGTTGATAAAATATTCATAAGTGATATACCTTGATATATTTGTAGCACCAAGTAGAGACTGGACCATTTTCTAATATTTACTCTTTTGACTTTTCAGATTTAAAATGGAAGATACGAGTAAAGGCGTCAAAATTGAAGAGCTCGCTGAAAGATATAATGTCAACAATCCCACTTCGTATTGTTAAGGATTATTATCATTATGTATTTATGTATTAGTTAAGACTTAAGATTTGTGGTGTATGTTTCATGTTCTGTGGGTCTTTGAAATTGTATGAACTTTTGCATTATGTATGAACTTTTGCATCTTCAAGAGTTCAAGTGCAGGTTGTGCAGCACTGCAGCTGAGCAGCTCTTTGAAATTGAAATTGTATGTTTCATGTTCAAGTTCAGGTTCTTAACAGGTTCAGGTTCTTAACAGGTCATATGCATGTTAACAGGTTATTGTATCATGGGATTTGGTCATATGCATGTTAACAGGTTCTTAACAGGTCTTAACAGGTTAACCTGTTTATTTTCGTGTCGTGTTCGTGTTTGAAAAAAATGACACGATAAGCTAACAGGTCGTGTTCGTGTTTGACCTTAACAGGTTCGTGTCTTAACAGGTTCGTGTCTTAACAGGTTCATGTAACCTGTTATGCCAGCTCTAGGTGGGGGTGCATTTATTGTGGAGGTGATGGTAGGTAAAGGTGGGTTGGGCGGTGGAGAAGTGACAGGCAAGTGGGGTGGTGGGGGAAGAAAATCAGGGTGGTTTTGTGAGTGGTATTGGGTGAGGAGGGAAAGGGTGGTGGTTGTTTGACTGGTTTAACTCAGGGTCAAATGTTTGACTCAGGGTCAAATGTTTGACCCTGGTTTTTATATCAAAGGGGTGTTTGGGGTGGGCTTTGGTAAATTGGGCTAGGGAAATAAGGTGGTGGGCTGGGTATGTTTGGATTGGACTTGGTGTTTGGGATTTATTAATATTAAGGGTCCGGTTTGCTTTTGTAGTATCACAAGGACCATAAATGTAATTTGTCAAAAGTTTAAGGACTAGATTTGGCATTCTTCCAAAGTATTCCATGGGGATAAAACTTGCCAATCTTGAATAGTACACGGACCATTGATGATTTTTCCATTATTAAATTTTTAGGGACTATTTCAGTCAACTTTCCAAACTTCAGGGACCAAATCTGTAATTTCACCAAAATTTGCAACCAAGGACCATTCCTGCCATAAATGAGAAGTACAAGGACAAAATTTGTTTTTCTCAAAGTTTTAATATCCCAGGGACCATTTTTGTCAATTTTCAAAGTTCAGGGACTAAACTTGCAATTTTCTGAAACTTTGTACCAAAGGACTAAATATGTCATTTTATGATTTAAAAGGACCTTTGGTGACATTTTCAAGTTTTTAGAGTAACCAGGGACTAGATTTGACAACTTTTTGAAAGATGAGGGACTGAAACTGCCAATTACGCAAACTTTGTTTATTTTTCATCTATTTTTGATTATTTTGCATCTGAAACATATAAAACACATTACTGGGATATTTTCAGTATTTTGATGCAATTATGAGTGTTTTTAGATGTTTTGGCAGCTCAGAATAGGTAAAAATGATGAGTATTTACACACTCATCAATCCCCACACTAAAACATTGCTAGTCCCTAGCAATCTTTTGAGAAAAACTTAATGGATTTGAAACTCTTTACCAAAAGTCATCACTTATGGAGTAGCCAGATGTATCAGTTCAAGTAAGAACTATGGTCCACCTGATAACCATGTGATTTTTAGCAAACCACCAACTGTCAACGGATTTGATTAGTCTTTACCAAAAGCTATTTGCTTCTGGACTAGCCAACTCTTGATGGACAAAGTCAACATCTTGGTGAGCTGATAACCAATTATGGTTTTTCCACGGCCTTTATCACAAGCCATAATCTTGCGGGCTAGCCAACTCATTCACTTTTTTGGATATGACGAGTTGATTTACCATACAATTTTGGGCAAATTGCAAGCCATTAACGGATTTGAGATATCTTTACCAAGAGCCGTTTGCTCCTGGATTAGCCAATCCTTTTGTCTTTTAGACATGGCGGACTGATAACCATAAAAATTTTGAAATAAAGTGAAAAATTTTTGAAAAATTTGGGCCAGAATGGTACTTAGAAAGTATTTTGTGATAAAATTCGCTAGAATTTCCCCCCCACACTTAGAATTGAATATTGTCCTCAATATTCAAAGTTCCGGCTATTATGCCGATTCTTTGAACGGAAAAAGGCAATATTCTAAGCTAACTGTGGAAATATCGTTTTGATTTTTCACTTTATTTATATGTACATACAAACATTTTTTTTTTTTTTTTTTTTTTTTTTTTTTTTTTAACTTGAAACTTGTATACATATTTACTTTGCAAAAGGTGGGGGACGGCCACTCCCCCACACTAGAGTGTTAGAAAGTAGAAAGAAGTCAGAGATATGGATGAAAACCCATATTTTGCTAATTTTTGTTCACCGGGTCACTAGCTTGACTCGATCCCCGAATTCATTGGTCCATGGGGAAAGTTTGGAGATCCGGGACAACCATGGATGGTATGTCCTCTCCAAAATAGTGTTTCAAACGATGACCATTCACTTTGAAGTTGGGATCTTCGGGTTGAGATAGCTCAACAGTCCCGTATGGATATACTTTTGCAACAGTGAATGGTCCAGTCCATCGGGTTTTTAATTTCCCCGAGAAGATCTTTAACCTTGAATTGAAAAGAAGGACTCTGTCATCGATGTTGAAGACGCGGTTCTTAATTTTGGAGTTGTGGATCTTCTTTGTCTTTTCTTTGTAGATCAAAGAGTTCTCGTAGGCCTGATCACGAAGTTCATTTAATTCATTGAGTTGAACCTTACGGTGATCACCCGCTTTATGAAGATCGTAGTTTGCATGTTTCAAGGCCCAGTAGGCTTTGCGCTCGAGCTCGATCGGTAAATGACACGCCTTCCCGTATACAAGCTTATAGGGAGTACACCCGATGGGTGTTTTGTAAGCTGTACGGAAGGCCCAGAGTGCATCATCTAGTTTGTCCGACCAAGAAGCACGATTTTCACCTATGGTCCTCTCAAGAAACCGTTTAATACCACGGTTTGAAACCTCCACCTGCCCACTTGTTTGTGGGTGATATGCGGTAGAAAGACGGTGAGTAACACCGTACTTAAGCATGACTTTTGCGAATTGATCATTGCAAAAGTGTGTACCGCGATCACTAATGATGGCACGGGGAGTTCCAAAACGAGCAAAGAGTGATTTCAGCTACAACCCCCACCAGGCAGTGTACCTGATCGATGTAGTATAGTATAATGACAAGTACCGGGGGATTGATCGTTCAGCTAGGAATAGTGTCGCTAGGATTAGAAAACCTAAAGACTATGTCTAGAGATGAGGGATGATTCTTTTTGTATTTTTATATTTTTTAGAAAAGCAAGTAAAAATCTCGGTTTTGAAGGAGTTGGGCGGAATTAGTTGCTAGTCAACTAACCCAATACTAAGTTGCAATCAAAATAAAATATTGAAATGAAAATAAAACTAAATTAAACTAAAGTTGTGAGCAATATGTGGGAGAATTGTGTTTACTTAGATTTCACTACTCCCTAGATATCTTTTACACATTAATTACTTGTTATAGTTGCGTGGATGACGGATTGTATTCCTTAATATCATTCATGGGGTGGCATACTTACTTCCCTAATCCTATGAGCGCCTCCTTCACTCCTATGTCGAGCCGGCTAAGAAGCTCCTAACATGGGATCATTATAATTTACTCATGCATTAAATACAACTAATAAAACCTAGTACACATCGGTTCATGTTTCCTAAGACGTTCAAGCATGTTACACAATGGAGATCTGCCAATTTTCTTAAGCCAAACATTGAAATCATTCATCCAATACAACCATAAACAAGTAATCAACACATAATTAACATCTAGGTTTCATTAGATCTAAGCAAACACAAGATAAATCTAGCCTAGCATGTTGAAATCAAGACAAGCACAAGATATAATCAACCAACACATAGACATATTGATTGAATTAAGAGAAGACTAATCTCAATAGCAAATGAAAGGATTCAAGGGGTGAAAACCCTTGAAAGTACTGTAAAATATGACCTAGGGTTTACAAAGTTCGGCCCTAGCTTTCTCCACACAAGTTCCTCCTCTAATGAATGGAAAATAAAAAATTATATATAGAGTTTAGAAGGTGACGGCGTCAAGAACAAAAGTCTGACGCCGTCATCTCGCCGCCAAATAGTTCCTCGGACTGCCTAGATCTGGGTCTGACGCCGTCATGTATTCACCTTATGCAGGCCGTCACCAAATTAACTCTTGACGCCCTTGTTGTGACGCCGTCAGGTTTGCACTGGGTCGTCATGGAATTTACTCTTGACGCCGTCAGGATCTTCCTCTTGACGCCTTCAGGTACTGTTCTCAGCATGGAAAATTAAGTCTTTGGCGTTTTCTTCACTTTTATGCTCCAAAAACGTCCGAATTGCTTCCTTTTCCAGATTTCACTCCCAAAGTACCTAAAATTACAAAAGGAATGATTTAGGGTAATATTTGATCAAATAAATTCAATTCCGGGCTTAAATGACCCCATAAAAGTGGTTCATTTTTTGCCTCATCAGCGAGAAAATGAAGATTTCTCTTCTTTATCAAGAAATAATGCACTGAAACGTACATTAGATCGAGGAAACATGGATATAAAGTAATCCATGCCCAGGTGAACTTCACCTGGTAAAAGGAACAATCGTCTTTTTGGCGACGTGTTTTCCCTATTTTGAAAAGCAGGTTGCTATCTGAAGTAACAGCAAGCCATAATTTTGAAGTCCAGGTTGCAGCCTGAAATGACTACAAGCCATAATTTTTTAATAGAATTTTGAGAGACGACATGTTTTAGAAAAAAAGAAAAAAAAACTTTATTTGAAACCGAAAACTCTTGCTCAAGCATATGTATGATTCCGTGTCATTATTGAATGACATTTCTAGAAACATACATAATATTGATTACACATGAGACATGTCGTAAGAAGAGTATTTTTGGATTTTTTATGATTTTTCAGATTTTTATGGTTTTTATATGTTTTATATTTTTCTATTTTCTTTTTGAATTAAACTATGTAAAAAGACTATAATAACAATAAGGATATGAGAGAGAGTTGGTCAGAAAGTTCATAAAGTACAAGATACAGAACATCACAGCATCCAAAATACAACATATAACACAGCACTCCTCCACATGAAATTTCATTCAGTGCGTTGTAGAAGACAATAGTCACCAGCTCGAACTCTGCCACCCATGTAGCACTCCAAACTACAAAAGATTCTTCTAAACTTCAATCTTTTACGAATACCAGCCAGGAATTTCTTGTTCAGTGTCAGGTCGTGATCTGTCCAGTGGTTGGTATACCTTCTTTATCCATAATTATACACATGGTATTTTTTACTCTGAAGTCCAAAGCCTCTTCGACCATTTGTAATGTACCATCACTGAACTTGTGTATTTCATTGTAGCGCAAGACCATAGGAACATTGTATCTGTCACGAAAGATCACAGCCAGTGGAGATTCCTTGATCGTAAAATCAGCAACCGGTTCCATACCAGTAACATCCCAAAGATGTCGTGTAAGATTGAGCTGAGATTGATAGTTTTCGATGCCAAGCTGGAAGTCTTCGACCCTTTTTCTGATGACGATACCGCGGACCCAATGAAGTACAGCAAACACAAGAGTCTTCTTCTCACGAGATGGCAGGTGATGCAACTTTCCTTGAAGATGGAGCAGATACAGGTCTTCAAAATCATTAGGACGAAGATGTTTGAAATCACCTTCGGATATGATGTAATCTCTGACATCAGCTCGACGGAGAGTTATGCTCTTGAGATAGTCTTATCTGTGGATAGGGTGTATCTGTACCTTGACTACACTGATGATTTGAAGTGGTGATCGAAAAGACTTTCGGTCACTTTGAGCTTGAAATCGATCTATGTAAAAGCGCTGCTTCTTAAGCCACCAGTGAGAGATACCTAGAGATGCGGAAGTGTCGTAATCACCTTCTTGATCAATCCACATGCCATCAGGGACGAGCTGTTCCAACCCAACATCTGAATAATGGGCAGCTTTCATTTTGGTAATGGACAAGGCCGACTTGCATTGTCTGCTGCCAAGCCTGAGATATTCAAGGTCTTTGTTGAAGAAGAACAATGCTTGGATTGTAACATGTCCAGGTGTGCCACCCAGAGGAAGTGGATTCTTGTAATTATATTTCATGATTCCTTCATCCACAATATCTTTAAACATCTTGTGGCACTCTTCCATTTTGTATTGTAGATGATTTACGTCCTGATGAAAGACTTTGACAATGTTGAAAGCCGGTCCTTCAAGGTCCTTTTGAGTAAGCCTGGATAATCAACGCTTCTTACAAAACCATGTGATAAACGTCCCCATATCACCTGTTTGTGATAGTAGAGAGTCTTCAGAAGGAGGAACAAAGCTGGTAGTGATAGCATTGACCCAGTTGTTGTCAATAATTGGCTGATCAGAAGAGGGAACAGTCCAGTTAGGCTCAGGTGAGTGCGATTGCTCATCATCAGGTTTCCACGATGACTCTTTATCTTCTTTAGTTAAGAGAACAGGTGGTGGATCAGTAGAGTCACTTCTGGTGAACAATTTCCACCACTACTTTTGCGGGATGTGAGTCGTGGAAGCATCATCTTCATCATCATCAGAAGAATCAGTATGCTGTAGAATGAAGGATTCTTCATTAAGGACATGATCATCATTGACAGGAGACGCAATAGAAGTTGTACCAGCGTCAATGGAGGTCCATGCAGCATACTTGACCTGCTTGGCCTGTTTGGATGGTGATGGCTTAGAAGATTTGTCAGTTTGTTGTTTCATTGCTGATGAGGTGGGTTGTGATGGCATAGTATGAGATTGAGAATCACCAGATGCCCCAGCAGGTGGAGGAGGTGGTGGAGGTTGCGGAGGTGATCCCGATGGAGGCCTGGGCTGACCTTGACGCCTCTTTTTCCTCTTTCTTTCTATTTCCATGTCTCTGGCGTGTTCCTCAGCATCATCCTGTCATATAAAGGCATCTAAAGCTTCATACAATTTGATATGTGCCTCATGTCCTTTATGTTGACCTTTCTCGAACATACTATTCTGCAGAATTACTTTCATGTCATTGATGGGTAAGTCTTTGAATCTGGATCTGAGGGGAGCTTCAAGAGCAATGCTGACAGCTTCAGCAACTTGTTCATTGATGGCCTGAGATACTTGTTGCTCGAGATCGAGATGTTCTAACTTGTATATTCTGCTGCCATGATTCTCAATCGTTTGAGGCAAGTCGAGATTCACAATTGTTTTTAACATAGAAGCGTGCTTTTCCAATGTCTCATGAATGGTGAGATTATCTTGAACAACGCCAGCAGTAATACTTGCTAAATCATCCAGTCCATGATCTACTCTCTTCTTAGTGGTGGAAGGGGTTGTGATTTTAGCAGAATCAGTGGATTTCTCTTGAGTGGCAATGGTGTCAGTTGCGGTAGTGGGAGTTGGTGTAGACCTAGTAGGGATAGTAGAAGTGTCTTGTTGTATAAGAACATCAACCATCGAAACAACATCTTCTTGCTCATCACCAGACTTGTCACCTTCAGCATCATCAGGCTTATCAACTAGGAATTGATCTCCAAAAGTGTCAAGGTTCTTAAATGATTCCAGAGTTCCAGTAGAGCTATCAGGTTCTACTGCGAGCTTTGGATCATCAGTCTTGAGTTTGAGATTACCTTGTAAGTCGGGATAAGTAGCAGATACAAACTCGTCATGGAGTGGGTCATTTGGTGTTTCAGACCCAACAGCTTTATCCTGCACAGGTTTGTTACTGGTGACGTCTTGAGTAGCTAATTTGGAGTCATCACCTTTGAGTGCTCAGCTGGTATTAGTCTCTGAGCCACTTGAGTTAGCAGGTTTCCCTAGACTAGGTGATGATGTTTTGTCAGAGGACACTTTGGCAGATGAGGATGACGGAGATCGTCTTTTGAGGATATACTTGGAGCTGATTGATTTGGAGGCAGGAGATGATATTTTCAACAAAGTGTGTGCAGCCAGTTCTTCCTTGGCAACATTCTTGCCTTTTCCTTCCACATGCTGGAGTTGTAAAGCTTTGTCCGACACAGGTTCTTTGATGCTGACACCACTGACTGGAGGTACAGGTGGCATGTACACATCCTTCAAACTTTCTGCAGTTGCAATTTGAACCAGTTCTTCTTCTGAAAGAGGCAATTGTGTAGTGCTAGGTGCATCTTCAGGATCATTAACACTTGGTGGAGTTTTCTTGGTGCTGGGTCTTTTGCCCCCTGTGGTGCGTTTCACCCGTTTAGTGCCTTCAGAAGAAGCAGCTGAGGTTGTTACACCCTTGCGTTTCTTAGATGAGGTTCTATCAGACTTGGTGGACAAGGAGGGTTCATTTGCAGATGCTTCCCGACTTTCCTTCAGAAGTTTGATGTAGTCCCCATAATAAGGTGCAGTGAGAATATCACGAGTGAGTAGAGCAGTTGGAATATCCATACCAAATATTATCTCGCTCGTACTCTTAGCATCATACTTGAGATAACCTACTGGATGTTCATCTGTGGGTTGATGAAGAGAATATTCTTCTCTGGGGTGGAATTTAAGAGATCGTTGAAGACTTAATATGATCAAGTTTGTGAATCGAATGCTTGGAATCAGAAGTTTGGCAGATCTCTTCTTACCATCTTTGTTCACTTCAAGATTTGCTTTATCGACCAGGAACGAGTGGATGGACTGACTGAATTCCTCCCAGATCCTTTCAGCATAGTTGATATCCTTCCCATAGACAATACCCCATAGGATTTGTAGAGATGGAGCTCTAAGTCTTTCGTACCCAGATGTTTTGCCCGTCAGACATAAGTTGATGAGACTTGCAATGGCTCTCCATGGTTGATAGAAGTCGTGAGTGATAACAGTGGAAAGTGTTGAAACATGAGTGAGATACCCAAGTTCATTGACAAAGCTAAGTAAGGTGGCTGGATTGGGCGGGGGAGTGCATTCTACATTATCACCAGTTGGTAATATCTGAAGTGCACTGCCAAGAGTTTCCATCGTGATGTTCACCCAATGTTCATCCAGCTGACACTTGTAAGTGTTGGTCGCTCTGTCATTGCAGATAGTATTCCAGAACTGTTGAATATAAATGGATGGGATTTTAGAGGATGCAGTGAAGGCATTGAAGAATGTGGTGTTCTTAAGTAAATCCAGGGCCATTCGGAATATGGGATGATTCTGAGGTTTATCAATCTTTACATAACAGTTACTCTTTCCAATAGTTACCCATTTACTGAAAGGAAGGATATCGTTGTAAGAACGAACAGGTGGAGCCAATGGTCCTTTGATATTAGGTTCTGCCATAAGAGCTGCATTTAATACAAATCACCACAGAAAGCAAACACACGGGATAGTAAGTGTTAGTTACAAGTGAGTCCATGACATCACATGACAGGGTGATATCATCAGAACCATGAGAGAACCGTGATAGAGGTAACAACGTAATAAGCACTCATGAGCACATGGAGAATGAAGAGACAAGTAGCAAGTAAGTCAATGAAGGATATCATTCATCACCAGGAATCAATGGCATAGGACAACTACTTAGAATGACATGAATGAATACCATTAGATATAAGCAAGTGATTATAGGAAAGCAAGTCAGCAACAATTAGACATAAATCCACTCAAAAACAAGCAATGAGACAAATAGAAATAACCGCAAGTTAAGTAACCAAAAGAATAAGTAGTAAGCGGTAAGATACATTGCAAGACTACAACACGCAAGGATGACTAAATCACATTCAGAGTAATCACATAGTGGCATGATCGCAATGCGAATTAATCTCAATACACGTCATTCGCAGGTAAGATTAACCTCAAGGCAAGTTGATCAAAGGTAAACGCAGGGTGAATTAACTGCAGGACTAATTAACCTCAGGGCAAGATAACCGCAAGGTGAGGAAGCCGCAAGACGAGTTAACCGCAAAGCGACTTAACCGCAAAACAAGTTATTCGCAAGAAGAGTTTAATCGCAAGGCGAGTTAAACGCAAAGCGAGTTAATCGCAAAGTGAGTTAACCGCAAGGCGAGTTAACCACAAGTTGAGTTAACCGCAAGGCAAGTTAATCGCAAGAGAGGGTAATCACACAGCAAGTTAAACGCAAGCACAGTTAACCGCAAAGCCAATTAATCGCAGTCACAATCATACGAGAAAAACGCAATCGAGAAAAACGCAATCAAGACAAGATGCTAACCGCAATCAAGAACGGATGCTAACCGCAATCAAGAATAGGCGCTAGACGCAATTAAGAATGTAACTCACAAGCATTCATAGACCACCAGATCCTACTATGACTAACTTAGGCAACTACAAGACCAACAAACGAAGGAATAACACTAACAATATTATAGTCCAAGTCCCTCCCCAACACCTCAAAACACTCCTATAAGTATCACAACTCTAAACGCAACGGTTCATAGGTAATGTCTCACAATCAAATCAATGCACCTAGAAATGGAAGTAACAGAGGACTAATAATCGCAATAATAAACAAACATAATCTAACCTATTATCGATAAACAATCACATGAGATTCAAGCGACGAGTTTCACCACCTAAATGATGAGAATGACGAAACGAATGAGCATATAATACAATGTAAAGTTATGAAGTAAAAAAAGGAAGAAACATCTAACCTACCAAGAAAATCAACAAGGGTAGCAATCGAGATCAGTTGCGATTAGTATGCAAGGATAGAGAATAATGAGAAAGATGTAAAGTTGTGTTGTGATTAAGTGACTAATCGCAAAAGAAAAAACATTTATATGAGGGAAAACACTTAACAAAAATGACACAACTAGTCCTCGTACTTCAATACCACAAAGTAGACAAAGGTGCATGCATTCAAAAATGGTCCCTGAAGTTATGAATGTGACACATATGATGAAATAGTCTACAGGAAGCACAAATTATATCGCGAGGCCAGATAAGGTAGAGAAACAACAGACCAACTAAAGCAGCATATAACAGGAAAAGCAAGCATACAGAAACTATAAACAGTAAATATATATACAAAGTAAGAACATATAAAAGGAGAATGAATGCAAAACAGACAATACGTATATATACACAAACTATAAATAGTAAATACACTTGGTATAAGTCAGTTATTGATAGGTGAAAAATGAGTCCTGAAAGGAATTAATCAAGAGTCCACATGATCATTCATCACTTGAGATTAGACATGTCTCCAACCATGGGAGATATCAGTGTCTTTGGTAGCCACACAAGGACTTTCTTAACACTGTTGTATAAGCCCTTTTCAACTTCAATGCTTTCGTATACACATGTGACCATTTGTTACCGTTCATCATGAATATCCTTCCAGTTGGTACCCATATACAAGAGGATCTAAACTTGTATGGTATTTCATGCATTGTGACTTTCTTATGATGAGTGGTTCGGTTATCAGATTTCCTTGGTCTATGTCTCAAAGGCATTATAGGCTTATGACCATTTGATTTATGATTTTGAACCTTATGTTGTATGTTGACCAATTGATTATGAGTTTTAAATTTTGAGCCCACAGACTTAATCAAAGCATGTTTTTCATCTACTTGGGAGACACACCGAGCTTTCGAGAATTTTAGTCTTTCAGAAATAAAAGCATTTGGTTGTCTAATGGTAGATTGATTACCAACTGTTTTAAAAACTGGTTTTCTCAAGATAGATGGTTTTGAAAGATTAAGGTTCATTTATCTCTTTGAAACGTAACTTGGCACGATTTGTGCACTAGGAATTTTGGGACATGAAGTTAGATTTTGAGCAATGAGATCATTGTGTTTAGTGAACTGGGAGGTTGTCAGATTGATCTTCTTAGCTTTTATTTCTTTGATTGATTCATGCAGTTCTTTACATTTTACTTTCAGAGTCTCATTTTCCATACGTAATTTAGCCATTTTGCATTCAGTTTCATTAATTTCATCTTTCCATTTGGCTTCATTACGTTGCTCATACATCTTAATTCGATTTTTAAGGCTGTTGATCGTTAAGTCCTTGTCTTGCAGCTGAGTTTTCAGATTGTTTATCAAAAAATATTCATTAAGTCCAGGAAATTCCAGATTCAAACACGGTTTGCTATTTTGAAAAAATTCTTCTTCTTTTTGTTGCATTTCAATTTCAAGTGAAATGCAATGTTTTTCCAATTGTGAGAACCTTTTTAGAAGTTGATTAAATGTCTCTTTTTCAACCAAGTTCTGGTCCATTGTCTTAGAAAACTCAACCTTAAGGCAAGAACTTTCATCCTACAGATCATTTTCTCCCCCTTTATGGCACATATTTGTTGAGTTAGAGGAGAGTAAACCGTTACTCTTTTCCAACAGATTTGTGTCATAACAGAGTTTAACTTGATCTGTATGGTGACATACATTTGAGAGTATATTATGTTCATCAATTAACGATACATCATCACTTGAGTCAAGTGGTTGCACAGGTCTGAGCATATTATCCATAGCATGGTTCACCAATTTGTCAGAAGTGTCAAACTTATCAGCTTCTGAATCCATGCATTCAATGATGACTGACTCAGCATCCGATGCTAAACCCAAATACTCAATACCATCACTTGATTGTACCCCGTGTGTCTCTACCCTGACATGTTCGTGCTTTGTTTTTCCTCTATGTACTCCTTAACCTTATCCAAGTATTGGAGTAGCATGTCTCTGTAGGTGTCAACATCTATATCTGTGTGGTCAGCAATACACTTCATGGTCATCTGACTCTCGTAGTCATATATCATGGCAGATTTTGAGTTTATGAAGTTGTGCAATTGTTTGCTGAGCACACATAAGGCAGGTAAGGATCCCGCATCAGTAGTTTCTTCTCGGTCCAATTGTTGTCGTAATTGATCCAAATTCAGAATCATAATATCTATGAATGTTTGAACATCTTGACTGAAAAGAGTTGTGAATGCACGTTCAAACCCCATTTTGAATCCATCACCCTCTAGCTGCACAGAAAGATGTGACTGGAGTATTTGAAAGCATTCAATGTGGCATTCCCTTGCCAATTCAAGCAATTTACTTGACTGATGAGTCACATTCTCTTAAGAATCCGAGCATGATTGTACAATTGAGTCATCATCAGGTACTAGTCCGTTCATTTGTAGATAAAGATCAGAAGTCAACGGTACATCAACCATGTCGTATAATTTGAGAATTTTGGGAATTTTGGGAATTATTGAATCAGGGGATGTTGTCATGATAAGGCAGGTGGGTTACAGTTTGCACCAGGTGTATAGTTATGACAAGTCAAGTTACAATAGATCCAATTGAGATTAGTCAAATCGTGAGGATTAACCCACAATGTCAGATCACAATAAGATTAACAGAAACGACTTAAGTTACAACCAATCACTAATTGCAAAATGCTTCACCACTCACACGAATCTCACCACTTAATAGAATGTCAATACTTAGGAGATAGTCACTAAACCAAACAAACTGCAAAGTATGGATAACCGCAAGACTGAGATTACAACATATGAGAGCAAAACTCAAGATCAGAAGAGTTAGTCGCAATCCAGGAGTAAACCGCAAATTAGTAGTCGCAAAATGAGATAAACCCTAGGAGATAAACGCAGAGAGAAGTAAATCGCAAGAGTAAATCTCAGGCACTAAACCACAATCCACTAACCGCAGATACTACTCGCAATTCCCAATAGTCCAAAACTGTCACCATCATTGCGTTTTGTCAGTTAACTCAAAATAGTAAACGCAGATAACTAACCATAGAAATCAAGTAGCAAACAGCAGTCAAGCAATGAAACAGTGGAGGTAACCGCAACAAGGAAATCCGACCCAAACTCAATCCAATCTTCAAAAATACATGTGAAATGGCAAACCCAACTGAGGAATAGGGTAATACAAACACAAGTGATCATAGAGGTACACCTCTAACATGTCAACTAACACTAGATAGATCAAACTAATATGTTTTCAAGAAATCTCTTCTAACTCACAAAAACCTACACAAAAACCACACCAAATCCGATTCTACAAGGCCCTAAGATGAAACCTTGGCTCTTGATACTAATTGTAGAATACTAACTAAGTTGCAAACATGAAGAACTTGTGGTAGTGTAGGCATATGAATTAATAAGAGGAAGAGAAAGAAAGAAAGAGTGGAACCTTGAGAGAAAATTGGAATATTAGATTGATATGAATGAAGGTCCAACCCTCTCCACATGTGGAGAGGCGTATATATACTAAGCTACAAAGAAAGATAAAAACGCCCACACCCGGGCTGTGGATCAGGCATACAGTGGGTAAAGACCCATCCTTCTTCCACGACGTTACTTAATCTAATACTAACTAACTAATAACTAAACTAACTACGAGCTAACTTAATGCTATTATAATAACTAGGTGACCGAGACTTTTACAGGAATATTTGTATTCCTAACAAGTTTTTAGGAAGGAGGCGACATAGTTTTTAGGATGGAGGCGTGGGTGAGAGAGAGATATTGAAGGGATGGATTTTTGACCTAGTATTTTGGAGATATGCTATTTGCCAAGATCAGTTTTTGTAAAATGCAAAATTCCATTAATACCCTTCTGCTATTTAAAAATTAAATTTTAGATTTTGATTTATTACAATTATGCCACACATCATCTAAACCATTGATTCATTCATCCAATGGCTAAAAAATAGTTCTCGCAGTTCTCGCACTTAACAGAGTTCTGAAAATAAAGTTACACTATATATATATATATATATATATATATATATATATATATATATATATATATATATATATATATGAATTCGGTTTTCGGTTTGGTTTACGTTTTACCACACCCAAATCGAAATCGAATATTTAATTTGGTTTTATAAACTCGATTTGGTTTGGTTTTCGTATCATGTGGATAATATTTGAATTGTGTACAACCTAGCGTCCTAGCTAATAAACTAAAGATGTATATAGGCCCAAAACCTAGGTTGACATAGGGGCTCTCGTAGGATCTGTTTGGATATGAAAATGGGAATCCATGGGCTTAGGCCCAATCATTAATTGTTTACAAATATTGTTTTTCAATATTTTGACAAAAGAATTTCAAAAGCATTGAAACCATCTAATTAACCTGTTATAAACATTTTAAAATCAGTTGTTGTTCACATTGAAACTTAAACCTAGAATCATTATACTGTAAAGACTATCGAAATAATATCCAAATTGAAAAAATACATTTTAATTTTCGAAATTACATAGATTGATACACATCAATTACCCCCCCCCCCCACACACACACACACACACACACACACACATACACACACACACACACATATATATATATATATATATATATATATATATATATATATATATATATATATATATATATATATATATATATATATATATATAATTTCCATCATTAAAACAATAACTCAACCTATATATTAAAGTTTTGGAGTTAACTGTTGCGACTTACAAGTCCTTGCATACCAAAGCACCATATAATATTTTACACTTTCACGTTGCATTCACAAGAGCTTTTTATCCAATTGAGTAAGATTTGTTTACGTGCTAATAAACAAATTAAATACCTTTAATATAATATGCATTTCTTTCTAAATGTTCATACCTTATTGAAAAACTTAACATTGAAAAATCATGTAGATCGAGGTTCCGTTTATGGATTAACTGGATCACAAAAGTAAAAACATTATTACGATTTGACATAGCGTAGATACCTAAACCTTATTTGTCAAACCGTATTTAGCAATCATAAATGAAGTTATTGATAGATTCATTCTTAAAGATTAACTCTCATTTTTCAATCACGATACCACTTATATAGTTCAAAGAGCGGAACTAGTTTAGAATTAGATTTCCTTAGTGATGTGGTGTCATACGATATGATGAAAGGTTTTTCTTGGTTAACCGCTTCTACATATCACTGGTCAGCCGATTTGTTGTGTGGCGGGAACTGCCTGGTTGGTTCTAATGGGTATTAATGTCAAGGTCGAGGTAAGGTTCCACTCTGTTTCATGCTTCTGATCAAGTGATGCCCTAGGTGACTAGAAGTTATGTTGGGTTGGATAGCGGAGGATCGTCCTGGATTGTTAATTTGGATTCTTCAATATGGTCGGTGTAAGAGTCGTTTGTATAATAAGGATTAAGTTGACAATCGTAGTAGTGTATTTTAGATAGGGTCTTGTAAACATCTTGCTAGTTTTTATTATATAATTACATAGCCTTTCAAAAACAAATTAATATATAGACTTTTTCCTTATTTAACTTTATATTTTTTTCAAAAGTCACTCATAATAATCGTAAAAATAAAAAACCTTGTGTTTGAAGTTAGAATTTTAAGTTAATACTTAACCACCCAATAGAACCTATCAAACTAAGCCCGATGGGCTAGTGTGTTTTTCTATTAGGGCTTAGGTAATCATTAGGGTTTAGAAATGTTAGCCCCTATAAATTCGTAGCATACTCCCCTAGCTCCATACACTAAACCCAATATACGCCCAACTTTTTTACTCAAAACTAGAGTCATATCCACTGCGATATTTTAGGGTCTTCTGCTTCTTTTTTTGTTCATACAGATTTGATGTCATATCTTTGTTTTGTTATTTAAAACCTATTATGATCATCAAAGTAGAACACTATCTGTATATGGTGTTTATTCTAATGTTTTTTATTTAAGTTTTCCCTACTTATTATGCTTAAGTTCAAACAAATCTTTATTTTCAATATGAGACAATATAATCGGTTGGAAATGGGTGTTGTGATTGTGCTATTTGCTGTCATAAATGGGGCGTTTGGTCAAATTTTTTTTCCTCACAAATTGGCCATGTGTATGTTAGATGTTTTAAGAATAAACAACAGATAGTTTCGATGATCAGTAAGGAGTTTGGAAAAGAAATGCTGAAAACCTTTGAGACTGGTACGTTATTGTATGTGTAAAAATATCAATAAGCAAAATTAATGATGTTGCAATCTCAAGCACCCTCATAATTCTCTCTTTAATGAAGCAAAATGTTTTCCAAAAAAAAAAAAAAAAAATTCTAAACTTTCTGGTGGTGTGTTGGTTATAATGTATCTGCTTCTATGTGGTACATATTTTACAGCATTCTCATTGAAATTAGTTACTAAATTCTAAATCTGCAATAATGTATACTAGCTTTGGATTTCTTTGTTGTAAAGCTGAATAACGAAGAAGTGGCAAACACGAATGAAGCCAAGCATAGAGTTTGTCAAAACTAAAAACTGCTGTCTGGGATAAATGACAAAACATTGCATTTTAGTTGTTCATTCTACTTAACATTGTTACTTGCATAATGTGCATGGAACAAGTTCCTCTTTATAGGTTTTTAAACAAAGATATTGCAACATTTTGTAATTTGCTCTTCTGTCTTTTGTCCCATACACTTTTTATAAACTTTCACGTGTCATCATCCTTTTTTGCCAGGTTTTGGTTCTTCAGCTGTAACTCACTTGCATAGTGTTGGCAATACACTCAATTTGTGAGAAAATATTTTTAACAGTTTTGAGCAAGAAAATGCGTTTTTTTTCTTCTTCTTCTTTTTTTTTTTCTTTTTTTTATAAATTTAATATAATTTTATTTATATATTATTTTTTCTCACAAACTGTGTCTCTCCATAAAAATGAATCACACTTGTATTCCAAAATATTTGCAATTTGATTAGTGATAGGCCTAATAAAGGCGATGTCGTGCGTTTGTGCAATTCAAAACAAATTTATTTTGTTAGTTTCATAATACACATGTATAGATATTACCTTTATTATGATTATTTGCAGTGTTCTCAACAGAATTTTGTATCCGATGTAGCCTAAACTGAGATTTTCCTTTACCATGTGTTAACATTCTATTTATAATCTGTAAATCGACTAACATGCCGATTCACCTTTACAAATTCAATGTGTTACAGGATTTGCCTTTGGGTGATTGGTTGTGCATTTAGGATTGTGGCATACTTCATTCTCGTCTTAATGATTTGGTAAAGTGTGCCTCTGAAGGTCTCTTAATTAGTATTTTATTGATATAATTATAAATAAAATGATAGACAGTGCCGAGGATGGTATCTCAAATCTAGATGTAAAGTGTATTCTCTGTTTCTTCAAGGTTACTTCTGAAGAGAACATACCACTACTTAAAGAAGTGGTTGATATATTTCATGTGAGTAATGCTTATATTCTACTCGTAATTAAATCTATGAGCATAACTAGTAACAATTTATTATGTGTTTTCATGCAAACAAGACCTGTTCAAACAAGTGATTGATTATGTATATTGATTCGGTAACCTGAAGCGATTTCATTGAGACAATAATTGGTTTGAACACGTCGTGTTTGCATAGGAACACATAATAAATGGTTGCTAGTTATGCTCATAGATCTAATGACGAGTAGAATATAAGCATTACCCACATGAAATATATCAACCGCTTCTTTAAGCAGTGCTCTGTTTTCTTCAGAAGCAACCTTGAAGAAAAGGAGAATCCACTCTATATCAAGATTTGAGATACCATCCTCTAGCAATGTCTATCATCTTCTATGTAATTATGTCAATAAGATACTAAGAGACCTTTAGGGGCCCACCCACTTTACCAAATCATTAAGACGAGAATGAAGTATGCCACAATCCTCAATGCAGAACTAATAGCCAGGAGGCAAATCCTGTAACAAATTGAATTTGTACAAGTGAAGAATGGAATTTGTCGATAGTGATAATTGAAAACATCTTGAAAGTGATTTTCTCATATGATAGATCGACACGTTAGTCGATTTGTACCTTTTTTTCTTTTATTATTATTATTATTATTATTATTATTATTATTATTATTATTATTATTATTATTATTATTATTATTATTATTATTATTATTATTTATCTTACTTGATATTTTTGTACTTGTTTTATCTAATTAAGTTCTATCTCTAGTGTTAACTTGATTATGCTGAAATTATTATTGAAGTTATGCACAGAAGGGTGTTTATTAATGATTTTTGCATGGACGTGGCTTTGTTTGCTGGTTGGATCCTTATCCGCTAACAAGTGATCTGTTAAATTTGTAAAAACACACTTGATATGGAACATGTAACTGATTTGACACCATGATTCTTTAATGTGTTATCTGTTACAAAGATCTAATACAGTTGTAAGTTTAAAGAAAAAGATTTAGAATTGATTTCAATTTTTTGAACTAGCTTTAGCATTTATCTTTTGTCTTATTTATTATGAAACTTTCATCTTCGGTAAATATCTCTGTGAATCATTTTTCTTCCGCCATTTTAGTTTTTCACTAGTACCATTCTCTTATTTTCTCTTCAGGAGTTTTTATTTTTTACTTTGTCATGTGATGGTTTGGGCCGTTTGACCAAGCAAATCTTAATCACTTCATGAATATATGTTACTACTTAGTAGGCGTTAGATGTTCTATAACCAAAAGCAAGTTCTAATTAGCTGTACACTAAAAAAAGTGTTGGGTCATAACTTAGTTGTTATGTGTAGATCATATAACTTCAGCGAAGTTGAGGTTGGCTTTAATGAGAGTTGTACCGTTATTATTTGTTTGTGATTACATACAACTTTAGTTTTGTGTTCATTTGGTTCTTATTAGGTTAATCCTCTTATTGAATTCAATACCTCTCAGTGCGAAAAAGAATATCACATTGGCTGTTTGAGGGAAAATAAGATGGCTGATCTCAAGGTGGGTGTAATTCAGTGCTTTTTCTTCATCAGTGCTGACAAATTCCATTTTTCACCTGTACAAAGTCAATGTGTTCCAGGATTTCCTCCTGGCAATTGGTTTTGCACCGAGGATTGTGGCATACTTCATTCTCATCTTAATTATTTGGTAGAGTGTGGGCCGGCAAAAGGTCCCTCAGTATTTTATGGATAAAATTTCAAAGAAGTTGAAAAACCGCGCTGGGGACGGTGTCTCAAATCTTGATATAAAGTGGATTATTCTTCGAGGCAAGAATGCTTCCGAAGAGAGCAGAGGCCTGCTCAAAGAAGCTGTGCGTATATTCCATGTGAGTAATTCTAATATTCTACTCGTAATTAGAACTATGAGCATAATTAATAATCATTTATTCCGTGTTTCATGCAAAGAGGACCTGTTTAAGCCAATTATTGATTCGGTGACCAGAACGATTTCATTGAGTCAATGGCATATGGATTAGCATAAAACTGGCTTCTTGTTAGATTTTTAGTACTCTATATATCTTCTAGCATCCAACTCTTTCTCTAACCAACAGGTTGAAAATGGGTGGCTCGACAATGAATGGCTCGGACTTTTCGGGAGTATATTGTGCTTTATTAACTTTAAAGTATAGCCAAGCTTAAAATTCTATTTATTTTCAGTGCTTGTCAGAATTACGGTTTTCAATTATCTCTAGATTGGGTGGCGGCTTTATAAACATTTTTTATGCTGAACATGCAGCTCCAAGCTGTTACATTGTGGCTACCAGTACATCGTACCAAGGGAAGGAGCGTGCATTATTTTTATCCAATTTTTTATATTAAAATACACGTGCTACATAAATTTTATCAGAGCTTATAATTTTTCACCTGGACCTCTTTACTTGCTGTGTTGATTTAAATTGAAGTAATTAACTTTGCACATAAATAATCAATTGCAAGTAAGAAAAGATTGCATGTTAAGTGCGCTGTCACTTATATTGTATTTTTTATTAAAGTGAAGTACTTTTAAATTGTTTGTATTGCTAAGTGCTTTATGACATTGTCCCAAACACCAGTATATCAATTTAATCTACAGATATCAGTTCCGGAAAGAACATTTATCAGAATTGTATTGGTATGGTTGTGCTCAGCAAGTCACATCTTTAGCTGGTGAACTTCGAACTCGTTTAAATAAAATGTTGGACCTTGATAATTGTACAAGTCTTGTATTATGAAGATAATGATAGATGAAGGACCAAAGGTGTTAAGTAGAAAGTTTATAACCGAAAAGTAGTTATTTCTGTTGGTAGTTAAAGTAGTTATTCCTGTAATTTGGTGAAGGGTTGTGTCGTTTGGTTCATGACCATTCGAACCATCATGACCATTGGGTCATACCCCTTCATATCTATATATAGTCCTTCAGATGTAAACGTTTTTAGATAGTGTCAAAAATACGATGTAACCCACTGTTACTTTGTTAATAATAGAATCATCTTCTTGTCAATCTTGTGCAACATGATCCTGGGAATATAAAATTTCTGGAACCTGTGAAAATCCAATATGGTATCAAGAGCCGAAGGTTGTTGCAAGGTTACGAGATGTGATTCAAGTCTCTTGATCAAGAAGATCAAGAAACCGAGAAGGAAGGCACCAAGATGTTGGGGAAGATAGTGCACAATCAAGAACCAACGTACATGGACATCAAACGAAATTGGTGGACTGTTTGTTGTGATTTCTGCTGAAACGCGACAACAAACAAGAAGGAAGAAAACAATATTGTAGGACTTTGTGGGACTGCTGGAACGCGACACAAAGAGAAGAAAAGGAAACTCTTGACGTTGAAAGAAGCGTAGAAGCAAGAGTAGCGCAGAAGAAAAAGACTTGGTGAAACCGGTTGAAAACAAGATACAAAGTATAAGACGCAGGACTAGCGCGCAAGATGTAAGACGCAGGACTAGCGCGCAAGGTATAAGACGCAGATTCTAGAAGCGCAAGGAACGTTGTTGTGAAGAAGAAAACGTATACGTAGAATTAAGAAGGAGTACTCAAGAGAAGGAACAAACGAAGGACTGATTTGTTTCATAGGAATTCAGAAACGAAGGACCGTTTTTCTGGATCGATTTGGTTACCAAGGCGTGGTACCAAGTTGTGTGTTAGAAGGTTTGTGATCAAAACAACACACAAGAACAACAACAGCGATAAGATGAGCAAACGAAGGACTGTTTTGTTCAGCAAAAGAAGAAACAAGCGAAGGACTGCCTTGTTTTGTTGGAACGAATTCAGAAGCGAAGGACTGATTTCTGGTTCGGTGTGGTTACCAAGGTGTGGTAACAAGGATTGTGTGTAGGAAGTTTCTTAGGAATCTCAAAGAGACCGAGATCAAGAACAACACGCAAGAAGAAAGGAAACGTGTAGCGTGGTACAAGAAAGTGTTGGTTTGTTTGTGTCAAATATAAACACAAACAAGAAGATTCAAGGGAGGCCGTGGAACGTTTTGTTTAGACTCGTTGGCAACAACAACAATTCGACAAGGAGAACGAAGAAGGAACCGTGGTGTTCTGTTTTGGTTCGAAACAAAACAGAAACAAGGCGACAAATTCGAAAGTTTTTGTTAAAGGTTGAAGTCGAATAGGATTTGAAAAGGCAACGAGGCAGGAAAAAACAAAAGAAAAAGGCGTTGCTTGTGGATGTGATAAGGTATACCGAGAGACAAAACAATCAAGGATTGTTTGGAGACGTTTAGCAATACAAGAACAACAACAAATAACGAAAAGGATGGGCTGATCACTCGTTCATAAGAAAATACCGACGGGTATTGAAGAGTTGTTGAAGATACGGTGTAAATTGTAGAAACATAAGGAAGTATTGTGGTACAACGATGGAATGGAACAAGCAACAGCAGCAACAAATCATGAAGACAAGCAGAAGGAAAGAAAAGACACGGAGAAGAGCATGAAGACTCGAAGAACAAGACTTAAACAATTAGGGGGGAGAATGTTGGACCTTGATAATTGTACAAGTCTTGTATTATGAAGATAATGATAAATGAAGGACCAAAGGTGTTAAGCAGAAAGTTTATAACTGAAAAGTAGTTATTTCTGTTGGTAGTTAAAGTAGTTATTCCTGTAATTTGGTGAAGGGTTGTGTCGTTTGGTTCATGACCATTCGAACTATCATGACCATTGGGTCATACCCCTTCATATCTATATATAGTCCTTCAGATGTAAACGTTTTTAGATAGTGTCAAAAATACGATGTAACCCACTGTTACTTTGTTAATAATAGAATCATCTTCTTGTCAATCTTGTGCATCATGATCCTGGGAATATAAAATTTCTGGAACCTGTGAAAATCCAATATAAAAATCATGCCAGTAGTAAATATGATTTTGTTTATCCTTTACTCAGTTTATGTGCTATATTTTTCTTTGATCTTACTATAATTTTTGTTGACTATATGTTTCAGGGATACTTCAATATCTTTTTCAATTGCTTTGATAGTTTTCTTTCACGTTTAGACATAAAGAAGCTCTTAATTCCAGCCTCCGAAGAGGCAAAATTAATGTGGGCTCAGAAGTACAGCTTCCGAGATGTAACCCGAGAACAGGTTTGTAGTTTATTTACTTATTTTGTGCTTTTAATCAAGTTTCACACATTCTTGACACATATAGTTGATATGTAGTTTGTTTGGGTTTCAGCTTATTAAATATCGACAGACACAGACGTGAACGATAGAATTTCGAGGAACATCTTTTGCTTGAAAAGGAGGTTCCTAAAAGTTTAACCACTTTTGACGACAATGTCAGCTTCAATCTTGGCATGTGGTGAAGTAGCCTGCTGGATTATTTAATGACATGAAGTTATTAAAGCTAGAAACCAGATATTTTTTATTTATTTTTTGCTCACTAATTTCTCTTGAATTAGTGTCTTGAGTTAAGACTCATGAAATCTGATCTCAAATAGGTCATAGGAAAACATTGTTGCTTGAAGTGGACCTTAATTTGTTTGTTTGAGGTTGAGAAAACAAACATGAGTTTGTGTTGGATAACATACGCAGTACCTTATAAAATAAATGCTAGTCAAACATCAAAAAAAGGTTTGAAACAACAATTAATGGTTAATTACTACATTTTTGTAACGGACCAAGTTGACTTAGTTGGGATCTTGAGAGACATTGGTTAACAGATTTTGCTTTCCCTAATTGCCAAGAAATTGCAGGTACGTCATTAATCTTTCTTTAATTTAGATGTCTATTTATAACTTAGTAAAATGATCATGTTTATTGAATATAGAGTAGCGTGGAAGGTCTTGCTGGGGGAGTCACTTGTGATGGAAAAAATAACGGATACATCATAAGAAAGTGTCAATTGTGAAATCATAGAAAAGATTGAAGATATCTGTGTAGAAAATCTTGTAAGGTTGTTTAATACGTACGTCTCGTCTCAGAGAAAAAATGTAGATGGCGGAACTTGGACACTTTCCTTAGGGGTCCAAAATTTTTTTAACGTAAAGCGTAATTCTTTATGTATTCATAACTATTAAATAAAGGGCTAATTGTACGATTGTTCGAATCCGATTATTTCCTGCACATCTATTCATACTTTGATTATTTTGTGTATCGACTAGCGTATTTTTGGTATCGAATCACATATTTTGGAAATCGAATCAAGTATTTGTAGGAAACGATACACAGAATAATCAAAATTTAAAAATATGTGCACGAAATAATCGGATTCGAATAATGGTACACATAACTACAAACAGTAACAACTACGATACATTTTTTCTTTTTACAATTATCCTTAAAAAAAAAGAAAAAAAGAAAGAAAAAAAAAATCGTAGTACAACCCCATTAAAAAAAGGTTTATAACAAAGGTTTATTTAACAAGGATCTTCCAAAAGATTAAATTTATAAAAGTGATATTTAATAAAGGTTGTCATGAGGTGTTCTTTAAAAGTGGTTTTTATTAATTTATAGGAAATCCCATATAGAAATGGCCTTAAGTCATATTAAAGTGTCTTTATAAATAATTTCTCCTTTAACAGGTTCTATATCACATTTAAGAAAAGAACTTTTACCTCCCGTTATATTATCCCAAAAGAACATTCCAAGTTTCACAAGGGTCTCACCTTCCGTTACAATATCCCAAAGAGTACCCAAAGTCTCACAAAGGTTCAAAGGTTAAGGTCACAAAAGGTTATCGAACGGATCATAAGAGTTCAAACGGAATCAAAATATGATAGCAAATCGAAGACAAAGTCGAGAGAGAAGAGGTGTGCACTCTTACTGAAAGAGTATGGAATATCTGTACCTTATTCCAAAGCAAATCAGACCAAAGCAAGAACCACAGAAAATAGAGGATCACTCCTTCTTCACATCTAAAGGAGTAGAAGATGGAATTACAAAGGATTCCAATTCAGATTATTACTTTTAGTTTACCTTTCCATTTTAAGTAATCTTTCTATTTTTAGTAACTTTTCATCAATTTCAAAGGTATCAAGTGAAAATACTTCAAGTTACTGATTTAATACTCATCTTATTCAGAATGACATCATAATCCCTTTTGTTTCATAATTTTATAGTTTATACCCCTCTAGTTATAATATTTACAAAATAAACCTTATATTTACATAATTCATGATTTAATCCCTCTAATGTCCATATTTACCAAACAAACATATCATTTTACTAAATTTCAGAATGTCACATCAGACTTTACATATAGTACTATTCAGCCACTCAGATTTTAGAATTTACACAGTTAGTCCCTTAAGTTTACAAAACTTATTAATTATATCATAATTCCATAATAATTACACATTAGGCCCATAAATACTCAAAATTACACAAAACACTTTTAATATTATTATTTACTCAAAATGGCTTCAAGTTTCCAGAATTTACATTTTTAGTCCATTCATTTAATTAATTACATTTAATATCCTTTAATTATACATTTTGCACATAAAATCCAATTAATTATCAAATATACATTATTAGCCCTTGATTGGCGCTAAACCGTCAGATATTATTGACCAAGGTCAAATAAGTCAAAGACAGCTCAGTCCAATTCTCCGTGGATAGTATAGTGTTTCCCCGGGTCGTTATGTCCCAGCGAGATTGCAATGGTGCTTTGAAAACGGTTTTAGGAATGAGTGGCACTGAGGACAGTAACCAAGATGATTGGGAATTGATTATGCTACTGATTATTTGGAATTTGGACAATTTGCAATAATATTAATAATTACAGATATACAAATATAATCACACAAATGCAACTTGAAAATCAGATTACAGACAGAGAAAAGTGGGATTTAAACAATTTACAAACTACAGGGGGTGCAAGTGAAACTTTTCAAACTTATAAAAAAGAAAATTTAAAATGAAAATGAAATTATTAACTTTATTATTTTAGTATTTAAATACTAATTAATTAATTAAAACTATTTAAACAGTAATTTAATTCTAATTTAAATAAAACTAAAAATGACAAAGGCTACAAATTAAACTAAAAACTTGCAAAAATATTTTCTAAACCTCTAAATGAACTTGAAGAAAGTATAAAAATTAAAAAGAAATGTTTTTGTCTTTTTATGGGTTTTCTATTAATTAAATACTAATTAAATTAATTAAACTATTTAAACTAATTTAAATTACTAAAAATACTAAAATGACTTAGAAAATTATAGAAAAATTTATAAAACTAATTAACCATCACAAGAATCCTAAAAAATTATAAAAAGTTCCTATAAAGTATATTTAGACTATTTTACTAATTATTTACTTATTTATTAATTAAAACCTAATTAAACTAAATTAATTAAGAAAATTAGAAAATGAACAGTAGAATTTAAGAAACTATTTTCTAAATGTCTTAATTTATTTTTGAAACTTACGAAAAATATAAAACTACTGTTGTTAATTAAAAATTAAGAAAACTATTTAATTACTAATATTCCCTAATTAATTAATTAAACTATTTTTAATTCTAATAATTATTAAACTAAAAGAGAAAAATCTAAGAAAATTACTGAAAATACTTAAAGGTGACAGGAAATTAAGAAAATAATGAAAATGATGGATTGCTTATTAATAAGCTAAAAAGAAAGATTAAAAAGATAAAATCTATTAAATAGAAGCTATCACTAATTTTAAATTTGGGTTTTTGTTGGTTTTTCTTTTTGAAAGATGAAAATAAGTTAAAAATAAGAACTTTTTACAAAGACACTTTTTGATTAGCTTAAAAATAAGCTATGTGCACCCCCTTTTACCAAACAGTGGACTTATAGCTTATTAGGACTTATGCCATATTTGAAAAAGCAAGGAAATGACAAACTAGGTATACACAGATGATTATAAACTTGAAATAAGCAAAATGGAGCAATTAAGCACTCAGAATAAGCTATATACCACAAATAAGCACTTAAGCATACATAAGGCCAAAACAAGCCAAATCCAAGGATTTTGGACCTCTATGGGGTCCACAAATAAGCTCAGGGGTCCAAAGCAAGACTTGAAACTTAAAAAGGAACTGGGTGGCTACAAAATAAGCCAATAAGCTAAACCTATGGCTTATTAATGAACACTGGGTGGGCTATGAAAGTTGGGGTCAAACACTGAGTACTCAGTGTACACTCAGGGAATTGGTCAAACTTAATGGGGGTAGCAGCCCTATCAAATAAGCTCAAGACCTCAAAATAAGCTCTGATCTATCAAAATGGGGTGCTTGGCTTTCCAAAAAGCCAATAAGCTAAGGGTGGGTCCCACTGGTTGAGTCACAAATCAACTTGGAAAATGGGTGAAAAATCTGTGCACAAGGCATATACTTGCCCTGCAGGTCAAAAGAAGCTCTTGCACAAGCTTATAGTAAAATCTTAAAAATAAGCTGATTATGGGATCTTGTAGACTAGGTGACAATCTTTAACTTATGAAAATATCAAAGTCTCAATCTAAACACAAAAATCACAAAAATTCTTCCAAGATTTGGATTTCTGAAACAAAGGCACTTTTGACTTTTTGAAATGGTAAGCTTAAGTTGACTTTGATGAACTTTGATCCTAATCTACTGATTGAAAATGATTAATTAAGCTAAGTTAAGGCTACATTAAGCTACACCACTCATAAGTGAATGGAAATGGGGCATAAGCCACACTAAATCCAACACAGAGGGTTAATTAGACCTATTACTATATGATTTTGACTTTTTTCTGAATAAGGCCTGGTTATTATGATTGTTTTGAGCTAATATGGTCCTAAGTGACTTGTGTAAACAAAGAACAACAACATTTATACACCACAACACCCAGGATCACACTGATCCAAACACTCCTTAAAATTAGTCTGTTTTGTGATTTATAAAGCAAAGGGTTTATAGAACTTATGAAATAGATCCAATACAACTTAATATGGTTAATTAAGCTTAAATGAACAGTGAGAAACAGGAAACAACAACAAATCACCAAGATCACTGATTTTACTAATTTGACTGCCTATTTATGAAATTAAAGCAACTATGATTTCTAATACACAAGCTACTAATTTTAAGCAATAATACCACTACTTATCACTAAATAAACTCAGAAAAGCTAAATGAGCAATGAAATAAGCAATACTATAGTAGAAACACAGAAATGAGTTTTAAGGCCTTACAATGTGCAATCCTGCTTTGTGTCAAGAACCAAGGACCTCAAAACCAATCCTATAGGTCTTCCACAAGACCACTAACCCAGGGCCATCCACTATTTACCCTGCTCCAGTTTTCATCTTCATAAACCTGCAAGTTTGACTTTTGTTGACTATTTTTGTGTTTTTGAATTTTTTATTACTAAGCAATGTTTTATGGTTTCTAAAAGCTTTATTAAGCTTTCGTGGAGCTTATGTGAACCTAAGAGTCCATGTGATATGATTACAACAACAATACAGCTTAAATAGAAACTTGAAATAAATTGAAAATTTCACAAACTAATATATAACTTGAAACTTGATTTTTTTATTAATGAAAACCTTAATGGTACACTGAAAACAGAGATTACACTAATTTAAAGCTAAATTACACAAGGAGAATTTGAAAATTACTTAAACGACCTAAAATTACTAAAATTAAGCTAACACTATTTCTCTTGATCTTCTCTTCTATTTATAGCAGAGGATTAGGGTTCCCTGGTCCCTTCTGACCATATCCCACTTGTTTTTTTGCCGTTGGATCAATGAGAAGCCTCCAATTTCTTGCCACGTGTTTTGGCGCCAAAACCTGATTTTGCAATTTGCCTCTGATAACTTGAAGGGGTGGGGGGTGCATTTATTGTGGAGGTGATGGTAGGTAAACGTGGGTTGGATGGTGGAGAAGTGACAGGCAAGTGGGGTGGTGGGGGAAGAAAACCAGGGTGGTTTTGTGAGTGGTATTGGGTGAGGAGGGAAAGGGTGGTGGTTGTTTGACTGGTTTGACTCAGGGTCATGTGAAGGAGGGACCATAAGCCGAAAGGCATACGTCTGTAAGCAAAAGTTCCGTAGGGGCATGTGAAGGCAGTTTTTTCCTGATCCTGTGGATCAATGGGGATTTGGAAGTAACCCGAGAAACCATCAAGGAAACAGTAGTATTCATTCCTCGCTAGCCTTTCGAGCATCTGGTCCATAAAAGGTAGAGGAAAATGGTCTTTACGGGTGGCTTCATTCAACTTACGATTGTCAATACATACTCGCCAACCCGTGACCAAACGAGTTGGAATCAACTCGTTTTCCTCGTTGGTGACAACGGTTATGCCACCCTTTTTAGGAACGCAATGAATTGGGCTAACCCAAAGACTGTCAGATATAGGATAAATGAATCCCGCATCAAGAAGTTTTAGAACCTCTTGTTTGATAACTTCGTGGATTATGGGATTTACCCTTCTCTATTGTTGCACTGCTGGCTTAAAGTCATCCTCCATTAAGACTTTGTGTGTACAAAAGTCAGGGTTAACACCCTTAATGTCGAAGAGTTTCCAAGCAATTGCTTGCTTGTGTGACTTAAGAACCTTTAGGAGTGCAACCTTTTCCTCATCTTTTAAGTCTTTAGCAATAATGACGGGTAATTTATCATCACCCTCCAAGAATGCATATTCTAGATGAGGAGGCAAGTCCTTGAGCTCAACCTCGGGAAATTCTTCAGATTTTTCAATAGACTTAATTCCGCTTTATGAAGTTCTTTTGGAGACGGAGAGGGTGAAGGATCGTCATTTAACAATCTTTCAAGAAGAAGAATATCCCCCTCCGGGTCAAGATAGTTTTCAACAATCTCTTGAGAGATTGAGCTATCCTGAGCAAGAAAAGCCTCGACCTCTTCCAGAAGGAAGTCACTTCCTTCAAACGGAGTGAGAGAAGGGAAAGAGTCGGATATGATAGGCTCAGAAGAAAGAGTGGTACTGCCACTTGCTGAGAAGCTGAGGACCTCTTGAGAATACTCCTCTGACGCAACATCGATGATGTCAATTCGGTTAACCGTTTCAGCGTCATAGTTGGAGGAGTATCTTGAAGTCTGATCAAGATTGAATGTGACGGCTTCATTACCAACACGTAGAGTGATTTCTTCCTCGAAAAAATCGATTAGAGCACGACCCGTTCTTAAAAATCCCCTCCCGAGAAGGAGAGGAACTCTTGGGTCAGCATCGAAATCAACAATCACAAAATCTGCCAGAAAATGGAACTTTCCTACTTTCACGAAGATATCTTCGGCAATGCCGAGAGGACGAGATATAGTACGGTCTGCAAGCTCGAGAGTCATGCAGGTAGGAGTGAGAGCAGGAAGAGAGCATCTCTTCCAGACTGAGTGAGGCATAAGGTTAATGCTTGCACCAAGATCGGCCAAGGCAAAGCATTCAACCATCCCAGGGAAAATGCAAGGAATGAGAAATTTCCCGGGATCTCCAAGCTTTTCGGGAAGCTTTTTCAAGAGCACTGCTGAGCAATGCTCATTCAGTGGAGTTTTAGCCATTTCACAGAGTTTTTCCTTATTGCTTATCAGATTTTTGATTGTTGAAGCAAATTTAGGCATTAGAAAAAGAGCATCTGCGAAGCTAATATCGAAGTGTAACTCTTGGAAAATTTGATAAAATTTTTCCATCTGATGGTTAGCTTTTTCGCGGTTCTTTTGATCATTTAAACGTGAAGGATATGGAATTGTAGGCTTGGGATTGTTCTTTGGAATTTCATCAGAACTTTCTAAAGGATCAAATACAACTTTTGACTTGTGAGTCGGGACCGGGACAACTTGAGGGTGGACGTTGTTGGTACCTCCGTTATTAGTAGGAAGTACCATGTCCATGGTAACCACAGGTTCACGTTCCGCTACCTTAGTAGGAGGAGAAGAAGAGGTCGAGGGAGTCGTGGGTCTATTGTATGATACTCCACTTCGGGTCGTGATCACTTTGACATCGCCCCTCGGGTTAGCGATCGTGTTGCTCGGTAGTGTACCCGGGCCCGAGGGTCAATCATTTAAAGACTTCTGAAGCTCAGAGATCTTGCTGATCAGTAACCGATTCGTTTCCTCTTGCGCTTTCATGAATTGTTTTAGCACTTCATCGAAGGAAGACGAGGGTTGAACAACGTTTTGAATTTGGTTAGGAAAATTTTGAACACGGTTGTTTTGAAAATTCCCTTGGTTTTGGTTGTTGTTACCCTGAAAATTATTTCTCTAATTGAAATTACCCTGATTGTAATTCACTTGACCTTGGTTTCTTTGAAAATTTCCTTGAAAACCTTGATTTTGATTGCCATTTTGAAAATTGTTTTGATTAAAATGACCTTGATTTTGGTTTGGGTTTTGGAAATTTGGGTTTTGACCTTGGTTAAAATCACCTCAATTCTGATTTTGATTCGAGTTACGGTTTTGATTTTGGTTAAAATCGGGAGGTCATAGAAAATTGTTAGAACGATAGCTTAAGAGATTACGGTCCCCTTGTGGTTGGTAAGAATTACCCCCCATGTTGTAGGAACCTTGAGCAGCATAAACGTTCTCTTGAGGAAAACCAGTAGTAGCTGGACACTCGGAATAAAGATGTGCGCCTCCACAAGTTTCACAACTTCGGGCCACGGCTTTCACTTGTTGATTTTGAACCTGCTGATTTTGCATAGTTTGGTTCATTCTCAACACAACCGTAGAGATATCATCCATCTTTTTGGTGAGAGCTATTATTTCAGGAGATGATGATGAAGGAATAACTGATTTACATGACTCATCCCTCTCCGCAGAGGAATCCCAAAAGTTATGGTGGGCAGTCATGTTCTCAATCAGATCATAGCATTCTTCTGGACGCCTTTTCATAAATGTCCCACCAATAGCAGCATTGAGAATATCCCGGTGCCTCAATGTCAGACCATTATAGAAGGTATCTATGATGGTAACTTGTAACATATTGTGGTTAGGACACCGATCAATTGCTAGCTTATAACGTTCCCAAGCCTCAAATAGAGACTCATTGGGACGCTGCCGGAAGTTGCTGATATTATTTCGTAACTTGGTAACCATGGAAGGTGGAAAATATTTTGCTAGAAACTTGGTTACCATTTCATCAAAGGTACGAATAGAATTCTTGGGGAGTCGGTAAAACCATGCAGTGGCATGATGGGTGAGAGAATAGGGGAAGAGGTACAGCCTGAGGGCATCATCGGTGACACCGTGCTGTTGATGCGTGGGAATCGCACCTTGCTTTACCTCTCGAGGGATCTCGCGAGGCTTACAACCCCCACCAGGCAGTGTACCTGATCGTTGTAGTATAGTATAGTGACAAGTACCGGGGGATTGATCGTTCAGCTTAGGAATAGTGTCGCTAGGATTAGAAAGCCTAATTAATAGTTCTAGAGATGGAAGATGATTATTTTTGTGTTTTTATATTTTTATGAAAGCAATTAAAATCTCGGGTTTTGAAGGAGTGGGCGGAATTAGTTGCTAATCAACTAACCCAAAACTAAGATGCAATCAAAATAAAATAATAAAAAAATGAAAACAAACTAATTAAACTAAGGTTGTGAGCAGTGGTTGGAGAAATTGTGTTTACTTAGACTTCATTACTCCCTAGATATCTTTTACATGTTAATTACTTGTTACACTTGTATGAATGACGGGTTGTATTCCTTAATACCATTCGTGGAGTGGCATACATAACTCCCCAACTCTATGAGCTCTTATCTCCTCCTACACCATGACCCAGCACAACTATAGGGATTGTAAACAGTGGCTCATGCATTAAATACAACCAATAAAGACCTAGTACGCCTCGGTTCATGTTTCTTAAGACGTTCAAGCATGTTACCATTTGGAGATCTGCCAGTTTTCTTAAGCCTAACATATAATATCATTCATTCAAAACAAGAATAGACAAGTAATCAACACATAATCAACATCTAGGTTTCATTAGATCTAAGCAAACACAAAGGAAATTTAGCCTAGCATAGTAGAATTAAGATAAGAACAAAAGATAGACAACCAACACATAGACATATTGATTGAATTAAGAGTATACTTATCTCAATTACAATGCAAGGTCTCAAGGGTTTGGAACCCTTGAAAAACCTGTAAAAGAGGCACCAAAATCGTCTTTAGGGTTTCACCAAAACTTCTCTCTTCTTTTAATGAAAAAAACTAGAAAACTATATATAGGAAAATCGTCCTGACGGCGTCAAGAGTAAAATCTGACGCCGTCAACTCGCCGCCATATACTTCCTCGGACGCCCTAGATCCAATCGTGACGGCCTATGTGACGCCGTCACCACCCTCGGTAAATTAATCTTGGTCATTTTGACGCCGTCATCTCTTCATCTGACGCCTTCACAACCTTCGGTAAAATATTCATCCTTTCTGACGCCGTCAAGAGTAAATCCTTGACGCCGTCACCTTGTAATTCCAGCTTGGATTTGGTACTTTGTTGTTTTCTTCACTTTATGCTCCAAAAACGTCCAAAATAGCCTCTTTTCCAGAATTCACTCTCCAAACACCTAAAATCACAAAAGGAACGATTTAGGGCAATATTTGATCAAATAAATTCGGATTCGGGCTTAAATGACCCCCTAAAAACGGATCATTTTTCGCCTCATCATATACCCTTACACTTGAGATTTGCTTGTCCTCAAGCAAATGAGCTTTTATTCTACTCAAAAGACAAGTTAGGGGTCATTTAACACTAATATAAAAGTAATTACAACAAATAATCGTTCCACTAAAGACCAATAGACAAACACGGAGGTCATACACAAGCACCTCACAAATAGTGTTTAGATACTCACATCTCTCGGGTGTAATAAAGTAATATAACATTATGGAAATGGAAGATATCTCTCACTACCTGTCATAGCAAAATAGATTACCATAGGCTTGGGAAAGGATCAAACCTCCACCACATGGCGTAAGCACCTAGGATAAACTATCAAAGAGGTCTTTTTAAAGGGTTGTAACGTTAGGTATAGGGATATGAAATACACGGTTTTGTTGGATAAAGGAAGTTTTACTGGTGGCGAGTTAACAATCTTAGTTAATTACATGTACAAGATGGCGTTGCTAAGCCAAGACTAGACTCGACTTAAGCTAATAAATGAAAAATAACTAAAAACATAAAATGAACATAGAATGAAAACGGGATGGTAGTCCGTATGTTTTTTCTCTCTTTCTTTTCTATTTTTTTTTCTTTTTCTAATTTTTTTTTCTTTTTCTTGATTTTTTCGATTTTTTTTTTTTTTTTTTTTTTTTTTTTTTTTTTTTTCATACACTCTTACCCTACCATCCAAAATAATACATCATAGGGGTTTGAGCATTCCCCTTACACTTGAATCTTTACATACTTTACAATTAACTAATCTAATGACTCGAATTAAGAAAATCAAAACACTTGGAGCACTTTTAAAATTAACGTACATATGGGGGTAATAAGTGTTGTTCTTCCCCATTACTCCATAAAATAAGTACTTACCCATGAGTCCCAATCGTCCCAAAACAATATGCACAAGGATATGACTTGACTTAGCAACCATGTAATCAATTAGAAAGTTAACTTAGGGTTTAACAAATAACAATAATGCACTAAAAATGAGCGCATACACGGAAGGCTAAGGCGATTTGGGTGTACATTTAAGTGGGGTGTAACAAATTCTTCCTTTAAGTAAAATGCTTAAAGTTAGAAACGAAAAGATAGGCTCGGAGGGGTGTACTAGGGGTATCGTGTACTAAAAATGAGTACAACGCTAAGGGTGTGGGAAAAATTAGTTGACTTAACTAGCCAAGTAATATGACTTAAATGGTCAAGTAATTATAATACGGGTTTAACACAAGGGTGATCCTAATGCCTCTTATCATGTAGTAAATCCTACTACACGAATGTAGTCTCACTAGCGGTCTCGGGATGCATCACTAACGCAAGTTCGAGAATCTAAATGCTACCGGTACACTCATAAGCACCAATAATAAATGCTTTTCCTATCAAATCTAAAGGCGAACCTCACAATTTTGGGTGGAAAATTTTTCTGAATATACGGTTATGTGCTAGTCATACAACCTCCTATCCATGAGACGCTTGCTATGGCTAGAGTTTCACTCCTAAATGTTGTAAAAAATTTTAAATTTGGCGCTAAAATTACACTAACAAGTATTTCTCATAGTTTTATTACTCATCTACTATCAAACAAAATAAACTCAAGCGAAAGTGCATATGTAAGGTATCATCTTTTTACCCTCCCCTTACACTTAAGATGAACATTGTCCCCAATGTTCAAGTAAAGAATGTAAAAGTTAAAAGTAAAGAGAATGAATTCAAATACTCCCCTGATTCGCTCGGTATGGATTTTAGGTTGGCCAGGTTAAATCTTCCTCCAAGAAAACGAACAATCAAAGCTTCCCTTCCAGAATATAAATCATCTTCTTGTCTCAAATAACCTGTAAATCCTGACAAAAGTAGACAAGGCAACCTCGCGTAAAATCGGCGGCATCCTATATAAGTTACTAAATCCTAGAAAACAAAGTAAGATATAATGCTTGTGGAATGAAGTTTGCAGATTTCCTGGAGATTATAAAACTTAATAATTCACAAAAACTTATAAGACTCCGTTAGAAAAACAAAACTGGTAAAATTTCCAGATTTTTGACTCCTGACGCCGTCAAGAGCAATTGCCTGACGCCGTCAGAATGAACCTGCAGAAATCTTTATGTTAAGTTTCCGGAAAATTTCTGGAAAAACTTTGTCCTACTTCCTGGAAAATCCTGCAAAACTACATTATGACTCAATACAAGCATTTGACTCTAACAATACGAATACACATGTTCATTAAATATTGTGGAGAATCATGATCGGTTTGTTTCTTAAAAAACATATTTGGGGTTTCCCCTTACACTTATCTTTTGCAAAAATACCTTTAGGTTGAAGTTAAGACTAGGCTAAACAACATAATAAAGTATTTCCACATTTTAATTGAGAAACATGATCAACCAACAATAAAAATAAAACATGCATACGGAAGCAAATAACAATCAAACAAATAAAATCACACAAAACATGGGTTGCCTCCCAAGAAGCGCTTTTCTTTATTTACGAGTCTTGTAGCTAGACTCAAAGTTGTGGGTTACTACGTGATTTCATCATCAAACATCACATCTTCCTCATTAATCATTTCATTGTTATTTTCTTGGTAATGTTTTACACGTTGTATGTTAACCGTGAATTCCCTACCCTCGTCATCAACTAACACTACAGCTCCAAATTTAGAGGAATTCTTCACCGTGAACGGCCCATACCATCTAGACTTAAGTTTTCCCGGAAATAATCTCAACCGAGAATTGTATAATAGGACCTTGTCTCCATCTGAAAATTCTTTTGGTTTTTTAATTCTTTGATCATGCCATCTTTTAGCCCTCTCTTTGTATGTGACGGAGGATTCATAGGCTTCTAATCTAAGCTCATCAAGCTCGTGTAATTGCATAAACCTATTATTCCCCGCAGCCGTGTAATCTAAGTTGCATGCCTTAAGCGCCCAATAAGCTTTGTGTTCTAATTCTACTGGTAAATGACATGCCTTACCATACACCATGCGAAACGGGGTCGTTCCAATAGGTGTTTTGTAGGCAGTTCGGAATGCCCATAAGGCTTCATCAAGTTTGAATGACCAGTCCTTTCTGTTTTGACTAACCGTTTTTTCAAGTATTCTTTTGATAGCTCTATTGGTGTTTTCGACTTGGCCATTGGTTTGTGGATGATAGGCGGTGGAGAATCGATGGGGTACTCCATACCTTTTCATTACCTTTTCCATTTGTGCATTGCAAAAATGTGTCCCCCTATCGCTGATGAGAGCTTTCGGAATCCCGAATCTTGCGAAAAGCTTTTTCAGGAAATGAATGACCACTCTAGCATCATTAGTCCTAAGGGCTTGTGCTTCAACCCATTTTGAAACATAGTCAATGGCGACTAAGATGTACTCGTTTCCCCCTGAGGACGGAAAGGGTCCCATAAAGTCAATTCCCCAAACATCGAATACCTCACAAACTTGTATAAAGTTCTGAGGTGCCTCATCCCTACGTGATATATTTCCAGCCCGTTGACATGCATCACACGCTTGTACCATATCTTTTACATCACGGAAAATTGTGGGCCAATAGAATCCTGCATCGAGAATCTTTCGGGCAGTAACATTTATCCCATGATGCCCTCCAGAAGGACCGGAGTGACATTCCCTCATGATTTTTACTGCCTCATTCTCCGAAACACAACGCCTTATAATGTGGTCAGGACACCTTCGGAATAAAAATGGTTCATCCCAGAAGTAATACTTCAGCTGGGAAAAGAACCTCTTCCTCTCGTATTTAGTTAGGTGTTCAGGGACGAGCCTACATCTACTTGCGAAGTAATTGGCAAAGTCGGCGTACCATGGTTCCGAATCAAGGATAGACATTAGTTGTTCGTCAGGAAACGAATCTTTAATCTCACCTCTATCATGTTCATCCAGGGGGTTTTCAAGGCGAGATAGATGATCGGCGGCTAGATTCTCTGCCCCCCTCTTATCGCGAATCTCAACATCAAATTCTTGCAGCAACAAGATCCACCGAATCAGTCGTGGCTTGGCGTCCTGTTTCGCAAACAGATATCTAAGAGCTGAGTGGTCAGTGAAGACGACTGTCTTTGAAAGGACAAGATATTGTCGGAATTTGTCGAATGCAAACACTACGGCTAGTAATTCTTTTTCGGTGGTGGAGTAGTTCTCTTGGGCGGGATTCATGGTTTTGCTAGCGTAGTAAATAGGTTGGAAAAGCTTGTCATGTCGCTGACCTAATACAGCCCCGACAGCGAAGTCGCTAGCGTCACACATTATTTCAAATGGTAACTCCCAGTTGGGTGTGATCATGATTGGAGCTTGAGTGAGTTCCCTTTTTAGGAGGTCGAAAGCATCTTTGCATTCTTGGGAAAAATCGAATGGAGCATCCTTCACCAGCAATTGAGTCATTGGCCGGGCAATTTTGGAGAAGTCCTTGATGAATCTCCGATAAAATCCGGCGTGCCCCAAAAAGCTGCGTATTGCCTTAACAGTCGTGGGGTACGGTAACTTAGATATAGCTTCAACCTTAGCTTGGTCCACCTCTATCCCGTTCCCTGAAATCTTATGCCCCAACACAATTCCTTCCTTTACCATGAAATGACACTTCTCCCAGTTCAACACCAAGTTGGTTTCTTCACAACGTTTAAGCATCTTTTCTAAATTAGCAAGACAGCGGTCGAAGGAGTTTCCGAAGACTGAAAAGTCATCCATGAATACCTCCATGCTGCCTTCCATGAGTTCGTGAAAGATTGCGGTCATGCAACGTTGGAAAGTGGCGGGGGCATTACATAGCCCAAAAGGCATCCTTTTGTAAGCAAACGTTCCATAAGGGCAAGTAAACGTGGTCTTTTCTTGGTCCTCAGGTGCAATGGGGATTTGAAAATAGCCTGAGAATCCATCCAAGAAACAATAGTACTCGTGTCCAGATAATCTTTCTAACATCTGATCAATGAATGGTAAGGGAAAGTGATCTTTTCTCGTGGCATCGTTGAGCTTTCGATAATCAATGCATACCCGCCATCCAGTGACAGTTCTCTGGGGCACCATCTCACCCTTGTCATTCTTCACTACAGTCATTCCACCCTTTTTAGGTACAACCTGCACAGGACTAACCCATGGGCTATCCGAGATCGGGTAGATTAGTCCTGCATCCAAGAGTTTGATCACTTCTTTCTTCACTACTTCCTTAATGTTAGGGTTTACTCGCCTCTGGGGTTGCACAGTAGGTTTATAATCTTCCTCCATAAGAATCTTATGTGTGCAAAAAGTTGAGTCAATCCCCTTAATGTCGGCCACACTCCATGCGAGTACCCCCTTGTATTTCTTCAGGATCTCTAAGAGTTTAACTTTTTGTTCCTTTTCCAGGGAAGAGTTTATGATTACCGGGAGTTGATTTTCTCCCTGGAGGAAGGCATACTCCAAATGATTAGGGAGCTCTTTAAGATCAACGTCAGGGGGCTCGATTATAGAAGGTTTGAGCTTGTTCTCGGGCTTTCGGAGCTCGAGATGCTCCGTTGCCTCTTGTCTAGGGTAGAAGGAGACTGCATTAACCTCCTCCGTCTTTTCCACCTCTAGCAAGGGCAGAAAGCTCTCGTCCCGTAACCAGCCTTCGTCGATTTGTTCATCGATGCAATCATCAATGACATCTGTGAGCTCATCTACTTCCCCAATAAAGTAGAGCCGGTTGGACGCTTCGAGGGAGAGGTCCATAGAATCTTTAATGTCGAAGGTTGTGCTATCGTCTCCTACTCGTAAAGTCAACTTGCCATCGTAGACATCGATGACTGCACGAGCGGTAGCAAGAAATGGTCTACCTAAAATGATAGGTACCACGTCGTCCTCCTCCATATCCAGGATTACGAAGTCGACAGGGAATTTGAATTTCCCAACCTTGACTAGCACGTTCTCACATATCCCTTCGGGGTATTTGACGGATCTATCGGCTAGTTGGATGTTCATACGGGTAGGCTTCAATCCGGAATATCCTAGTTTACGGAACATAGAGAGAGGCATGAGGTTGATACTTGCTCCCAAATCGGCAAGAGCATTCTTGATTGATAGAGGACCTATAGAGCATGGCAAGGTGAAGCTGCCCGGATCGTCTACCTTCTTTGGTAGCCCTTTATGGGTCACCACTGAGCATTCTTCCCCTAGGGTTACAAGACCCTCGAGCTTCTTCCTGTTAGCGAGCAGTTTTTTGAAATATGTGCTATACTTTGGCATGTGATAGCAAGCATCCAGGAGAGGTATGGTGACAACCGAGTCTTTTAGGTATGACAAGAACCTCTTGTTATCATTCTCCGTTTTTTGGTTCCTTAGTCGGGATGGGTACGGAATTCTCACAGGTGGGTTAGGAAGGGCTGATGGGGAGGGGGTTGTTACTGGTGGTTGGTCCGGGGTGCCAATGACGACATCCTGCTCCTCCTCCCCAGGTTTGTCTGAATTGAGTGTGATTGGGGACGAATTTGGGTAAGGAGGGTCCTTGGTTGTCGTTCCGGCCCGTGTGGTAATCGCGAGCATGGGATCTTTTCCTCTTTCTGACGGTGGTTGGAGGTTATCTAGGGCTGAGCTAAGTTTGCTGAAAAATTCTCCGACATCCTCCTGCTGTTCGTCAAAAAGCTCATTAAGCCCTTTCATTTGCAAGTCTTTTTCGTGAGTGAAGTGACCAAGGTCATCTTCGAAATTGCTCCTGATCTTGAATTCAGGGCCTCCCTCCCCTTCTCTTTTCCTTACCAGATTCCCCCAAAGGGTATAATCATCATTTTGGTAGAAAGGCAAAAGGGAGGGATCAGCATAAATGTCTCCTCCTGATAAGCATGCATGTTCAGTTGTGGCTGCTCCTCCGCATTCCTCCACCTCATGCGGACCTCCACAGTAATCGCAGATCAAGTAAGGATTAGACAGCATTTTAGGTGGTTGAGATCCAGCAAGGCAATCCATTCTTTTGTGAACTTTGCTCAATCGATCCGAGGTGGTTTCAGAAATGTCGATAGTCGTCTCAGGTTCATCCCAAGTGTCATCCAGGTCTTGGGCATATTCTTCAATCCTGTCCCATCCTTCCTCGGCACTAAGATTGGCCAATCTTCCTTTCCTAGATTGGTTGATTCCGTTCCGGTCATTAGAGGAGATATTTTCGTAAAAGATTTGGACCAAGAGCCAAAGTTCAATGCCATGATGTGGGACTTGTCTTATTAAATCTTTGAATCTAGTCCACGCTTTATGGAAGTGTTCATCCCTCCCCTTTCGGAAACGAAGGATCCTATCCCTGAATGCTGAGGTTTTTCCAGGTGGAAAGAACTTCTCATAGAACTTGGATATGAGTTGCTCCCATGTGAAAATAGATTCGGAAGGGAGTTTGTCATACCATTCTTGGGCTTTTTCGTATAAGGTGAAAGGGAAGAATCGCAGTCGGGATGTGTTTCTAGTAGTCCCACCCGTATGGATGGTATCCACTATTTTTAGGAAGTCCTTGATGTGTTGGATCGGATTTTCCTCATCAAGTCCGTGGAACTTACAAACACTTTTGACAAGCCAAATATCATTTGCATGCAAGACCTCGTTGGTGTGTTCGTTTGGATAAACAATGGCGTTGGAAAACCCACGAGGAGTTGGGGAAGAGTAATCCTTGAGACGCTTAGGAGGAGGTATTATAGGAGTATTCGTCTCATTGTGGGAGCTCGGGGTTGTGATGTGATTTTCTGAATTTTCTTCAGAGAGAGGTGCATCAAAGTCGATAGCAATGCTGGATGGTTCAGGCGTTGAGTGAGTTCGTCTTAGCCTACACATTTCTCTTTCGGGTTCTGCATAAGGCAAGACGAGGTCTTTAGTGGTGCTACGACTCCTAGTGATCCTAAGGTTAGAGAATTCGTTGGTTGCCATGATGGTGGATGGTAAAGAGTTACGAACAAAAGCACGAAGAAATAAGATAGACTAAAGAAGACCTAAAAATAAAAATAAAATCTTACTAGAAAGGAATCTAGCAAGTAGACCTAATAAAAAGAAATCCTAACCTAGACAATAACTATTCCCCGGGCTGCGGCGCCAAAAACTTGATGCGTGGGAATCGCACCTTGCTTTACCTCTCGAGGGATCTCGCGAGGCTTACAACCCCTACCAGGCAGTGTACCTGATCGTTGTAGTATAGTATAGTGACAAGTACCGGGGGATTGATCGTTCAGCTTAGGAATAGTGTCGCTAGGATTAGAAAGCCTAATTAATAGTTCTAGAGATGGAAGATGATTATTTTTGTGTTTTTATATTTTTATGAAAGCAATTAAAATCTCGGGTTTTGAAGGAGTGGGCGGAATTAGTTGCTAATCAACTAACCCAAAACTAAGATGCAATCAAAATAAAATAATAAAAAAATGAAAACAAACTAATTAAACTAAGGCTGTGAGCAGTGGTTGGAGAAATTGTGTTTACTTAGACTTCATTACTCCCTAGATATCTTTTACATGTTAATTACTTGTTACACTTGTATGAATGACGGGTTGTATTCCTTAATACCATTCGTGGAGTGGCATACATAACTCCCCAACTCTATGAGCTCTTATCTCCTCCTACACCATGACCCAGCACAACTATAGGGATTGTAAACAGTGGCTCATGCATTAAATACAACCAATAAAGACCTAGTACGCCTCGGTTCATGTTTCTTAAGACGTTCAAGCATGTTACCATTTGGAGATCTGCCAGTTTTCTTAAGCCTAACATATAATATCATTCATTCAAAACAAGAATAGACAAGTAATCAACACATAATCAACATCTAGGTTTCATTAGATCTAAGCAAACACAAAGGAAATTTAGCCTAGCATAGTAGAATTAAGATAAGAACAAAAGATAGACAACCAACACATAGACATATTGATTGAATTAAGAGTATACTTATCTCAATTACAATGCAAGGTCTCAAGGGTTTGGAACCCTTGAAAAACCTGTAAAAGAGGCACCAAAATCGTCTTTAGGGTTTCACCAAAACTTCTCTCTTCTTTTAATGAAAAAAACTAGAAAACTATATATAGGAAAATCGTCCTGACGGCGTCAAGAGTAAAATCTGACGCCGTCAACTCGCCGCCATATACTTCCTCGGACGCCCTAGATCCAATCGTGACGGCCTATGTGACGCCGTCACCACCCTCGGTAAATTAATCTTGGTCATTTTGACGCCGTCATCTCTTCATCTGACGCCTTCACAACCTTCGGTAAAATATTCATCCTTTCTGACGCCGTCAAGAGTAAATCCTTGACGCCGTCACCTTGTAATTCCAGCTTGGATTTGGTACTTTGTTGTTTTCTTCACTTTATGCTCCAAAAACGTCCAAAATAGCCTCTTTTCCAGAATTCACTCTCCAAACACCTAAAGTCACAAAAGGAACGATTTAGGGCAATATTTGATCAAATAAATTCGGATTCGGGCTTAAATGACCCCCTAAAAACGGATCATTTTTCGCCTCATCAGCTGTTCATGCTTTGGGTGACGGTAAGGTATTTATCAAGATGCTTGTTAGCATCGTCACCCGGTAATCCGTGAAATTGACACAAATTTTGGACTTGTTGGATCATGTGGTGCTTGAGGCCAAAGTCCGTAGCCTCAATAGTGAGTGGTGCAATAGGTCCGCCCCTCCCTTGCATAGTAGGCTGGTACAACTCCTCCATCATTCGGAGATCGGGAGCTGGCTCATCCTTGGGAGGGTCAAGGGGTGGTGGTGGCCCATCGTCCATTTCTGTTTTAGGTTCTTCAATAACAGTACGTAGCTCGGGTACGTTTTTCTGATTTTTACGCTTTGTTTGTGAATGAGTGCGCATACACTAAAAACAATTTTTCAAAACAAATTCGAGGCAAAAAAACAGGGAACTTAAACCAATAATCACAAGTGAATGGCTTCTTTAAAAAAGGTACACCACTCACAGGGATACAATGGCAAGTTTTAATCTTCAGTTTAGGAACTTATTATGTCCACACCCCCAGTTGGTAGGTGTTCTGCCTTGGTTTGCGGTGGTAAGATTTTATGTATTTATTAACAGAAACATTGTTTTTGGGCTTTTGGGTGTGTGTGCAAAAAACTTTGGGAAATATTTTTGGAACTGATTCGTAAACCGAATCGTTCCTTTAAGATTACTCGCAGGCTGGCGGGAGAGAAGAATGGATCTCTCTTCAGTTCGCAATTTAATGTCAGAACTTACCTTATACAAACTGTTTCAAGTTGTAATATTAAAGAAAACGAAGTAATTTAACTTCACAGTTTGTTTTGTTGTTTTTGATTTTTTTTTGTGTTGTTAACACTTCAGGAAAAGTGTTAATGAACTTTTTGACATGATTGATATTTTTACAAAAGTGGTGAAATTTGTACAGGGAGGGTTTTTGAAAACCACTAAACTTAAAACGATTTTAAAACACGCAACAACCTCCCCGGCAGCGGCGCCAAATTTTGATTGGCGCTAAACCATCACATATTATTGACCAAGGTCAAATAATTCAAAGACAGCTCAGTCCAATTCTCCGTGGATAGTATAGTGTTTCCCCGGGTCGTTACGTCCCAGCGAGATTGCAATGGTGCTTTGAAAACGGTTTTAGGAATGAGTGGCACTAAGGACAGTAACCAAGATGATTGGGAATTGATTATGCTACTGATTATTTGGAATTTGGACAATTTTCAATAATATTAACAATAACAGATATGCAGATATAATCACACAAATGCAACTTGAAAATCAGATTACAGACAGAGAAAAGTAGGATTTAAACAATTTACAAACTACAGGGGGTGCAAGTGAAACTTTTCAAACTTATAAAAAAGAAAATTTAAAATGAAAATGAAATTATTAACTTGATTATTTTAGTATTTAAATACCAATTAATTAATTAAAACTATTTAAAAAGTAATTTAAATCTAATTTAAATAAAACTAAAAATGACAAAGGCTACAAATTAAACTAAAAACTTGCAAAAATATTTTCTAAACCTCTAAATGAACTTGAAGAAAGTATAAAAATTAAAAAGAAATGTTTTTGTCTTTTTATGGTTTTTCTATTAATTAAATACTAATTATATTAATTAAACTATTTAAATTAATTTAAATTGCAAAATATACTAAAATGACTTAGAAAATTATAGAAAAATTTATAAAACTAATTAACTATCACAGGAATCCTAAAAAATTATAAAAAGTTCCTAAAAATTATATTTAGACTATTTTACTAATTATTTACTTATTTATTAATTAAAACCTAATTTAACTAAATTAATTAAGAAAATTAGAAAATGACCAGTTGAATTTAAGAAACTATTTTCTAAAAGTCTTAAATTATTTATGAAACTTATGAAAAATATAAAAACCGACTGTTGTTAATTAAAAATTAAGACAACTATTTAATTACTAATATTCCCTAATTAATTAATTAAACTATTTTTAATTCTAATAATTATTAATCTAAAAGAGAAAAATCTAAGAAAATTACTGAAAATACTTAAAGGTGACAAGAAATTAAGAAAATTATGAAAATGATGGATTGCATATTAATAAGCTAAAAAGAAAAATTAAAAAGATAAAATCTATTAAATAGAAGCTATTACTAATTTTAAATTTGGGTTTTTGTTGGTTTTTCTTTTTGACAGATGAAAATAAGTTAAAAATAAGAACTTTTTACAAAGACACTTTTTGATTAGCTTAAAAATAAGCTATGTGCACCCCCTTTTACCAAAAAGTTGATTTATAGCTTGTTAGGACTTATGCCATATTTGAAAAAGCAAGGAAATGACAAACTAGGTATACACAGATGATTATAAACTGGAAATAAGCAAAATGGAACAATTAAGCACTCAGAATAAGCTATATACCACAAATAAGCACTTAAGCATACACAAGGCCAAAACAGGCCAAATCCAAGGATTTTGGACCTTTGTGGGGTCCACAAACAAGCTCAGGGGTCCAAAGCAAGACTTGAAACTTAAAAAGGAACTGGGTGGCTACAAAATAAGCCAATAAGCTAAACCTATGGCTTATTAATGAACACTGGGTGGGCTATGAAAGTTGGGGTCAAACACTGAGTACTTAGTGTACACTCAGGGAATTGGTCAAACTTAATGGGGGTAGTAGCCCTATCAAATAAGCTCAAGACCTCAAAATAAAGCTCTGATCTATCAAAATGGGGTGCTTGGCTTTCCAAAAAGCCAATAAGCTAAGGGTGGGCCCACTGGTTGAGTCATAAATCAACTTGGAAAATGGGTGAAAAACCTGTGCACAGGGCATATGCTTGCCCTGCAGGTCAAAAGAAGCTCTTGCACAAGCTTATAGAAAAATCTTAAAAATAAGTTGATTGTGGGATCTTGTAGACTATGTGACAATCTTTAACTTATGAAAATATCAAAGTCTCAATCGAAACACAAAAATCACAAAAATTCTTCCAAGATTTGGATTTCTAAAAAAAATGCACTTTTGACTTTTTGAAATGGTAAGCTTAAGTTGACTTTGATGAACTTTGATCCTAATCTACTGATTGAAAATGATTAATTAAGCTAAGTTAAGGCTAAATTAAGCTACACCACTCATAATTGAATGGAAATGGGGCATAAGCCACACTAAATCCAACATAGAGGGTTAATTAGACCTATTACTATATGATTTTGACTTTTTTCTGATCCAAACACTCATTAAAATTAGTCTGTTTTGTGATTTATGAAGCAAAGGGTTTATAGAACTTATGAAACCGATCCAATACAACTTAATATGGTTAATTAAGCTTAAATGAACACTGAGAAACAGGAAACAACAACAAATCACCAAGATCACTGATTTTACTAATTTGACTGCCTATTTATGAAATTAAAGCAACTATGATTTCTAATACACAAGCTACTAATTTTAAGCAATAATATCACTACTTATCACTAAACAAACTCAGAAAACCTAAATGAGCAATGAAATAAGCAATACTACAGTAGAAACACAGAAATGAGTTTTAAGGCCTTACAATGTGCAATCCTGCTTTGTATCAAGAACCAAGGACCTCAAAACCAGTCCTATAGGTCTTCCACAAGACCACTAACCCAGGGCCATCCACTATTTACCCTGCTCCAGCTTTCATCTTCATAAACCTGCAAGTTTGACTTTTGTTGACTATTTTTGTGTTTTTGATTTTTTTATTACTAAGCAGTGTTTTATGGTTTCTAAAAGCTTTATTAAGCTTTCTTGGAGCTTATGTGAGCCTAAGAGTCCATGTGATATGATTACAACAACAATACAGCTTAAATAGAAACTTGAAATAAATTGAAAATTTCACAAACTAATATATAACTTGAAGCTTGATTTTTTTTCTAATGAAAACCTTAATGGTACACTGAAAACAGAGATTACACTAATTTAAATCTAAATTACACAAGGAGAATTTGAAAATTACTTAAACGACCTAAAATTACTAAAATTACGCTAACATTATTTCTCTTGATCTTCTCTTCTATTTATAGCAGAGGATTAGGGTTCCCTGGTCCCTTCTGATCATATCCCACTTGTTTCTGAGCCGTTGGATCAATGAGAAGCCTCCAATTTCTTGCCACGTGTTTTGGCGCCAAAACCTGATTTTGCAATTTGCCTCTAATAACTTGAAGGGGTGGGGGTGCATTTATTGTGGAGGTGATGGTAGGTGAAGGTAGGTTGGGCAGTGGAGAAGTGACAGGCAAGTGGGGTGGTGGGGGAAGAAAACCAGGGTGGTTTTGTGAGTGGTATTGGGTGAGGAGGGAAAGGGTGGTGGTTGTTTTACTGGTTTGACTCAGGGTCAAATGTTTGACCCTGGTTTTTATATCAAAGGGGTGTTTGGGGTGGGCTTTGGTAAATTGGGTCAGGGAAATAAGGTGGTGGGTTGGGTATGTTTAGATTGGACTTGGTGTTTGGGATTTATTAATATTAAGGGTCCGGTTTGGTTTTGTAGTATCACAAGGACCATAAGTGTAATTTACCAAAAGTTTAGGGACTACATTTGGCATTCTTCCAAAGTATTCCATGGGGATAAAACTTGCCAATCTTGAATAGTACGCGGACCATTGATGATTTTTCCATTATTAAATTTCCAGGGACTATTTCAGACAACTTTCCAAACTTCAGGGACCAAATATGTAATTTCACCAAACTTTGCAAGCAAGGATCATTCCTGCCATAAATGAGAAGTACAAGGACAAAATTTGCTTTTCTCAAAGTTTTAATATCCCAGGGACCATTTTTGTCAATTTTTAAAGTTCAGGGACTAAACTTGCAATTTTTTGAAACTTTGTACCAAAGGACTAAATATGTCATTTTATGATTTAAAAGGACCTTTGGGGACATTTTCAAGTTTTTAGAGTAACTAGGGACTAGATTTGATGACTTTTTGAAAGATGGGGGACTGAAACTGCCAATTATGCAAACTTTGTTTATTTTTCATTTATTTTTTATTATTTTGCATCTGAAACATATAAAACACATTCCTGAGATATTTTCAGTATTTTGATGCAATTATGAGTGTTTTTAGATGTTTTGGCAGCTCAGAATAAGTAAAAATGATGAGTATTTACACACTCATCAGCCCTCCAATAACTTTAACATACAGTAACCACCACAAAAATATCATATTTACAGAATTAGTCCCTCTATTTAATATTTATTTAAAACCGTATAATTAAATAATTAATAATTACAATTTAAGCCCTTTTATTTATGAAAGACATTCAAACAGCCCATTCAATATTTTTACATGATTTTCCCATTAGTTTATAAGTCTCCCAAAACAGCCCCATAAGTTTTAGAATTTTCAAAACAACCCTTAACATTTTTAAAATCCTTTCGGTGCTAAATAATTTCACAAACCCTAAACCTATTTTTCCCCAAATCATTTAGCAATTATTACATCATCATGAGACATTAATTAACCTGTAGAAATACTAAAAATTCAAACCTAGCTCGTTACATGCATTATGAGGACCATCCTTACAGTGTTCTACCATTATACTAACATGTTCTAAAAATAAGTAGATACCTCAAAAAATTCGTTTTCACTTAGTTTTAATTAAAACCCGAAATTAGGGTTTCTATTGCAAATAAATTAAAACGAGCCAATAAATTTGCATGACCTGGTTTTATATTTTTTTATAATGTTATGGAGTATAAGGAGTGATACAAAAATACCCATAATATTTATGGATGAATGGAATGATCAAAAACGATTTTCACTTACTCGGCTGAAATAACAACCCAAAATAAATTACCCTGACCAACTCGATCACTCCTGGAGTATCACGTTATTTTTCTCACGTTCACAAGCCTTCAATTTAGCTGGGAAAAATGATGGGATGGCTGGAAAAATTGTGGAGAGGCCGTATGAAATTTTGGAGTGTTTTATGGTTTGATTTTCGGTAAATATTTAGATATACGGTTTATAGAGAACAAATAGGGGTTTTGGTAACTGATTTGGCCGAGTTTTATGGCCCATAATGAGATATTAAACAGATTTTAATGGTTTCCATATTTACTTGATATATATCTTTAATTATTTTCATTTAATTCCATAATATGTATACATAAAATGAATAATTTAGACCAATTAGAATCCTTAGGCGCCATTTATATAATTTGTACTTATTTTATGATATAAAAAAAATGCTAACAAAATTATTTGTGGTCATATAATACTTTGTGTTATTTATTTAGGTTTTATTTGGTATTTTAATTACAGTTTATAAATTTTTAAACTAGTAAGGGCAATTTGGTAATTTTACAAAGTTTTAGATTTTTAAGTATTACAATATGCAACACATAAGAGGATTCATGGGTTTTCGGGAATGCTTGGAAGCATTGATTGTACGTATTTGGAATCGACTAACCGTCGATAGAACGACACGGGCAACTTGAAAAAGGTGATAAAAATCCAACTATAATGCTTGAAGCTATTGAATCTTATGATTTGTGAATTTTGCAATTTCAACCCTTCTAATTATGAATGGGTCAATTTATACTATATCTTATATCTAACAGACCAATCGGAAAAACAATAGTAATAGTATGCAATATAGTTTGCCTAATTCGGAGTCCATCGCTAAAAGGGGTCATTTTTTATGATGTCTTCATCATACAACCATACTATTATAACTTAAATTTAAAAGGAAATATATTGAAAGTTGCCTAAGGTTTAGATTAATTTACTTTACTAGTCATTAATAATTATATTACTTAGAATACATATTATGGCTAAACAATCATTATTGAGTAAATAATGTACCTCCTTGATTTCTTAATGGATTTTCTCAGGGATGATAAATAGCTTGGATCCTACCTTCACAGCCTTCAGAGATGAGTACAAATTACTCATGTGCAATCATAACTAATGTATTCAAAGAGCCCCTATATGCAATTCCAAATAGCCCTTGTAACTATTAATTCTAATAAGCAATCCCATACAACACCTATAATAAAACCCCATATAAAGAGTTTATAAGCATGCCAATACATGTGGTTAATCTAATAAGAAAACTCAAACAGCCCCTATAAGCATATTTAATAGGTTGTCCCAAAGACCCTCTTAAAGTAGCTATTTGAATATGTAATCCCAAACAGGCTCGTGCAATCATTTTCAAAAAAAAAATCCCAAACAACCCTTCGAAGTATTTATTCTAAAAGCAATCTCAAACTGTCCCTAGAAGTAGTTTTTCTACCAAGCAATCCCAATAGCCCTTTATAAACAATTCCAAATAGCTCATATATTTCAGGAGATTCTAATGTAACCACCCTTCTTCCCATCTATTCCCTAGTGATGTAGGGGAACCAACACTTTTCTGTTACTCCCTCTATCTCAAAATTATTGTTAGGAGATAAAAATCACACAATTTAATAAAAGAGATACCATTATAATTTTCAACCACTCAAATAGAATATTCCTTCACTAAATTATATTTTTATTGCTTAAAATAGAAAGTGGAAAATTATCTTGAGACATCTGTAACCTTTCTCAAAATTATGATGTCATTAGTTTATTTATTACGTCATTTAATATTGCATTTCAAGTAAATTTATTTTTACGAGAAACAAGATTAGTGAATCACAAGCCAAGATAAGCAAACACTTAACTTATATCCAACGATGGACTATTTGGAGTCTAAATAATTTTATGTAACTAACTTCATCTCGTAAATATTTTACGATTTACATTTTCACTTTTCCATTTTTATGGAAACCTTTAACGATTTACGTTTTACGTGTATTTAAACCGACGTTTTTAGGTTTCAACAACGTTCACACATTCCCGTGAAACTTATCAAATAATTAATATACTAAGATTTAATATATTAATTAAGGCTTTGTGGGTTTATACCCCATCAATTTATGAGGGTCACCCCACCATCTTCTCATATAGAATAACAATTACTAATCATTAGTAAAACAATCATTATTATTACCTTTCAACCATTAATTTAGCATTAAATAAGGATGACCTTCTTTTTTTTTAAATTAATTAAAACCTCTTTTATTTTTTTTCTTTTTTCTATAGTTTTTTAATTAATACCTCTTATAATTTATGTTGTCGTTACTTTTAGTTTAATTTCTAATAAATAAAATTATCGGTATATTATCATAATACAAATAGTTAACGAGAAAATAAATTATCTATTAAAAAAAATAAAAACATGTAACAATTGTAATAACTTTATAAAATAAAAGGTCATGAATACATTTGTCTTTCATTCTCAATAATTTGAGTATACATGCGTTGTTGACTTAAATACATAGTTTCTAATGCGGATGCGACCCCAGTTTTGTACCTCCTCCATTGTTGGTGATTTGGCGGGATTTGACAACTTTCAACCAGCTTCACATAAATGTAATGAGCATCCTTCACATGTGCAATCACAAAGCGGAAAACATATATAATTCTGTGTTGGGGATATAGATACTAGCCGGTTATAAAGTGAAGCAATGACCAACCCTGTGTTTGACATGATCATCCATTTGTTCTGCGGTGCAAATCTTGCTTTTGGTAAGCTATTACCTCACCAACTAGCTAATCAGACGCGAGCCCCTCCTCATTCTTGGAAAACAATCGAATTAAGGGTCCGGAAAAACTTCTTGGATTAAAAAAGTACAATTACCCCTTTTGTGTTGGGGATATACGATTGTACGATTGTTCGAATCTCAACAAAAAAATGTAGGCGGAACTTGGACACTTCCCTTAGGGGGCCAAAATTTTTGTGTTGGGGAAATAAAGGGCTAATTGTACGATTGTTCGAATCCAATTATTTCCTGCACATCTATTCATACTTTGATTATTTTGTGTATCGACTAGCGTATTTTTTGGTATCGAATCACATATTTTTGGAAATCGAATCAAGTATTTGTAGGAAACGATACACAGAATAATCAAAATTTAAAAATATGTGAACAAAATAATCGGATTCAAATAATGGTACACACAACTACAAACGGTGACAAGTACGATACATTTTTTCTTTTTACAATTATCCTTTAAAAAAAAAAAAAAAAAAAAAAAAAAAAAAAAAAAAAAAAAAAAAAAAAAAGACTAGTTGTTCAAGCATAGTCGGATATCAAAGGAATCCATGGGATGGGTATAGTGACGTGGGCTCGGCGCCATTCCCACGTGGACACCTCAACGACGCTTTCGTTACTGTGTTACGACACCCCCTCACCTGGCACACTTTTTCAAGCCATGTAACTGGCGCGGCGTTGTTTGGTATTTGCTTATTTTTTTAAGCAGCCGTTGGAAGGCATGCAACGGTTGAAAATTCACTATTTTTTTTTATCTCACCTTTATATATACTACTCCTATTTAACCATTTTCACACAATAATCTTAATTCTCACTACCAAAAATGAATCTGAATGATGATGAAGTTAACATTCTATGTCGATGATGATAGTGACATTTTTTTGACGCAAGCATATCAGTATCACCGGTCGTTGCAACATCAACAAGTTTCCACTTCACGTCCGTGTAATCCAATATACCGTGAATGTGATATTGCCGAAGCATTTTTGTTGGGCGACTTGATAATTCAAAATATTCGGAGTACTATTTTAGACGTCGATATCGTCTGAGTAGGAAACTATTTTTAGAAACAGTCAAAGGCTTTGAAACTTATACATATGATGTGCGTTATTGATTTGTTCATGCATGCTCGGGTTTTTAAGAAAACCGAACTTTAATGATATTCAATATTTATATGCAACACATAAGAGGATTCATGGGTTTTCGGGAATGCTTGGAAGCATTGATTGTACGTATTTGGAATGGACTAAGGCTAGATACAATAAGGAGGGTCAATCCCCCTCCTTTTCTCAGGCACGTCAGATTCTCTCTAGCGACCTGCAGGCGATTCAGTGCCCTAGTAAGGGCGACCAAATTCAATTCTTTTATTTTTTATTTTTATTTTAACAACAATTTAAATTTCTAATTAAAACATTAAAAAAATGTATGACTATATTAGTTTGACATGAGTCAAGTTGTAAACCAATAGGTGCAAGTGACTTACAAATTTCATGTTATATGTATATATGATACTAGGAAGCATGGCTTCAAATATATGTGTGTAAACAAATAGGTGCAAGTGACACCAATTTTGCTAGGGCTTCAAATATCTATAAGTTGGGAAGGCTAGTCACAGTCCTCTTTTTTTTTTTTTTTTTTTTTTTGTCTTTAAAACTTCAAACGTCCACAAAGCGAAGGTAATATGTATCAAAAGGCAAAAAAAAAAAAAAAAAAAGGATAGAAATCAGTCGATATCACGACCCACATCGTTTGTTTTCCTCCCTCTACTCTGTCGCGACCGAATCACCACACTAAGTTCGACCTCGACGACTGACTCGGTCGTATCCTCTATTGTGTCTAGCCTAACCATCGAAAGCACGACACGGGCAACTTGAAAAAGGTGATAAAAAATCCAACTATAATGCTTGAAGCTGTTGCCTCTTATGATTTGTGAATTTTGCAATTTCAACCCTTCTAATTATGAATGGGTCAATTTAGACTATATCTTATATCTAACAGACCAACCGGAAAAACAATAGTAATAGTATGCAATAAAGTTTGCCCAATTCAGAGTCCATCACTAAAATAGGTCATTTTTTATGATGTCTTCATCATACAACCATGCTATTATAACTAAAATTTAAAAGGAAATATATTGAAAGTTGCCTAAGGTTTAGATTAATTTACTTTACAAGTCATTAATAATCATTATATATGTATATTTTTTAATTTTAATTATATAGTTTTTTTTAGGACAAAATGTATTGAATTATAAGGTTAGACAATGAATACTCAAGGTCAAAGAAATAAATCACTTATAAGAAAAAGATTTGCAAGTTTAAAAATGTTATATTCATATTGAAAAATGTTTTAATGGTTTCTTTTTATGTATACAGCAATATATAAAATATAAAGCACAAACCAAAATCAAAAATCAAATATTTAATTAGGTTTTATAAATTCGATTTGGTTCAATTTTCATATCATGTGGATAGTATTTGAATTGTGTACAACCTAACGTATAGGCTTTAATTTGGTGGGATTTGTTTGGATATGAAAATGTGAACCAATGGGCTTAGGTCCAATTATTAATTGTTTATACATTTTTGACAAAAGAATTTCAAAAGCAAAGACACCTTCTAATTAACCTTTTATAAACATTTAAAAATCATTTATTGTTCACATTGGAACTTGGACTTAAAATCATTATATTGCAAAGACAGCTAGAACAATATCCAAATAGATGAAATACCTTTTAATTTAGGATATTATATGGATTGATACATGATTGGGTCTAAACCGTCAGATATTATTGACCAAGGTCAACAAGTCAAAAACAGCTTATCCCAATACTCCGTGGATAGTATAGTGTTTCCCCGGGTCGTTAAAGTCCCAGCGAGATTGAAATGGTGCTTTGGGAATCGTTTATGAGAGAGTGGCACTGAGGACAGTAGCCCAAATGATGTGGAATTGATTTTGCTACTGTTATTTTAGTATTTGTACACAGATATAATATTCACAAAAATCAGATATCAGATATATGCACGTATTCACAATTCAGATTTACGCAATCAGACTGAAAAAGTGGGATTTTGGTATTTAACAAACTACAGGGGGTGCTTTTGACACTTTAAAAAACTTAAAATTAAAAATGAAAATGAAATTATGAAAATGATTAAAATATTATTTAATTAATAAAACTATTTAAAAGCTAAATTAAAATCTAATTTAAATTAACTAATAATTATAACTATTACAAATTAAACTAAAAATTTTTGTCTTTTTATGGTTTTTTTATAAATTAAAAACTATTTAACTTAATTAAACTAATTAAACTACTTTTAATTACTATTAATACTAAATTAACTTAGAAAATTATAAGAAAATTTATAAAATTACTTAACCATCACAGGAATCCTAAAAAATTATAAAAACTCTAAAAATTATGTTTTAAGATTAATCCACTAATTATTTACCTTTTAATTACTTTAATTCTAATTTAAATAATTAAAATAAGAAAAATAGAAAATGAACAGTAGAAATTCTAATTATATTTTCTAAATGTCTAATATACTATATTAAAGCTAATAAAAATATAAAAACTAAGTTTTACTTAATAAAAACTAAATATGCTATTTAATACTTAATATTAATTAATAATTAAGAAAACTAGAATTAAATCTAATTAACACTAAATGACAGAATAAAAATCTGAAAAATTTACTAAAAATATTTTACTATATAAGGTAATTAATAAAAATATAAAAATACGAATTACTTAAATAAAATCTAAAAATGAAAATTAAACTTAAATTGAATTAAATAGAAACTATCACTTATTTTAAATTGGTTTTTTCTTGGATTTTCTTTTACAAACCTACTTAACCACTGAAAATGAGAAACTTTTATGAAAACACTTTGAAAAATAGCTTATAAATAAGCAGTAGCACCCCCTAAACTTAATCAGTTTGACTTTGGTTGACTGTGAGGTCAAATAAGCTCAAATGACTGATGGTGGGGTCCACAATGATGAAAATGGGTACAATTAAGTTCAACAAACTTGAATAAGCTAAAAACAACCAATAATGATCACAAATAAGCAGATGGGAGGCAAATAAGCACTTGAGGAAAACTGAGTTTCACTCAGAAATGGGACAGACTTAAGGGGCTAAACTAGGTGGGGTCCACTGAGTCTTAGGTCAACCAATGGGTCAACACTTGTACCCTGGTAGGAGGGGAGTTGTCCAAACCAAGATTTAACCTCTAGGGTCCACTGGATTAGGCTGTAGCCACCACTAAAGGTGGTGGTGTGGGTGAGGTCTGCTGTGCACAGGGCAAGGGTCTGCCCTGCAACTCATTTCCATGGCTTGTGGAAGCTTGTAGAAAAATCACAAAATTGAGCCAATTATAGATTTTGGAAGATGAGCTGGTAGAGAATAACTTGTAAAAAGTTTGAAGTCCAAATCCAAACACAAAAATCAGAATTAATCTTGGAATTTTTGCAAAAATCTGAGAATGGGTAATTTTGACTTTTTGATTAAACTAGAACTTTGACTTATTTGGATTTCCAAAGGCTTTTACTGATTACAAACTAAATTATAAGCTATATTTAAACTAGTTTCCACTATATTAACAACTACTTTAACTAATGAGAGTGGTTTGGACACACAAAACCTTCACAGTTAACTGTGAAGGGCAAATTGGTGAGGTTTTGACTTTTTTGTGAAACAAAGATGGTTTTAATGGTCTATATTACCAATTAATGCCTAAGGAAAGCTGTTTGAGATAAGGACACCTTCTGAGATTAACAACAACACAACCAATTAGGCTGATCCAAACACCCCTATACTTAACTGTTTTTTGATTTTTCAAAGTAGATGATTATCAGGTTATGCAAACTAGATTTCCAACTACTGATTATGACTAAGGAACTTAGTTTAAACACTTAAAAACAGATTATCACTACAATCACACAAGTTCACCACTTACAACTATTATGGCAGAAAAGTATTGAAATATTAAGTACTATGTAATCTAACAAGCTAATAATGATTACTATGCTAAAAACAACTAAAACACAACCAATTAACACAGATTAACACAAATTAGCAATGATCAAACAATCAAACTAAGGATTACTCAGAACTAGGATCTAAGTGAAAAAATGAAATAAGCAAGTTCTTACAAGGATACCCTCAGCATGAACAGAGGGTTTTCCTATGAAGCCTATCTTTAGATAGGCAATATCCAGCTCCAATCTTGCTCACCAATCCTTCTTTCAACCTGAAAACAAAAATCAAACACCACAGTTGACCAAGTTTGACTTTTTTGTATTTTTTAAGTTTTCTATTATCACTGGCTTTTAGAGTCTCTAGAAAGCTTAAATAAGCTTATAGGAACTTATATGAACCTAATTCAGTCCATGATTCAAACACAAACACTAGCAGCCTATGATTCAGATTAATACATGAAACTTGAAATTTGCATAAACAAAAGAAGTTGAGGAAACTTGCTTATATTAATTTGAAAAGATTAATAATACACTGAATTGACTTCTACAAATGCTTAAAAGCTTTTTGCTACACTATAATTGCTAACAAAACTTATACGACTACAACTATATTAAAAAACTAGACAAGGCTTCATCTTGCATCTCTTTGCCTTTTATAGCCACAAATTAGGGTTTCTTGAGCCTCTCTGAGCATTTCCCACCTCTCTCTGGCTTCTTTGGTCCACTCACAAGCTTCCACGTGTTTTGGCGGGAAAGCGTCTTTTGCAATTTGGTTCTGATACACGCAATGGGGGGTGCATTTATTGTGGTGGCTTAGGTAGGTGTAGGGGTGTGGGTGTGTGATGATTACCCTGCAAGTGGTGGGTGGTGGCTGCAATACCATGGTGGTATTCTGGTATGTGGGGGTGAGGAAAAAGGTGAAGAGGGTGGTTTGGCGGTTTTGACTTTCTTTGACCGTTTCAAATAACAAACGGGGTGGGGTGGATTTGGGTTTGTGGTGGGCTGTGATATCTTGGGCCCAAAGAAAAGGATGGGGGTTGGGCTAGTGGTGTATTGGATTGGACCATGGAGTATTATTATTGTTGTTGAATCCGGTTTTGGTTTTTGATATACACAAGGACCTATTTTGTAAATTACCGAAAGTTGAGGGGTAGGATTTGGCATTTTTCCAAATTGATTCCAAGGGTGTATTTTGCCAAATCATGAATAGTATAAGGTCCTTTGATGATTTTTCACATTTATTTTCACCAGGGACTGAAACCGTCAAACTTTCAAACTTCAGGGACCATTTGTGTAATTTTCACCAAACTTTCCACCAAGGACCAATCCTGTCATAAAAGGTTAGTGCAAGGACAAAATTTGTTTTTCTCAAAGTTTTTCATATCCCAGGGACCATTTTTGATAATTTCCAAAGTTCAGGGACTAAACTTGACATTTTGTGAAAGTTTGCACCAAAGGACTATTTATGTAACTTTTTGATTTATAAGGACCTTTGGTGACTTTTTCAAGTTTTTAGAATGACCAGGGACTAGATTTGACAACTTTTGAAAGTTGGGGGACTGAAACTGCCAAATATGCAAACTTTGTGCGTTTTTCATCTGTTTTTGATACTTTTGCATTTGAAACATGTAAAACACTTTCCTGGGATATTTTCACTATTTTGATTCATTATTGAGTGTTTTTGGATGTTTTGGCAGCTCAGAAATGGTAAAAATGATGAGTATTTACACACTCATCAATCCCCCACACTAAAACATTGCTAGTCCCTATCAATGTTTTGAGAAAAACTTGATGGATTTGAGAATCTCTTTACCAAAAGCCATCACCTCTGGAGTAGCCAGGTGTAAGAACTGTGGCACACCTGATAACCGTGTGATTTTGAGCAAACCACCAGCTGTCAACGGATTTGATTTGTCTTTACCAAAAGCCGTTTGCTTCTGGACTAGCCAACATCTTGATGGACTAAGTCAACATCTTGGTGAGCTGATTACCAATTATGGATTTTCCACGGCCTTTACCACAAGCCATAATCTTGTAGGCTAGTCAACTCATTCGCTTATGAGGATACGGGGGAGTTGAGGAACCATACAATTTTTGGCAAATTGCCAGCCATCAACGGGTTTGAGATGTCTTTACCAAGAGCCGTTTGCTCCTGGACTAGCCAATCCATTTGTCATTTAGACTTTGGCGGACTGATTACCACAAAATTTTGAAATAAAGTGAAAAAATTTTTGAAAAATTTAGGCCTAAAAATGGGGGTACTTAGAAAGTTTTGTGATAAAATTCGTAAGAATTTTCCTCCCCCCCCCACACTATAATTGAATATTGTCCTCAATATTCAAAGTTCCGGCTATTATGCCGAATCTCTGAACGGAAAAAGCTAATATTCGAAACTAACTGTGGAAATATCGGTTTTATTTTTCACTTTATCTGTACATACAATCACACATTTTTTTCATTTTTTCATCATTTTTTTTTTTTTTTACATATTTACTTTTCAAAAGGTGGGGGACGGCCACTCCCCCACACTAGGGTGGTAGAAAGTAGAAAGAAGTCAGAAATACGGGTGAAAACCCATATATGTTGCTAATTTTTGTTCACCGAGTCCCTAGCTTGACTCGATCCCCGAATTCATTGGTCCATGGGGAAAGTTTGGAGATCCGGGACAACCATGGGTGGTATGTCCTCTCCAAAATAATGTTTCAATCTATGATCATTCACTTTGAAGTTGGGACCTTCGGGTTGAGATAACTCAACAGTCCCGTATGGATATACTTTAGCAATAGTGAATGATCCAGTCCATCGGGTTTTTAATTTCCCCGAGAAGATCTTTAATCTTGAGTTGAAAAGAAGGACTCTGTCACCGACGTTGAAAACGCGGTTCTTAATCTTAGAGTCGTGAATCTTCTTTGTCTTTTCTTTGTAGATCAAAGAGTTCTTGTAGGCTTGATCACGAAGTTCATTTAATTCATTGATTTGAACCTTACTGTGATCACCCGCTTTATGGAGGTCGTTGTTAGCATGTTTCAAGGCCCAGTAGGCTTTGTGCTCGAGCTCGATCGGTAAATGACACGCCTTCCCGTATACAAGCTTGTATGGAGTACACCCGATGGGTGTTTTGTAAGCTGTACGGAAGGCCGAGAGTGCATCATCTAGTTTATCCGACCAGGAAGCACGGTTTTCACCTACTGTCCTCTCAAGAATCCGTTTTATACCACGGTTGGAAACCTCCACCTGCCCACTTGTTTGTGGGTGATACGCGGTAGAAAGACGATGAGTAACACCGTACTTAAGCATGACTTTTGCAAATTGATCATTGCAAAAGTGAGTACCGCGATCACTAATGATGGCACGTGGGGTTCCAAAACGAGCAAAGAGGGATTTCAAGAATTTCACAACAACTCGGGCATCGTTAGTGGGTAAGGCCTTAGCCTCAACCCATTTTGACAAGTAGTCAACAGCCACGAGTATGTATTTGTTTCCACGAGAAGATGGGAATGACCCCATAAAATCAATGCCCCAGACGTCAAAGATTTCACAAACTTGAATGGCATTTTGTGGCATTTCGTTCTTTTGTGAAATATTCCCGTGACGCTGACAAGCATCACAGGCTTTGACTAACTCGTGGGCATCCTTATAGATCGTGGGCCAATAGAAACCGGAATCAAACACCTTTTTGGCGGTGTAGTTAGGACTATGGTGGCCCCCGGTGGGTCCAGCATGGCAAGCCTTGAGAATATCAACGGCTTCCTGTCCGTATACACATCGCCTGATGACTTGATCGGCACAGATTTTGAAGAGATAGGGGTCGTCCCAGAAGTAATGTTTAACGTCTTTGAAGAATTTTCTCTTCTGTTGGGACGTCAACCCCTTCACGATGAAGTTACCAGCATGGTAATTTGCAAAGTCGGCAAACCATGGGGTAGTAGAGTCACCACGAAAAGCAACCGCATTGAGTGTCTCGAGAGGAAATGTTTCATTTATTTCCTGTTTCTCGGACACATCCTGATGAGGGTTCTCTAATCGTGAGAGATGATCAGCAGCAAGGTTCTCGGCTCCTTTTTTATCACGGATAATGATATCAAATTCTTGGAGGAGGAAAACCCAACGGAGAAGCCTCGGCTTTGCATCTTGTTTTGCAAATAGGTATTTCAAAGCCGAGTGATCCGTGTACACTACGCATTTAGTCAAGATTAGGTATGACCGGAATTTCTCAAAGGCAAACACCACAGCTAGGAGTTCTTTTTCAATGGTGGTGTAATGACCTTGAGCCTCAGTCATAGTTTTGCTTGCGTAGTGTATAGGCTGAAAGTATTTTGCTTTACGTTGCCCCAAGACCGCACCTATGGTAAAATCACTAGCATCGCACATAAGCTCAAAAGGTAGGTCCCAATCGGGGGCAACAAGAATCGGTGCCTCGGTAAGCTTTTTCTTTAATGTTTCAAAAGCTTCGATGCACTCAGGAGAGAAGATGAAAGGAGCATCCTTCTCGAGGAGATGGGTCATAGGCCGGCAATCTTAGAAAAATCTTGGATAAACCTACGGTAGAAGCCGGCATGACCCAAAAAGCTCCTAACACCTTTTACGGTGGTGGGATGAGGTAACTTAGCAATGACATCGATTTTGGCTCTGTCAACCTCAATCCCGTTTTTTGAAATTTTATGGCCGAGGACAATGCCCTCCTTGACCATAAAGTGGCTTTTCTCCCAGTTGAGACTCAAATTCGTTTCTTTGCAACGTTTAAGCATCTGTTCCAAGTGGGAGAGGCAAGTCTGGAATGAATCCCCGATGACTGAAAAGTCATCCATGAATACCTCCATAGTTTTCCCGATCATGTCGGAAAATATAGACATCATGCACCGCTGGAACGTGCCTGGTGCATTACATAAGCCGAAAGGCATACGTCTGTAAGCAAAAGTTCCGTAGGGGCATGTGAAGGTAGTCTTCTCTTGATCCTGGGGATCAATGGGGATTTGGAAGTAACCCGAAAAACCATCGAGGAAGCAGTAGTATTCATTCCCCGCAAGTCTTTCAAGCATCTGGTCCATAAAAGGGAGAGGAAAATGGTCTTTACGGGTGGCTTCATTCAACTTTCGATAGTAAATACATACTCGCCAACCCGTGACCAAATGAGTTGGAATCAACTCGTTATCCTCGTTGGTGACAACGGTCATGCCCCCCTTTTTGGGAACACAATGAATTGGGCTAACCTAAGGACTGTCAGATATAGGATAAATCAATCCCGCATCAAGAAGTTTAAGAACTTCTTGTTTGATAACTTCGTGGATTTTGGGATTTACCCTTCTCTGATGTTGCACAGCTGGCTTAAAGTCATCCTCCATTAAGATTTTATGAGTACAAAAGTTCGGGCTTATGCCCTTAATGTCGGAGAGTTTCCAAGCAATTGCTTGCTTGTTTGACTTAAGAACCTTTAGGAGTGCAGCCTTTTCCTCATCTTTCAAGTTTTTAGCAATAATGACGGGTAATTTATTATCACCCTCTAGAAATGCATATTCTAGATAAGGAGGAAAGTCCTTGAGCTCAACCTCGGGAAAGTCTTCAGTTATTTCAACATTTTTGACTTCCGCTTTATGAAGTATTTGTGGAGACGGAGAGGGTGAAGGATCGTCATTTAACAATCTTTCAAGGAGAAGAATGTCCCCCTCCGGGTCAAGATAGTTTTCATCAACCCCACTTGGGATTGAGCTATCTTGAGCAAGAAAAGCCTCGACCTCTTCCAGAAGGAAGTCACTTCCCTCAAACGGAGTGAGGGAAGGGGAAGGGTCGGAAATGATAGGGTCAGTAGAAAGAGGGGTACTGCCACTGGATAAGAAACCAAGGACTTCTTGAGAATACTCCTCAGACGCAACATCGATAATGTCAATTCGGTTAACCGTTTCAGCGTCATAGTTGGAGGAGTATCTTGAAGTCTGATCAAGATTGAATGTGATGGCTTCGCCACCAACACGTAGAGTGATTTCTTCTTCGAATACATCGATTAAAGCACGACCCGTTCTTAAGAATCCCCTCCTGAGAATGAGAGGGACTCTTGGGTCAGCATCGAAATCAACAATCACGAAATCTGCTGGAAAATGGAACTTTCCTACTTTCACAAAGATATCTTCGGCAATGCCGAGAGGACGGGATATAGTATGGTCTGCAAGCTCGAGTGTCATGCAGGTCGGAGTGAGAGTAGGTAGAGAAAGTCTTTTCCAGACTCAGTAAGGCATCAGGTTAATGCTTGCGCCAAGATCGGCCAAGGCAAAGCATTCAACCATCCCAGGGAAAATACATGGAATGAGAAATTTCCTGGGATCTCCAAGCTTTTCGGGAAGCTTTTTCAAGAGCACTGCTGAGCAATGCTCATTAAGAGAAGTTTTTGCCATCTCACAGAGTTTTTCTTTGTTGCTTATCAGATTTTTGATTGTCGAAGCAAACTTAGGCATGAGAAGAAGAGCGTCCGCGAAGCTAATATCGAAATGCAATTCTTGGAAAATTTGATAAAATTTTTCCATCTGATGATTAGCTCTTTCGCGGTTCTTTTGATCATTCATACGTGAAGGATATGGAATTGAAGGCTTAGGATCATTCTTTGGAATTTCATCAGGATTCACAGGAGGATCAAATACAACTTTCGGCTTACGAGCCGAGACCGGGACAACTTGAGGGTGGACGTTGTTGATACCTCCATTATTAGTAGGAAGTACCGTGTCCGTAGTAACCTCAGGTTCACGTTCCGCTACCTTAGGAGGAGAAGAAGAGGTAGAGGGAATCGAGGGTCCATCGTATGATACCCCACTTCGGGTATTGATCGCTTTGACATCGCCCATCGGGTTAGCGATCGTGTTGCTTGGTAGTGTACCCGAGCCCGAGGGTCGATCATTTAAAGACTTTTGAAGATCAGAGATCGTCTTGATCAATAACCGATTCGTTTCCTCTTGTGCTTTCATGAATTGTTTAATCTCAGCATCGGAGGAAGACGAGGGTGGAACAACGTTTTGATTTTGAACAGGGGGATTTTGAACACGGTTGTTTTGAAAATTCCCTTGATTTTGATTGTTGTTACCCTGAAAATTGTTTCTCTGATTGAAATTACCCTGATTGTAATTCCCTTGATTTTGGTTTCTTTGAAAATTTCCTTGAAAACCTTGATTTTGATTGCCATTTTGAAAATTGTTTTGATTAAACTGGCCTTGATTTTGGTTCGGGTTTTGGAAATTTGAATTTTGACCTTGGTTAAAATTCTGATTCGAGTTACGGTTTTGATTTTGGTTAAAACCGGGAGGTCCGAGAAAATTGTTGGAACGATAGCTTAAAAGATTACGGTCCCCTTGCGGTTGGTAAGAATTACCCCCGTGTTGTAGGAACCGTGAGCAGCATAAATGTTCTCTTGAGGAAAGTCAGCAGTAGCTGGACACTCGGAATACAGATGTGGGCCGCCACAAGTTTCACAACTTCGGGCCACGGCTTTCACTTGTTGATTTTGAGCTTGATTTTGCATCGTTTGGTTCATTCTCAACACAGCCGTAGAAATATCATCCATCTTTTTGGTGAGAGCAATTATTTCAGGAGATGATGATGAGGGAGTAACTGAATGACATGACTCATCCCTCTCCGCATAGGAATCCCAAAAGTTATGGTGGGCAGTCATGTTCTCAATCAAATCATAGCACTCTTCGGGACGCCTTTTCATAAAGGTCCCACCAGCAGCAGCATTGAGAATGTCTCGGTGCCTCAATGTCAGACCATTATAGAAGGTATCTATGATGGTAACTTGCAACATATTGTGGTTAGGGTACCGATCAATAGCTAGCTTATAACGTTCCCAAGCCTCAAAAAGAGACTCATCGGGACGTTGCCGGAAGTTGCTGATATCATTTCGTAACTTGGTAACCATGGAGGGTGGAAAATATTTTGCTAAAAACTTGGTTACCATTTCATCAAAGGTACGAATAGAATTTCTTGGAAGTCGGTCAAACCATGTAGTGGCATGATGAGTGAGAGAATAGGGGAACAGGTACAGCCGGAGGGCATCATCGGTGACACCGTGCTGTTTCATGCTTTGGGTGACCGTGAGATATTTTTCAAGATGCTTGTTGGCATCGTCACCCGGTAATCCGTGAAATTGACACGAATTTTGGACTTGTTGGATCATGTGGTGCTTGAGGCCAAAGTCCGTAGCCCCAATAGTGAGTGGTGCAATAGGCCCACCCCGCCCTTTCATGGTAGGCTGGCACAGCTCCTCCATCGTTCGGAGATCGGGAGCTGGCACATCCCTGGGAGGGTCAGGGGGTGGTAATAGTGGTGGTGGTGGCCCAGCGGCCATTTCGGTTTTTGGTTCTTCTGTATCAGAACGTAGCTCGGGTACGTTTTTCTGATTTTTACGTTTTGTTTGTGACCGAGTGCGCATGCACTAAAAACAATTTTTCAAAACAAGATCGAGGCAAAACCACAGTGAACTTAAACCAGAAATCACAAGTGAATGACTTCTTTGAAAAAGGTACACCACTCACAGGGATATAAAGGCAAGTTTTAATCTTAAGTTTGGGAACTTATTATGGGTTTATTTATTAATTTGAAAAACTGCTTTAGGCTTATGGGTGTGTGTGCAGAAAACTTGGGAAATATTTTTGGAACTGATTCGTTAACCGAAATCGTTCTTTTAAGATTACTCGCAGGCTGGCGGGAGGAAAGAATGGATTCCTCTTCAGTTCGCAATTTAATGTCAGAACTTACCTTAAACCAACTGTTTCAGGTTGTAATCTTAAACAAAACGAAGTAATTTAACTTCACAGTTTGTTTTTGATTGTTTTTAATTTTTTTGGTGTTTTCAACACTTCAGGAGAAGTGTTAATGAACGTTTTTTGATATGATTATATTTTTACAAAAACTTTTTATAAATTTGTGTGAAATTTTTTCAGGGAGGGTTTTGAAAACCACTAAACTTAAAACGATTTTTTAAAACACACAACAACCTCCCCGGCAGCGGCGCCAAATTTTGATTGGGTCTAAACCGTCAGATATTATTGACCAATGTCAACAAGTCAAAAACAGCTTATCCCAATACTCCGTTGATAGTATAGTGTTTCCCCGGGTTGTTAAAGTCCCAGCGAGATTGAAATGGTGCTTTGGGAATCGTTTATGAGAGAGTGGCACCGAGGACAGTAGCCCAAATGATGTGGAATTGATTTTGCTACTGTTATTTTGGTATTTGTACACAAATATAATATTCACAAAAATCAGATATCAGATATATGCACGTATTCACAATTCAGATTTACGCAATCGGACTGAAAAAGTGGGATTTTGGTATTTAACAAACTACAGGGGGTGCTTTTGACACTATAAAAAACTTAAAATTAAAAATGAAAATGAAATTATGAAAATGATTAAAATATTATTTAAATATTATTTAATTAATAAAACTATTTAAAAGCTAAATTAAAATCTAATTTAAATTAACTAATAATTATAACTATTACAAAATTAGAACTTGAAGAAAGTATAAAAAATAAAAATAAATATTTTTGTCTTTTTATGGTTTTTTTATAAATTAAAAACTATTTAACTTAATTAAACTAATTAAACTACTTTTAATTACTATTAGTACTAAATTAACTTAGAAAATTATAAGAAAATTTATAAAATTACTTAACCATCACAGGAATCCTACAAAATTATAAAAACTCTAAAAATTATGTTTTAAGATTAATCCACTAATTATTTACCTTTTAATTACTTTAATTCTAATTTAAATAATTAAAATAAGAAAAATAGAAAATGAACAGCAGAAATTCTAATTATATTTTCTAAAAGTCTAATATACTATATTAAAGCTAGGAAAAATATAAAAACTAAGTTTTACTTAATAAAAACTAAATATGCTATTTAATACTTAATATTAATTAATAATTAAGAAAATTAGAATTAAATCTAATTAATACTAAATGACAGAATAAAAATCTGAAAATTTTACTAAAAATACTTTACTATATAAGGTAATTAATAAAAATATAAAAATACTAATTACTTAATTAAAATCTAAAAATGAAAATTAAACTTAAATTGAATTAAATAGAAACTATCACTTATTTTAAATTAGTTTTTTCTTGGATTTTCTTTTACAAACCTACTTAACCACTGAAAATGAGAAACTTTTATGAAAACACTTTGAAAAATAGCTTATAAATAAGCAGTAGCACCCCCTAAACTTAATCAGTTTGACTTTGGTTGACTGTGAGGTCAAATAAGCTCAAATGACTGATGGTGGGGTCCACAATGATGAAAATGGGTACAATTAAGTTCAACAAACTTGAATAAGCTAAAAACAACCAATAATGATCACAAATAAGCAGATGGGAGGCAAATAAGCACTTGAGCAAAACTGAGTTTAACTCAGAAATGGGACAGACTTAAGAGGCTAAACTAGGTGGGGTCTACTGAGTCTTAGGTCAACCAATGGGTCAACACTTGTACCCTGGTAGGAGGGGAGTTGTCCAAACCAAGATTTAACCTCTAGGGTCCACTGGATTAGGCTGCAGCCACCACTAAAGGTGGTGGTGTGGGTGAGGTCTACTGTGCACAGGGCAAGGGTCTGCCCTGCAACTCACTTCCAAGGCTTGTGGAAGCTTGTAGAAAAATCACAAAATTGAGCCAATTATAGATTTTGGAAGATGAGCTGGTAGAGAATAACTTGTAAAAAGTTTGAAGTCCAAATCCAAACACAAAAATCAGAATTAATCTTGGAATTTTTGCAAAAATCTGAGAATGGGTAATTTTGACTTTTTGATTAAACTAGAACTTTGACTTATTTGGATTTCCAAAGGCTTTTACTGATTACAAACTAAATTATAAGCTATATTTAAACTAGTTTCCACTATATTAACAACTACTTTAACTAATGAGAGTGGTTTGGACACACAAAACCTTCACAGTTAACTGTGAAGGGCAAATTGGTGAGGTTTTGACTTTTTTGTGAAACAAAGATGGTTTTAATGGTCTATATTACCAATTGATGCCTAAGGAAAGCTGTTTGAGATAAGGACACCTTCTGAGATTAACAACAACACAACCAATTAGGCTGATCCAAACACCCCTATACTTAACTGTTTTTTGATTTTTCAAAGTAGATGATTATCAGGTTATGCAAACTAGATTTCCAACTACTGATTATGACTAAGGAACTTAGTTTAAACACTTAAAAACAGATTATCACTACAATCACACAAGTTCACCACTTACAACTATTATGGCAGAAAAGTATTGAAATATTAAGTACTATGTAATCTAACAAGCTAATAATGATTACTATGCTAAAAACAACTAAAACACAACCAATTAATACAGATTAACACAAATTAGCAATGATCAAACAATCAAACTAAGGATTACTCAGAACTAGGATCTAAGTGAAAAAATGAAATAAGCAAGTTCTTACAAGGATACCCTCAGCATGAACAGAGGGTTTTCCTATTAAGCCTATCTTTAGATAGGCAATAGCCAGCTCCAATCTTGCTCACCAATCCTTCTTTCAACCTGAAAACAAAAATCAAACACCACAGTTGACCAAGTTTGACTTTTTTGTATTTTTTAAGTTTTCTATTATCACTGGCTTTTAGAGTCTCTAGAAAGCTTAAATAAGCTTATAGGAACTTATATGAACCTAATTCGGTCCATGATTCAAACACAAACACTAGCAGCCTATGATTCAGATTAATACATGAAACTTGAAATTTGCATAAACAAAAGAAGTTGAGGAAACTTGCTTATATTAATTTGAAAAGATTAATAATACACTGAATTGACTTCTACAAATGCTTAAAAGCTTTTTGCTACACTATAATTGCTAAAAAAACTTATACGACTACAACTATATTAAAAAACTAGACAAGGCTTCATCTTGCATCTCTTTGCCTTTTATAGCCACAAATTAGGGTTTCTTGAGCCTCTCTGAGCATTTCCCACCTCTCTCTGGCTTCTTTGGTCCACTCACAAGCTTCCACGTGTTTTGGCGGGAAAGCGTCTTTTGCAATTTGGTTCTGATACACGCAATGGGGGGGTGCATTTATTGTGGTGGCTTAGGTAGGTGTAGGGGTGTGGGTGTGTGATGATTACCCTGCAAGTGGTGGGTGGTGGCTGCAATACCATGGTGGTATTCTGGTATGTGGAGGAGAGGAAAAAGGTGAAGAGGGTGGTTTGGCGGTTTTGACTTTCTTTGACCGTTTCAAATAACAAACGGGGTGGGGTGGATTTGGGTTTGTGGTGGGCTGTGATATCTTGGGCCCAAAGAAAAGGATGGGGGTTGGGCTAGTGGTGTATTGGATTGGACCATGGAGTATTATTATTGTTGTTGAATCCGGTTTTGGTTTTTGATATACACAAGGACCTATTTTGTAAATTACTGAAAGTTGAGGGGTAGGATTTGGCATTTTTCCAAATTGATTCCAAGGGTGTATTTTGCCAAATCATGAATAGTATAAGGTCCTTTGATGATTTTTCACATTTATTTTCACCAGGGACTGAAACCGTCAAACTTTCAAAATTCAGGGACCATTTGTGTAATTTTCACCAAACTTTCCACCAAGGACCAATCCTGTCATAAAAGGTTAGTGCAAGGACAAAATTTGTTTTTCTCAAAGTTTTTCATATCCCAGGGACCATTTTTGATAATTTCCAAAGTTCAGGGACTAAACTTGACATTTTGTGAAAGTTTGCACCAAAGGACTATTTATGTAACTTTTTGATTTATAAGGACCTTTGGTGACTTTTTCAAGTTTTTAGAATGACCAGGGACTAGATTTAACAACTTTTGAAAGTTGGGGGACTGAAACTGCCAAATATGAAAACTTTGTGCGTTTTTCATCTGTTTTTTATACTTTTGCATTTGAAACATGTAAAATACTTTCCTGGGATATTTTCACTATTTTGATTCATTATTGAGTGTTTTTGGATGTTTTGGCAGCTCAGAAATGGTAAAAATGATGAGTATTTACACACTCATCAATACACATCAATTATCAAATATATTAATTTTTTTATGCTTCCATCTTTAAAATAGTAACTTAACCTAGCTATATATTAGAGTATTGGAGTTAACTGTTGCAACTTGCAAGTCCTTGCATACCAAAACACTATATAATATTTTACACTTTGGCATTGCATTCGCAAGGGCCTTTTCTCCAATTGGGTAAAATTTGTTTGCGCACTCATAAACAAATTCAATACCTTTAATATAATATGTATTTCTTTCTAAATGTTCATACCTTATCGAAAAACTAAACATTGGAAAATAATGAATATTGAGGTTCCATTTATGGATTAACTGGATCCCAAAAGTAAAGACATAATTATGATTTAACACAATATAGATACCTAAAACTATTGTCAAACCATATTTAGCGGTCATAAATGAAGTTATTGATACATTTATTCTTAACGATTAACTCTCATTTTTGAATCTAAATACTACTTATATAGTTAAAAAAGCGGAACTACTTAAGAATTAGATTTTCTTAGTGATGTGGTGTCATACGACATGAAGAAAGGTTTTCTTAGTTAACCGCTTCTACATATCACTGTGTAACAAGCCGATTTGTTATGTGGCCAGAACTGTCTGGTTGGTTCTGACAGGTATTAATGTCAAGTCGTACTCAGGTTCCACACACTTTCATGCTTCTGATCAAGCGATGCCCTAGGTGACTAGAAGTTATGTTGTGTTGGATAGCCGAGGATCCTCTTGGATTGTTTGGATCTTCAATATGGTCGGTGTAAGAGTCATTTTGATAATAAGGATTAAGTTGAAAATCGTAGTAGTGTATTTTAGGTAGGGTATTGTAATCTTTAGCATCTTGCTAGTTTTTTATTATATAATTACATAGCCTTTCAAATAAAATTAATATATAGATCTTTTTTCTTACTTAAAAAAAAAAAAAAAAAAAAAAAAAAAAAAAAAAAAAAAAAAAACTTGTGTTTTATGTTAGAATTTTAAGTTAATAATTAACCACCCAATAGAACGGTAGAACCCAACTAAAACAAAGCCTGATATGGGCTAGTGTGTTTCTATTATTAATCATTAGGTTTTTGAAATGTTAACCCCTATAAATTCGTAGCATACTCCTCTAGCTCCCGTACACTAAACTCAATATCCGCCGTATTTTTTCACACAAAACTAGTCATATCCACTGCGATATTTTAGGGTCTTCTCCTTCTTTTCTGTTCATACAGATTTGATGTCATATATTTGTTTTGTTATTTAAAACCTATTATGATCATAAAAGTAGAACACAATCTATATATGATATTCATTCTAATGTTTTTTATTTAAGTTTTTGTTACTTATTATGCTTATAGTTCAAACAAATCAGTTGTAAATGGGTGTTTTGATTGTGATATTTGCTGTCGTCATAAATGGGCGTTTGGTCAAACCTTTTTGCCTCACAAATAGGCCTTGTGTATGTTTAAATGTTTTAAGAAGAGTTGTGGAAGTGTTTGATTGCTTATTACATGGCTTTCTGCTTATAAATTATTATACCAACAGATAATTTCGATGATCAGTAAGGAGTTTGGGAAAGAAATCCTGAAAACCTTTGAAACAGGTAATCGTATGTGTAAAAATATCAATAAGCAGAATTAATGATGCATGTTGCAATAATTCTCTCTTTAATGAAGCAAAATGTTTTCAAAAACAAATTTATTCTAAATTTTTTGCTGGTGTGTTGGTTATAATGTATCTGCTTCTATGTGGTACATATTTTAAAGCATTCTCATGGAAATTTGTTACTAAATTCTAAATCTGCAATAATGTATACTTTGGATTTCTTTGATGTACAGGTGCACATCTTTTAATTGTGTAAATGTGGCTGGGTTGCCTGGTATACGTAGCTCAATGGTTCCACATGCTGTTCCTTGCGTGTGAGTTAAAGCTGAATAACGAAGACGTGGCAAACACAAATGAAGTCAAGCGTAGAGTTTGTCAAAACTAAAAACAGCAATAAGGGACAAATGACAAAACATTGCAATTTAATTGTTGATAGCCCATGAGAAAGAGATCTTGTTGCATCCGCGGCAAGTAATTAACATGGTTACTTGCATAATGTGCATGGAACAAGTTCTTCTTTACTAGGTTTTTAAACAAAGATATTGCAACGTTTTGTAATTTGCTCTACGGTCTTTTGTCCCATACACTTTTTAGACTTTTTATAAACTTTGCACGTGTCATCATCCTTTTTTGCCAGGTTTTTGTTCTTCAGCTTTAACTCACTTGCATACTGTTGGCAAGACACTCAGTGAGAAAATATTTTTAATAGTTTTTAGCAAGATTATATATTATTTATTTATTTATTTATTTATCTCACAAATCCATTCTTGTGGAACGACAATAAATAAACCTTAATAAGAACTAGTTATAATGCCCGTGCACGCACGGGTTTTTCTCTAAATTTATTATTATTATTATTATTATTATTATTATTATTATTATTATTATTATTATTATTAAATATGATTTTGTTATTATTATGGTTTATGATTATGTTTAACGCACGTTGCAAGATATCATATATAGTTTTTGCATAGACATGCTCATTTTTATCTATCAAGTTTAGCTACTTCATGTTTCGTTTGTGGATCGATAATTTAGGTTAACTTGGTTCAATCTTATGTTGGATTATTAATGGTTGGGTTACCCGTCCATGCACAGGATTTTGACATATAAATTGTGTAGTGACCTAATTATTGATGTGAAACACAAATCCACCTTAGTTTCACTTGATGACTTGGACACGTGGTCTGGGTTGCTTGTTTTCAAGAAACTTGTGACAACAACTATTTTTCAGTTTTGATCCGTTAATCCATTGTGACATCTATTGTTTTGGTTAAACGGCCATTTCCGAGCAATTTCGAGAAAACGCAACCAATAACTAAATAAACATAGCATAGCACCAACTTATTCGTAACTTAGATACTCCAAAACAACCAATTATCTAAACAGTTGACAAAAGAAAATAAAAACCGGTTTTGACCTTTTTTGTATTAAAGTTGATTAACCTTTTCGTATTAACATAGTTACTCGTTTTCGGGGGAAAGACGTGGACTCTCTATGTATTTTCGACCGGAATTGTATGTTTATGAAGTTTGTGGCCATACACGGATGAGTTATGAAGATTATCATATTTTCTGAAACCAACGTTGGAGCTATGACCTCTAAACTTCAAATCCAAAGAAGTAATGAGCATTGAGCAATATCATGTAACTGTTATGATGAGGTCCGCGACAAAGTAGATGGTGGAGATGTGATTGTCGAAAACCCTACAGTTACATGTGCAATAGATGTAAGCGAATACTCATATATTTACTTTGTTTGTCTAGAATCGACATAAGTTTGTTGTAGACCTTTCCGATGGAGTAAATCAATCAAACATTTAGCAACACCGTTCCACCTATGAAGCGCCAAAAGTACCTTTTCCATGACGTGAACTTCGATCTTACATTAGTCTCTCAGAACTGTTTCCACCTGCCTTTTTTCACATGCGGAATATGAAAATTATAAATCATAAAAAAAAAATTAAAAAAAAAAATGTAATGTGTAACATCTTGTTATTATTCTGGGACCTAGCAGCCATAACATTATGTTAAAAATTAGACATTCCTATGCCCTTTTTAACGACAATGATAAGTATTAGACTTCATAACAGAATCACATGAAAGAATTAAACAAAAAAAGCAAATAATTCACCATGGAAATAGGAAATACAAAAGCCATGTGTTTTCAATAACAGGTCAAAATGGGCAATTTTGCATGTGTCAAAACAGGTCACCCAGGTCGGCTTTGGCAGAAATATCTTTTGTCCTAGAATGGTGATCCTTTTTACTAATAATAGTGTCCAAATGTGAATAAAAATACACTTTTTAAATGAAAATCTAAAGATTGTTTTTAATAAAATGATTTAGGAGGTTTTAAGCATTAAGTGTACCCTTTAAGTCATAATAGTTAGAGTTATCTTGCCATAATTACGCATGATGATACTTAAAAATACTTTGCCATAGAAGTGTATTCGTGATCATATAACAATATCTAAATGTCTTGCACCTTTTGAATGATGTAATATCCCACCCTACTTAATGGATGTGTCCCAAATCTTTTTAAGTTTTTCAACTTGCAGCATTTGATAAAACAATAATCTCAACTGATATTTGTGATCAACACATTTTATTCATTATCAAGTCCTTGAAATTTCTTTAAAACATATATATGTAGTCCCTAGTAGATTGTTTTTTGTTCCTTTATAACATCTCAAGACGGAAATAATACTACTGGTTCAAAAATGAGTGAGTTTTCAATTATATTACTATCCTCACATAATAAAAAGAGTGAAAGAAGAACATTGATCAGAATGCTTACCAAATTGACCTTTAAGCAACATAGCACATCCTCATTGTTGTTTTAGGAGTACCCATGGTATATACTCATAAAGGATAGTGATTCCCAATATCTGCAAAGATTGATAAATGGAGTATATGTTAGCAATAGGTCCTTCTTAAAGATATTAAGCCATCTAACCGACAAAAATAATTATTCCAATCTTTTGTACAGATATCAATGTAAAAGTTAAATATAACTGTATTATATAGGCCTATATGAAATAAATGTAAAAGACGTTTTATTTGATTTACCAAAATATAATTGATAAGTAATGTGGTTTACCTGTCTACACTTGTATGAAAGTTCTATTTTTCATCATGTGGTATAGAGTTGAATTGCAAACACCCATATAGACATATAGTATATATCAAGTGTTTCAATAACATGTTTTGGTTAAAAAGTTTCATACATCTACATTTACAACTTTAGCTTTTATAGTGATATATGATATTGATAACTATGGCTCTCTTGTAGTATTTGTATATCGATGTTTCCCTTACAGAAAAGCTTCATTGCATCACAGAGAACAACCTATACGAAAAGACATGATGGAAAATTAGCTAATTAAAATATAATGGTATAATAGTATTTTCAATTTGCACATCAAGTGATGTGTAAAAATATGCATACAAAAGACTAATACATTCACACGCACACATATATGTGTTGAGTGACCCATATACACATATAAAATAGAGCCATCCTGATACCCAAATCCGCATCTAGCTAAATACCATCGTGATATCCTAATTAAGATTTGATTAAAAAAAAAGGTACTTATCGTTTCCGCCATGGAACATCCATAGGTAACAATGTAAATAATGAATGCTAAATGCTACTCTAATCTATGTTGTATAAATGAGCTAAATAATGATAAAAGTGTAATAATATCAATTGCTCATAAAAAAAAAAAAAAAAAAAGGTGCTAAGTTACATAAGGAGAAAAGGAATCGATGATGGCTTCATTCCAATCTATACAATCTTCCTTATACTACTAACCCTTAGCAATATATTAAAGCTTAAACACAAAACTGAACTCATATACCTAAAACACAGGTACAAATTGTATACATAAATCAACAATTGAAACTATGAGAGATTGAACAAATAGTTAGATCACTAATTAAACCCTAAAATCATAATTCGGCATATATACCTTCTTCCGATCTTTGTAGGCGAGCACCATCTTTGGTGCATCCGAAGGAGGCTGTTGATTTAGAATGGAGTATAGAGGAGAGTCCTTTTCTTTACTTAATTTTCACTTTTCATCCTTAACTATTAAACAATAGCTAGAAAGTACTTGTGTATCTTTTAACTTTGATAGATTTGAAGTATATAAAAACGAAATTTTGTAAATTTTAGCTAAATAAGGAAATATTTAGAGTTTTACTTATTCTACATCTTTAAAAAAAATCAAATTAAAATTTTATTACCAAATATGGTATGAATTGATTTTTTTGAAATGAGAAATTTTCAATAAGGGTTTTATTTTATTATATAAAAGATAGGGAGCGATTTGCAATAGCATTTTTCGCGTCCACATCAAGCAATTTTTATACTTCATTCCGAAGATAGAAAAATGCATTATTCATATTTCACCATTTTCTTATTCATCTTTCACACAATTGGCTATCCAACACAAACACATGTGTTTGCTTTTCTTTTCCTCAATCACAAACAAACAAAGGTCCACTTCAAGCAACAATGTTTTCCCATGTCCTATTTGAGATCAGATTTCATGAGTCTTGACTCAAGACACTAATTCAAGAGAAATTAGTAAGCAAAAAAAACTCTTTATAGCCTTTAATAACTTTATATCATCAAATAATCTCGCAGGCTACTTTCAAAACAGCAGAATTGCTTCGTTGCTCGCCACATGTCAAGATTGAAGACGACATTGTCTTCTAAAGTGGTTCCTAAAAGTTAAACCACTTTTGAAGACAATGTTTGCTTCAATGTTGACATGTGGTGAGCAGTGAAGCAATTCTACTATTTTGAAAGTAGCACGCAAGATTATTTGATAGCATAAAGTTATTAAAGCTAGAAACCTGAGTTTTTTTTTTCTTACTAATTTCTCTTGAATAAGTGTCTTGAGTCAAGACTCACGAAATCTGATCTCAGTTAGGTCATAGGAAAACATTGTTGCTTGAAGTGGATCTTTGTTTGTTTGTGGTTGAGGAAATGAAAAGCAAACACATATGTTTGTGTTGGATAGCTAGCCAATTGTGTGAAAGATGCACAAGAAAATGGTGAAATTGCAATCTTCTATCTTCGGAATGAAGTATGAAAATTGCATTACGTGGATGTGAAAGATGCTATGGCAAATCGCTCCCCATTCTTATTAAGGTTTATTTGTTATCATTCCATTTGAATGAATTTGTGAGATAACAAACCTTGCTAAAAACTATTAAAAATATTTTCTCACAATTTGAGTGTCTTGCAAACACTATGTATCTTCCTGTGGGCTTGTTCCTATTTTATTCTAATAATACAAAATGATTCGAGTCACAAACATTTATTTAACATTAATTCTATAAATGTTTTTAAATACCTTGAAACTTTATATCATTTTGAATGAAAAGTAGCAACATACGTTTGTTATGATGATAATTTTTTAAGAGATTCCTAAATTTGTTTTCTTGGAGGCAAAAATACATAGTAAAAGTTTCTCTCCCAACTTGTAAGGACTAAGGATAGGGGTGTTCCCCAGTTAGTTTTTTGGTTTATTTGGTTCGGGTTAGAAAAGACTAATGAAAAATCGGAAATTGAATTTCGGGGTTCACATGAAAAACCCGAATTACATAATATTTTTTTTTGTTTAAATTTTAATTATATAGCTTTTTTGAACAAAATGTATTTAATTATAAACTTAGACAATTAATACTCAAATATATAGTTAAAGAAATAAATCACTTATATACTAAAAAAAAAAAAAAAAAGATTTGCAAGATTTAAAATGTTGTATTCATACCAAAAAAAAATTTAATGGTCTTTTATGCATATAGATAGACACTAAATATATATGTTTATGTGAATTCGGTTTTGGAATCGGTTTTTCCAAACCTAAACCCCAACCAAAAATTAGATATTTAATTCAGTTTGATTCGATTACAAAATCGATTCGGTTCGTTTTCGTATCATGTGGATAATGTCCAAACTGTGAACGCCCTAGCCAATAAACGAAATATGCATATAGGCCCAAAACCCAAGTTGACATATGGGCTTTGGTTGGATCTATTTGAATATGAAAATGGAAACCCGTGGTCTTAGGTCTTCATTAAATGTCTACAAATAATGTTGTTCAAAATTTTGACAAAAGAATTTTAAAGACAGAAACACATTAAAATTAACCTGTTATACACATTAAAAACTAGTTGTTCACATTGAAATTTAAACCTAAAACCATTATATTCTAAAGACTATCATAATAATATCCAAATTGACAAAATAAATTTTAGTTTAGAAATTTACATTGATTGATATACATCAACTACCAAATATATGACTTTTAGTATATTTCCGTCTTTAAACAGTAACTCAACCTATATATTAGAGTATTGGAGTTAACTGTTGCGACTTGCAAGTCCTCGCGTACTAAAACACTATATAATATTTTACACTTTTGGCATTACATTCCCAAGTGTTTTTTATCCAATTGGGTAACATTTGTTTGGTCACTCATAAACAAATTAAATACCTTATGTATTTCATTCTAAATGTTCATACCTTATCGAAAAACTTAACATTGAAAAATCATGAAGATCGAGTTTTCGTTTATGGATTAATTGGATCACAAAGGAAAAGACGTAATTATGATTTGACATAGAATAGAAACCTAAAACTTATTTGTCAAACCGTATTTAGTAGTCATAAATGAAGTTATTGATACATTTATTCATAATGATTAACTCTCATTTTTCAATCTCAATACTACTTATATAGTTCGACACGTGGAACTAGTTTAGAAATAGATTTTCTTCGTGATGTGGTGTCATACAATATGATGAAAGGTTTTTCTAGGTTAACCACTTCTACATATCACTGTGTCACAAGCCGATTTGTTGTGTTGCCGGAACGAGGTTCTGATGAGTATTAATTTCAAGGTCGTGATCGGGTTCTACTCGCTTTCATGCTTCTAATCTAGTGATGCATATGTGACTAGAAGTTATGTTGGGTTGGATATCAGAGGATCCTCCTGGATTGTTTGGATCTTTCATATGGTCGGTGTAAGAGTCATTTGGATCATAAGGATTAAGTTGACAGTCGTAGTAGTGTAATTTAGGTAGGGTAAGAGAGTTGCATCTTGCTAGGTTTTATTAATTAAATACATAGCCTTTCATAAAGAAATTGAAATATAGATATTTTTCCTTAACTTTTATATTTTTCCATTATTAATTAAATACATAGCCTTTCATAAAGAAATTGAAATATAGGTATTTTTCCTTAACTTATATATTTTTCCAAAATGCACTCATGATAATCGTACAAAACAAAAATCTTGTGTTTAAAGTTACGATTTTAAGTAAATATTAACCACCCAATAGGCCAATAGAACCAATTATCAAAAAGCCCGATGGGCCAGTGTGTTTATAGGGCTTACGTAATCATTAGGGTTTAGTTATGTTAACCCCTGGGTTTAGTTATGTTAACCCCTATAAAATCGTAGCATATTCCGCTCTAAACACTAAACCCAAAATCCGCCCTATTTTGTTACTCAAAACAGGAGTCATATACACCGCGATATTTTAGGGTCTTCTGCTTGTTTTTTTGTTCATACAGATTTGATGATTATCCAAGTAGAACACTATGTTGTTCATTCTAATTCTTTTTTATTTAAGTTTTTGCTACTTATTATGCTTAAGTTCAAACAAATCTTTATTTTCAAATGAAGACATATAATCAGTGTATTGCTGCGACAAAATGGGTGTTTCTGTTGTGCTATTTGCTGTCATATATGGGGCGATTGGTCAAACCTCTTTGCCTCACAAATTGGCCTTGTCTATGTTTAAATGTTTTACGAAAACTTGTGGAAGTGTTTGATTGCTTATTAAAATGGCTTTCTGCTTATACAGTAGTTTGGAAGAATAAGCAACTCTAAACTACTTTTAAATTATTTTACCAACAGATAGCTTTGATGATCAGTAAGGAACTTGGAAAAGAAATCCTTAAAACCTTTGAAACTGGTAATCAAATGTGTAAAATGGTTTCAAAAAAAATTCTAAACTTTTTTGTGGTGTGTTGGTTATAATGTATCTGTTTCTATGTGTTACATATTTTAAAGCACTCTCATGGAAAATGATTCCTGTCATGTTAACATTTTTTTCTGAAATGGTAAAATATTGCAATTTGATTAGTAATAGGCCTAATAAAGGCGATGTTGTGCATTTGTGCAATTCAAAACAATTTTTTTTTTTTTTTTTTTGTTAGTTTCATAATACACATGTATAGATATTACATTTATTATGATTAATAGCAATCAAATTTGCAGTGTTCTCAACAGAATTTTGTATCCGGTCTAGCTTAAACTGAGATTTTCCTTAACCGTGTGTTAACACTCTATTTATAATCGACTAACATGTCAATTCACCTTTACTAATTCAATGTGTTACAGGATTTGCCTCTCGGTGATTGGTTCTGGATTGAGGATTGTGGCATTCTTCATTATCGTCGGAATGATTTGGTAAAGTGTGGGCCCTGAAGGTCCCTTAGTAATTTATTGATATAATTATAAAGAAGATGATAGACAGTGCCTAGGATCATATCTCAAATCTTGTTGTAAAGTGGATTCTCCTTTTTTTCAAGCTTACTTTTGAAGAGAACATAGCGCTGCTTAAAGAAGCAGTTGATCTATTTCATGTGAGTAATGCTTATATTCTACTCGTAATTAAATCTATGAGCATAACTAGTAACAATTTATTATGTGTTTTTATGCAACCAAGACCTGTTCAAACAAGTGATTGATTATGTATATTGATTCGGTAACCTGAAGCGATTTCATTGAGTCAATAATTGGTTTGAACACGTCGTGTTTGCATGAGAACACATAATAAATGGTTACTAGTTATGCTCATAGGTCTAATGACGAGTAGAATATAAGCATTACTCACATGAATTATATCAACTGCTTCTTTAAGCAGTGCTCTGATCTCTTCGGAAGCAACCTTGAATCAAAGGAGAATCAACTTTACATCAAGATTTCAGATACCATCCTCAAGCAATGTCTATCATCTTCTTTGTAATTTTATCCATAAAATACTGAGGGACCTTCGCGGGTCCACACTCTACCAAATAATTAAGATGAGAATGAAGTATGCCACAATCCTTAGTGCAGAACCAATTGCCAAGATGCAAATCGTGTAACACATTTAATTTGTACAGGTGAAGAATGGAATTTGTTGACAGTGATAACGAAAACATCTTGAAAGTGATTTGCTCATATGAAAGATTGACACGTTAGTTGATTTATACCTTTTGGGAGCTTCTTTTTTTATTATTATTTTTTTAAAAATCTTTCTTGATATTTGTGCTCTTGTTTCGTCTAATTAAGTTCGATCTCTAGTTTTAGCTTGATTATGCTGAAATTATTATAGAAATGTTTATTAATGATTTTTGCATCAATGTGGCTCTATTTGCTGGTTAGATCCTTATCCACTAACAAGTGACCTGTTAAAATTGTTAAAACAAACTTGATATGGAACAAGTAACTGATTTGACACCAACATTCTTCAATGTGTTATCTGTTATAAAGATCTAATGCAGTTGTCAGTTTTTAATGAAAAAGATTTAGAATTGATGTCAATTTTTTGAACTAGCTTAAGCATTTGTCTTTTGTCTTATTTCTTATGAAACTTTCATATTTCGTAAATATCTGTGTGAATCATTTTTCTTCTGCCGTTTTAGTTTTTCACTAGTGCCATTCTCTTATTTTCTCTTCATGAGTTTTTAATTTTTACTTTGTCATGTGATGGTTTGGGTCGTTTGACAAAGCAAATCGTAATCACTTCATGAAAACCTGTTACGGAGTATTACTTATTAGGCGTTAGATGTTCTATAACAAAAAGCAAGTTCTAATTAATTAGTTGTACATTAAAAAAAGTGTTAATTGGGTCATAACTTAGTTTTATGTGTAGTTTATATAACTTCAGCGAGGTTGAAGTTGGCTTTAATGAGAGTACTGTTATTATTTGTGACCTGGTTTGTGATTACATACAACTTTAGTTTTGTGTTCATTTGGTTCTTAGTTTAATCCTCTTATTTAATTTCAATACCTCACAGTGCGGAAAAGAATATCGGCTGTTTCATGGAAAATAAGATAGCCTATCTCAAGGTGGGTGTTATTTAGTTCTTTTTCTTTATCAGTGCTGACAAATTCCATTTTTCACCTGTACAAAATCAATGTGTTACAGGATTTGCCTCCTGGCAATTGGTTCTGCACTAAGGATTGTGGCAAACTTCATTATCATCTTAATTATTTGGTAGAGTGTGGGCCCCTGGAGGTCCCTCAGTATCTTATGGATAAAGTTACAAATAAGTTGAAAAACCAGGCTGGGGACGATTTCTCAAGTTTGGATCAAAAGTGGATTCTTCTTTGAGGAAAGAATGCTTCTAAAGATAACAGAGCGCTGCTAAAAGAAGCTGTTGATATATTCCATGTGAGTAATTCTAATTTTCTACTCGTAATTAGAACTATGAGCATAATTAGTAACCATTTATTCTGTGTTTCATGTAAACATGACCTGCTTAAACCAATTATTGATTCGGTGACCAGAAACGATTTCATTGAGTCAATGGCATACAGGTTCTTGTTAGATTTTTAGTACTCTATATATCTTCTAGCATCCAACTCTTTCTCTAACCAACAGGTTGAAAAGGGGTGGCTCGACCATGAATGGCTCGGACTTTTCAGGAGTATATTGTGCTTTGTTAACTTTAAAGTATAGCCAAGTTTATAAATTCTAATTATTTTCAGTGCTTGTCAGCAGGGGCGGAGCTTAGTGAGGACCGGGAAAGGTCCCGGTCCCCCTAGGCCTAAGCCCGTTAGTGTAATTTTTCACGATTTTATGTGTTAATTTTTTTTTTTTTGTTTCACCTTGGCCCTCTCATCTAATGTATTTTCGGAAAAAAATTTGTTTCAGCCCTCCCATAAATTTTTTGTTAGCTCCGCCACTGCTTGTCAGAATTATGGTTTTAAATTATCTCTAGATTGGGTGGTGACGTTATTAATATTTTTTATGTTGGACATGCAGCTCCAAAGCTGTTACAGCTGGTTTGTTTCATGTTTTTTGAAGAAATATTGCAGAACTGTCCATTGCGGCTACCAGTAAATCATACCAATGGAAGGTGTGTGCATTATTTTTATCTAATTTTTCATATTAAACCTGCACTTGCTACATAAATTTAATAGAGCTTAGCATTTTTCACCTGGACCTCTTTACTTGGTGTGTTGATTTGAATTTAGTAATTAACTTTGCAAGGTTGAATAATGAATTGCAATTAAGGCAGAATTGCATGCTAAGTGTGTATTCGTGTATATTGTGTTTTCTTTTTATTAAAGAGAAGTACATTTAAAGTGTTTGAATTGCTAAGTGCTTTATGACATTGTCCCAAACACCCAGTATATCAATTTAATTTACAAATATCAGTTCCAGAAAGAATATTAATCAGACTTGTATTGATATGGTTGTGCGCAGCAAGTCACCTCTTTAGCTGGTGAACTTCGAACTTGTTTAAGAAAAAGATCATGCCAGTAGTAAATACGATTTTATTTACTCTCTACTCAAAGTTTCCGTGCTATGTTTTTCTTTGATCTTACTATAATTTTTGTTGACTACATTTCAGGGATATATACTTCAATATCTTTTTCAATTGCTTTGAGAATTTTCTTTCATGTTTAGACATAAAGAAGCTCTTAATTCCAGCCTCCGAAGAGGCAAAATTAAGGTGGACTCAGAAGTACGGCTTCCGAGATGTGACCCGGGAACAGGTTTGTAGTTTATTTATTTATTTATTAATGTTTTTAATCAAGTTTCACTCATTCTCAACACATAGAGCTGGTATCTGGTTTGTTTGGGTTGCAGCTTATTAAATATCGACAGACACAAATGTCAATGGTAGAATTTTGGGAACATCCTTGCTTGAAAAACATGTTTATAAAGATTTCGTAACAAAATTAATTAAATGCAGGTTTCTTTCACATGTACTCACACATAAAACATGACTATTGTTACTAATAATCCTGCCGCTCTACATTGGATGCTTTCATTAAAATGTCTTCTTTTATGCCAATAAATTTGTTATTCCACTACTGTTTTTAAACGTCTATGCATTTTGCAGCACAATGGCAATGACAATCGCTGCCAATCAGATGCCCAAAGATAGTACCAAGACAATGCAAATAAAGATGTCGACTACTAGCGTCGCCAATCTGAAGCCCACAGATAGCATCATGACAATAGAAGCACAACTATATCGCAAATGGATCAGCATAAAAGTTCCGGACCTGACACACACTTCAGCTGCGAACAAACAAATATCGGCAAAAGGCTTCGAAAAATCCTACATTACTTCCAGCTTTACATGTACCTTAGCTGCACCTTTAACTATAAAATTTAAGGCTATGTATATATTAAAATTACTTCCACATATCTGCACAACTGGGATGACAAAATAATCATATATAAAGACCTTTGTATCAATATTAATGTAGAAAACACGACAGAAGAAGCAAGAGCGCGCACAATGAGCTCATAGAATCCATCTCAAGAAAAGCAAACTTCGGCTATGTTTGGCAAAAGTAGCTGTGAGCAGTAGCAGTGAGCTGTGTGCAGTAGCTGTGAGCTCACAGCTTCATAAAGAAGCATTGGGAAAATGAGCTTTCCTAAAAAATAGCAAAGCCCACAGCTCTCATGCCAAACGAACACTAAAAATCAAAAAGCTCATTGCTCACCGCTTATTGTCAAAAAAAAGCTCCAAAAAGCTTTGTGCCAAACATAGCCTTCATACACCTAATGAGCCAAAAACTAACTTTGAAAGAACTCGGAGCTGAAATTCACTATATGAGCAAACAATCATATATGAAAATCCCTTTACCAACGCCAATTTAGACTCACAATATTACTCATTCCATCAATCTAAACAAACAAGCTATTCATTAATGACCCATAATTTACATCAACCTCACAAACCCAAAAATATCAAACACAACTATAAAAACACGAAACAACAACTACACAAATTAAGACACAAAACCTAAAAAACATAACCACCACCTGCACCAACACATGATTAATGAAAAAATACGGTCATTTATTTCCTCAATTCCTGATACCCTTCATCTTCTCAAGATCATGATCTTGAAGCAACCTCAGAAAAACAAGCCCCATGTCAGATGCCAATGAGCCACACACATTTTTAAGTTCTTCTATAAGTTGATACCTCTCCCTGGCACCATGTAGAATTTCCTCACATGACTTTGCCAAATCTTTAGCAAGTTTCTCCTCTTTAGTAATTTCCCTACGGATTTGGAGAAGAATAAGGTCGGACATAGTAATTTCCCTACGGATTTGGAGAAAATGAAGACAAGACATTAGTTCAATTTGCTTTAGCTATGAATATGTGCTCAGGGTTTAGGTAAAATGAAATGAATGCTATTGCACCTTTATAAAACTGTTCAACCTCCAACCCACATAACCCAAAAACACATAAAGGAACACTTAAACAAATAAAAGAACAAACATTGCACAGCAGATAATTTAGAACAAATACACAATTTCAAATGCTCCGCCGCAACGTGCGAAAACCTAATTCCTCATTCAATACAGTTATCGTCAATAAAATCTTATGACCGAATATAAAGAGCATATCTGAACAACCCAAACAACAAAAATACCCATAAGCCCCTAAAGATCATGCCATGTATATCTAGCATATCTAATAGAACAACCAAACAACCAAAATACTCATAAACCATTTCACATCATGTCATGTATATTTCATACCGTCTTTAAGTAGTTCACTTAAGTTAAATTTTTCATTTTGATAGTCTTGACACGTTTTATAGCTCTGTGTACCAACGTTCAAATGTGATTATTCCATGTAAAAAACAATTTTTTAGGTGTTAATGTGTGTACTTTTTGACCTGCCCAGCACGTCATGCAACGTGGATTAGGTTATCATCCACGTCACTGCAATGTCATCCGGCTCACTCCAACTCATTTCCACCTCACTCCAATCCTGTGATACATACAATTGCAAAAAGTGGTAGATAATACATTTTTAGCAACATAATTTGCATATTTACTAAATATGAATAGTTGAAGCTTAAAAAAAAAAAAAAACAAAAAAACAAAAAAAAAAAAAAAAGAAGAATATTATGCACATTCAGTTTGTAAAACATAAGAATGTAAATATTTGAACAATTTTAAGAGTATCCAATTTCAATAATAATCGATGATATTTTGCTACGAACAAAATAGAGGTTACATCATACATAATCACATTGAAGAAGTAGTTTGATGATACATACATGAAACATCTATAAATAAATCTAACAAATATTTTAAACCTCTACCTACAAAAGTTCTAATTTGCAGCTTCAAACCAAGCCACATCATGTCGTAGAATCTACAAAAGAAACAAAATGAACAAAGCCATATCAACAATTCCAAAACATATGTAAACTGGGTAGCGAGATAATTGTACTAACCACATTTCAAACCAATTCATGCAGCCACCAAGGTAAGTTGTTCATGAGTATGTATCAACACTAACATGTCAACCTTCCGCAATCGTATTATAGATAGAAAATATATAAAGATGATACGTAATGAGCGAGAACCATAGCAGGATAAAGCACAGACCTTTTCCAAAGAAAGCTTTGTAGGTAACACTTTTCATGGAGATATCTTCAGCTTCTGCTATTGCATCTAGCATCTCAAAACCCACCTACAGATACCCAAACAACCCCTATTAGTATATTCAACAAGAAATCCCAAACAACCTCTTTAAGTAGTTAATTTTGGAGTAAGCAATCCCAAACATCCATTGTAAGCAGTTAGTTCGAAAAGAAATCCCAAACAGCCACGATAAATCATACATTTAGAGTAATATTCATATCCACCCAACCAAAATTCAAATAAGCAATGCCAAACAACCCTTGAGAATAATGTTGGAGTATATTTTTTTAATAAGCAATCTGATACATCACCTTTAAGCATTAGTGTTTTGACAGTTGACACGAGCTATAGAAGTTGGGAAGATAGATCCCATTAAAAGATAGAGATCTGAAGGTGTCTGAAAATACCTACAAGTGACCCTACAAATATAGCATACATGTAAAGACTGTTGCACAAGTAGCTGAGTCATGCATTAACAAGGATTACTTCCTATTAATTGTATCACCATACTAAACAAGTAAATAAATCAACCTAGAAAAATAATTACCACACAAGATGTCTGTGTTATATCCTGGACTTCAAGTTGATCTTTAATATATATACCAAAAAGTATCATGATTCTTCTCAGCAAAATCATGAACAAATGAGTTAAATCACTGAGAAGAAAAAAGAGATTAAAAAGTTAATGAATAGGAAAACATTATGAAACGGAAATTAGATAGCTGTTAAAAACCATTCCAGAAGCATATAATAAATAAAAACATGACAAGCAATTATCGAGCAAGCACGCAATAAGCAAGTATTTATCAAACCATTTCACATGGTTGAAATATTTGATAAAAACACTTGAGTAAATCGCATTGGCTGCCAGTACCTCTTTCATTTGTATTATATATAGCTTATCGACCATATACTTAGGGAAGGAAGACTTTTTTTTTGGGTAAAAGGTCAACGACCCGGTAAATATATTACTCTAAAAAGCATTTTAGTACAACGGATATGGGTGAATCTCATATCTCAGCCCGTTACATAGGCGAAAAGCTTACATAACAAGATACTTCATATCTTCTAAACAAAAAAACAAACCACTAACCACATGATAACAAAAGACTCTGACAAAAATTTAAACTACTTCCTACGACCTTGGAGATTAAAGCCATACATGGCATTAAGAGCATCCAAATTCCCTGGAAGATCATAAATTTTCTTCGAATAATCATCATAGTCATCAAACTCATTTTCACGCTCATGACCACCACCAAACAGATTTGCTGATTTGTCGAATGTGTTAAGAACCTCATCATCATCACTATCAGAAACCACAACCTCACCCACCTTAGAAAATGGGTTAACCCTCTTAGTAGAAGAGGTAGACGGAGCAAGAGAAATACTAATCTTAGGAGACCCATATTGCTCCTTCTCTTTCATATCACACACAAGAGGATCTTATGATGCATTACTAGTCTTTAACGACTCATCCTCATTAACTTCCATTGTACGACTAGAAACCACATCCTTGTTGGTGTCATTAGTAGGAATACCAAAAACATCTGTATCATCCATATTAAGAGCATCAAACTGGTTAGATCTAGAAATCATCGTTTCACTCGAACTAGACACATCAGAAGTCTTCTTCTTAGTTCCATCCACTCTCTTGGGTTCAGTAGGAGGCACTTTGGGTCTATATTGCATCTTTTTACCCACAGTAGGGAAGCAAGACTTTGTTTATGCATTAACAAGAAACATTTAAGAAATTGTCATTTCTCTATAACCTTTAGCCTTGCAGAAAGAAGCTTGTAATTTGTACAACATTAAGAAGAAGATCAACTATCAACTCACTGCAGGAAACTTGGAAAAAATAATAACAATTACAAACAAACTTTGGGGTGTTTAGACCTATAGTTTCAAAGTGATTATAGCAATCTTAATATATAAATGACCAGTTGCTGAAAACCGAAGATATATAGTTTAGATAATTGTTGATTTACTCAATAATTAGTTCTCTTAGAAAATCTTCTTTACTTATTATCCGAACATGAGTGTTTTGACCTTATATAATCGAAAAACAGATCGACATCAGCTAAGTCAACCACTAGAAACTAATTATCACTACTTTATATAAAAAGTACATCTAAACACCCATTTTAGATAGAGAAATAAATATAAATAACATTCAAACAATACCTTAAACTATTAATAAGTTGTGGTAACAAGGGATATATAACTACTCCATTGACACTATCAAGTGTCTTATAATCACAACAATACCCCTCAAAAGTGCATGTACATTGAGGTGGGTCCTGTATATCTATACTACTTATAATGGAGGAATTACTCTCTTTTCAAAAAATTCAGATGCACACAAAATGATGCATGGTTTACAACACTTTAAAGCAAGCAATTTTCATAATTACAATAACCAAAGCATTGTGTACAACAAAAACTAGCATGAATCAAAATTCAATCCACTTTCCTTAGAATTCTACATTAATAGCATTAAAAACACCCCTACACCAAATATTACAATTATTTAAACACAATGTACAACCTTCATTCTACATTAATAGCATTAAAAACACCCCTACACCCAATTTTACAATCATTTAAACGCAATATACAACCCTCATTCTACATTAATAGCATTAAAAACACCCCTACACCCAGTATTACAATCATTTAAACACAATGTACAACCTCTCATTCTACATTAATAGCATTAAAAGCATCCCTACACCCAATATTACAATCATTTAAACATAATGTACAACCCTCATTTTACATTAATAGCATTAAAAACGCCCCTACACCTAATATTACTATCATTTAAACACAATGCACAACCATCTATTTTAACCTAGACATGAACCTGTGACCAAGACTCGACTCAATAAAACTCGACTCGATACACAAAGCTGTGACCCAACAAATTTAGGTTGCGGAATGACATCCCGTGACATTTTTATTAATTCCATTGAAAAATATTATTTCAGAGTACCCGCCGCTGCAACGCGCGGGTACCCTGCTATTTTAGGCAAAATCTATACTACATATAATGCATGAAGCACTCTCTCTCCTAAATTTTCAGATTTACAAGAAATAATGCATGGTTTACAACACTTTAATGCACCAAATTTTCAGAATTACAACAAATTAAGCATATTGTACAACAAAAACAGCATGATGTCATTTTAAGACCAAAATTCTACCAAACAACATTAATACTATTAAAAACACCCATTCACCAAAAATTACAACTATTTAAGCACAATGTACAATAGCTTTTAAGTAAATACAAGTCATAAAACACAAAGCACAAGTATGTAAAGCACAATGATTTTAAGGTCAACAATCTATTCAACACATACAATTAATACACTAATTAATTCGCTACTTCACCAAAATATACAATCATTTAACCATAATGTACAAGCTAATCAAGCTATTAAGCCAAGTACTTAAAAATAAAGCCATTAGACTGGGCAAAGTGGTCGGTCGACCGGACCGGTCGCCCCTGCGCTGACTGAGTCGCCGCCACTGCAACCACAAGATCAATGAAGGTCGGACGGCGCCAAAATTCACAAACCAATCACCCCCTCGACCAATTAATGCATTCCACAAAAGAAGAACAAAAATGTACCGTTACATATCAAAACAAAAACTAAGATGAAACGAAAGAAGAAAAGAACAATCATCAATCAAGCCAAACCAAACATCAAACTTATTCCATCTATGGTCCAACATCTACATCTATCTCAGTTCTAACCCCATCTCAAAACCACCATCACGGTTAACACAACATAAAACCTTAGAGAGAGTTTTCGTTTGATATTAAAGAAAATGGTCTGATTTTCTTGCAAATTTAGATTGTTGGTTATGTTCGGTTATCAAGATAAGAAAGAAAGTAAGAGTATGTGATGTTTATTTTGCTGCAAATCATGGCTACGTATTTTTGTGAGGGAAATTAGGGCAGGAATGAGGTAATTTAGGCTTTGTAAATGTATTTATAATTCCTAGCATTTGGGTTATATACCGGTTTGGTTGTTAATTGGGCTGGCCAAATGATATCATAAAATGTTTGGTAATTTTATCATGGGCCTTAATAGATATTGATGATTAAAGTTTGTTTAGGCTGAAAATGGTTTTAGACTAATTACTAATTGAGCCGTATATTATTTGTATGGTATAATTGATTTTGGGCTAATTTTGATATTTGGTTCATGTGAATAGTGTATATTAAAAATGAAAATCTAGGAGATATATATTGTAAAAAAGATGGATATTTTTTAAATAAAAATAAAAATATAAATGCCGGTCGCCTTACTATGCCTAAAAGGTCGTATGTAGCTCAGAAAATTTAAAGGTGGTTGTGCTGAAGGAAAGAATCAAGATTTCTGTTTGTGGTAGTTTCGGTTAACAATAAATGAAATTATACTACTACTTTTTTATTGGTCCCAATACCGTCTTCCACGATCTATGGGAAGGTTGAGATGTAGACAGCCTTACCCATATCTAAGATAGGAAAGGACCTTCGGCCTTTTGTAGGGAGTGAGGATCGAACTATTGACCACTATGTTAAGATGAAAGGGTTTTTTCAACTGATCAAACCTTAAAATTATTGTTATTTGTAAATTAATCATTAAAAAAATATGATCGCATAACATCACATTACCAGAAAATATAGTCATAGGGTACCCGCCGTCGCATCGCTCGGATACCCTGCTAGTATCAAATAATTAGTAATGCTTATCTAAATTCGCAGTTATATCTAGATAAGCAAAATTTGTACGTATGAAACTAGAGATAATAAATAAAGGACCTGAATTGTTGAGATGTCATTAAACATATATCATCAATTTATATAAAATCTAATAAATCATAAATTTGTAAAAAAAGTTAATTAAATATCACCTTCTTGAACCTCTTTCACCATCAGACACGTTTTGTAGTTCTGATATAATTGATTAATGGATCTATTATGATGATGAATTTAAGAATGAGTAGTTGTTTGTTTATGTGTGTATGTCAAGGGAAAGAGATTATACCGAGTGATAATGCTTATGAGCTTATTAGCTTATATGTGTTAAATAAGCCGAAACTAAATGTTTGGCTAAGCTTATATAAGCGGGCGTCTGAGCTTATATAAGGGGGTTTTGATAAGCCACAAAATTGTGACTTTTTTAGAAGGGTTGGACTTATATAACATGTTCTATTACAAATTACAATTTTACCTCCTCTAATCTAATATTCATATTTCTCAACCCATGTTCATTTTGGTCATTTAATAACCTAAAATAAATCAAACGCTTAAGTTTATCATCTTACTAAACATAAGCTAATCCAAACACTTAGCATGGACTTATAAGCTTATGATATGTAAGCCATAAGCTACTTATATAACATAAGCATAAGCCAACTCATAAGCTTGGCCAAACACCCTCTTAAGGTTTTGAATTGAATTGGGGATATTGAGGAGCCTTAGATTGAAAGGGTAGATGGGAAAAAAAATAAATTTTAAAACTACCTAAATTGGCAACCTTCTGAGCAGGTCAAAAAAGTACACACATTAACATCTCAAAAAATGTGTTTTACACCGAATAATCATATTTGAACATTGAAACACATAACTACGAAACATGTCAAGTTAATACATTTTCTTGCAATTGGCCTTGAAAATAACAATTTCATTCGAAATTTATAGAGAAGAAAGCAATAATATTGATTATCTTGTTATCTTGAAACTGTTTACAAAGTACAACTAAAGAAGATTAAAATACATTGCTACTTCTTATAATGTATTTGTGACATTTTATTTTTAAAAGTCTTAATTTGTATTTGGTACTTTCTATCTTTAAAAGTGTTAAAAAAATAAGTTAACACACCTTCTATTATTAGTAATTATTAAAATAAAAGGTTTAAAATACACTAATTGCACATTAAATTGGATGTTACAATAATAAAATATAATTAAAATAATGAATTTAATATGTTTAATTTATAGTGAAAATTAATAACCGTTTAGATTAAAATAATAATATGGCATATTAATTCTTCACAATCTTATAACACAATCACACAATCTCTAGAAACTATTATCGGTTATAGAAAATCGTTAAACAATATTCGCTTAAGAAAACGAAAAATTCAAAAAAAATTGTTAAATAAAATTCGCATCCAAACTCATTGCTTTGTGCGGGTACCATTGTTAGTATTAACAAAGTATACTAATTAGTAATATAAATTTGTAAATTGAAGCTTAAAAATGAAATATGAGATGATCTCAATCTTTAAATGAAATATATGTGTCATATACACGGTACACCTGCCTAGCTAACGTATATACATGATAACAAGATATCCTGACATGACCTTGTTACGTTAATGTAACCGGTACTTGTAAGTTTTCATCATTTCTAGTGTTATCATTTGAATTCTTAAGGGACATGTGTGAAGCAATCATAGAGGCTATTGTCATGTACATGACAAAATCTTCTACAGATAGCGTATCTTGAACTGCTGCCTCATTTCCAACTCCAACATTATTTTGTTCAAGCATAGTAGCAATTTTTGAGTAGAAGATAGCGGCTATTATCACGATCCCCATGAATACGAATAATCCTATAAAGCTTTGAATATCAATCTTTGGTGGAACGACTTGATTAGCTTCTGATGTGTCAGGATCAGAGTACCCAAGGTACTTCTTCTTCATTTCCATCATAATACTACTTTCAGTTACATTTATGACTGCCTTGGAAAATGTTTGTAGTAATGGAGATCCAAGAGGGAATGCCTGAATATTAAAGACACGAAGTTAGAGAATTTGTTCTAATCCTTATGAGTGTAGAAGAATAAGAAATTGATAGTAATTTTTTAATGTATCCGATTAACCACTATATTCTTTTATACATAGCAAACTTTATTTTTCCCCTTATTTTACATACAAACATTAAATAAATTCTACTATGTGTGCCACAATCATTTTAATGATGAGGTGATACTACTTTATCAATTTTCATTCAATATAGGGAAAATTATTTAAAAACACATTCAACTTGGCATTTTTTACTATTGTATGCATTAAACATTCTTTTTTTCTATTGTATACACAAACTTTGTTAATCTTACTATTATATCAATACACAAACTTTGTTATTCTTACTATTGTATCAATAATTAGTGTCCTTAATCACTATCACGTCATAAAATAAGTGTATTATTGATACAGTAGTAACATTAACAAAGTTTGTGTATACAATATAAAGAAAAAAAAGTTCAATGCATACAATAGTAAAAAGTGGCAAGTTGAATGTATTTTTAGACAATTTTATACATGTTTCGTCTAAATTATTCTCGTCATATATTAATCACATGAATTTGGATCCATTGAGAATAATTTAAATGGAGATGGAAATTGAGAAGGCTCAACTACGATACACTTTTAACTTCGATTCAATTTTTTTCAAGCGTAGAGCTTATTTTAATTTGATGTAAATCCAAAATGTGTAAAAAAAAAAATAATAATAATAATAAAAATAAAATTGAATCAATGTTGAATATTTCACGATTTTGCGATATAAGTACAATTGTGAATGATACGTACAAATTTAGTGAATCAATACATTCAAAGATTTGTGAATCAAATTTGTAATTTGTAAAATCGATTCACTGTTAATTGATGTATCATAATGAATCAAATAAAAAAATATGAATCAATATCTGAAATGAAGCCTTCTCAATGGAACGAGATCGTTAACCATGGTCAATGGCGCAGCTACATAGGGTAGGGAGGGGGCGCCCGACCCCCCGAAAATTTTTTTGAGATGTAGGGGTATATAGTTTTCGTGTAGAAAAATTTCGGTATATTCGGTTTCGACCCCCATTTTAATTGTGAAAATTTTTTTATACATTAAGCAATAAAAAATTTTAGATCCCGACCTCCTACTAAAAATTTTCTAGCTTCGCCACTGACCATGGTTAACGTAAATATCTGGATCTCCACTTAACCCCCATGTAACCCTTTTTTCTCTCACCTAACCTATAAGTCATATCCTACAACAAACCACAAATGTTACCCTTAAGTGATAAAATAGGGTGCTTGGGGTACATGTCGTTAATATATAGCAATATATAATTTAAACGAAACATGACTATATTTAATAGACTGGATTAAGTAGTGTCATGTCATCATCTCATTGTAGTGATAAAAACAATATAAGTTATTAAAAGTTTAGAATAAACACAATAGAACTTATTAAAAGTTCGTAAGTAAAATAGGGGAAAAAAAGTATGATACACACAAAAATATAATGATTAGTTGGATACGTTTAAAAAAGATTGTCCCAATAAAAATCTCATTATTAAGGATTACGAAAGTCCGATTTTGTGAGATAACAGAAGGTCATAGAGATTAATTTAGGTTAAACGGGTCCTAAAACTCATGTTTGCAGCCATCTAATATATTTAAATTCCCTTTCTAAATTGGAATTTTGTCAATACTTCCTGGGGGTGAGAAAGAGAGAAAAACTAGACTCACAAATGCAATTCCAGATTCCTGGTTTATAGGGCCAAATTTCATGTATTCAGACCCGTACTTGGCAAGAAAAAGCTGGATGTAAGGGAGTTCGTCGAATATCACATTTACAGTGCCATTAGACAAAGCACCCTTGTATTGTTCAATGGTAGTGAGAGGCACAAGATTCTTTTCCGTGCAGTTGTATTGTCGAATTATAAGATCCTTTAGGAAGGACCCATCTTGATATCCAACATTTTCAAACGTTGAAGGCAAACGAGGGCGTAATTGATCCAGTGTCAACCACGAGGACAACGTAGCGGTAAAGATCTGGCTTACTATGAAAATCATGCATAGGAATGTAACAAGCACAACTTTTGAGCACCTGTTTTTCATCCTTCCTGCAAAAAAATAAATAAATAAATAAATAAAAACGGTATGTAACTAATCAATTGTTACTGCTTCCAGCTAGAAGAGGGGAGCTATCTTATATAAGTACAATGGAAAAGGTAGTCCAACACTAACAAGTTCTAAAGTACCTTCGCACAATAATAATAAGTGCTACAAAAATATGTTAATTACGTGTTTGCAATAAGTGGGAAGATATGATTTAGCATATTTGTTGTAGTCCTAGGAATAATGTTAGAGACATTAAACCATCTTCGTAACTCTCAGTAAGTACCTTCATGGAAGAAGATTGCTGAAATAGGAAACCAGATGATCATTACGAGTTTCATACAGAATGAGATTTCAAATTCAGGGTTTCCTCCACGAATTTCTAAATATGAAAGGGCAGCTCCAGTTACTAAATATGAGACAACTAATGCGACCCATACCCTATTGGTAAAAGGTTCTGCGAAGGTCCACAGAGTTTGAGTCCAGTCATGTGAACCACGCACCAGCATATAAACCTCGGCACTGAGATAGGGAATTGTAAAGGACACATACTGGGCTCTATCTCCTCGTATACTTACATCTCCTGCCACGGCCTCACATGTCTACAGGATAGTAAATAACGAAACAGTTAGCTTATAAACTTTGAAACGTTACAATCTTAGTTTGTTGGGATTTGTGTATATATGTGTTATTTATATAAAATGTAAGAAAATAAATGTCCTGGCCTTCAATGTGCCTTAGAAGTTGATCATAGGTACCATTATTTTCCCCTTTCTCATTGATGAAAGGTTTGAAAATAGGTAGGACATTGTAAGGTAACAGCTGCAAGGCATAACAGAAGATGGCGATGGAGAAGCCACCTTCAACTTCATGATTATCATTGATTTTGACGAACTCAGTGAAGCCTTCTTTCTTTGGCACCCACACAACTAAAGTTGGGCATGGGCTTTTGCCTTGCTTCTTCATGTTCCAGTTCGGCCTTATAATGTCTGTATAAGCAGTGAAGTACCGAAAACACCAAAAATCAGTACAGTTATGAATAGAAGTACTGTAACAATCTAAACAAATATCATTATAAATACTCCGTATAAAATTATTAAATATTTCCACAGTTGAGTACACTAAAAAAATCTTGTCCTTTAGCAACACACCAAATATGCCCCTGCCATTCTAGAGTGACAAAACAAAAGTGTTGAAAATGTTTGCTGAATTGTAAAAACATACCTGCACAAACATCTGTACCACCTTGCTCCTGGATTGACCGTCTTCTGCGGCTGGATGTATCATGGATGGTAGTGCTCATCATCGGTCTTTTAGAGAGAGCTTTGGAGTATGTTTTCCCGGTTAAAGTTTTTTCTGTAGATACTAATTTAGATGCACCAGAAAGACAAACCAATGTAACAAAAAACAAAAAAACAACGCATTCTTTTCGCGCCATATTGTTAAAATGTTACAAGCAAAATCACTACAATATTATACGTATCGAGAGAAGTGCCTTAAAACTATTCACTTGTTCTTAAAATAAGTTTTTGGATTAAGCTAAGCTAATTTATAAGACAATCATATCAACTTGTTCAACTGACCCTATATCCTAAGAAAAAAAATACTTTCATTGACTTTTGATACGCATTACTTCATTCAAACGCATCTTAAATGCCCGGTCCATCAAAATGTGTTTCTATATTACGGTTTCAAAAAATTTGTGCACCCGATTATATTTGGTCCCGGTTCCGTTGCATTAACTAATTACTGCAAAAATTTTAACCCCTTTGGTATTAATATATCTCCATGTTTTCTAGCTAAATAATCATATATGTATAGAATAGGACATATATAAAGCTGGTCATTATAATGACTTTATGATAATGATTGATCGACACTTCTGAAATTTATTCCGAATATTATAGTCTTAATTGAATTTGAATCTGTTTATTATTATTTTACTAGCTGACTTAACTAAGAGCTAGCCAAAGGCCACGTAGACTAGTCTTTAACTTGTAACAAAATTCAGGCCGAGTCTGAAAATTCCCCAAGTTGAGATTATGGTTAGAATAAGTCATGTATTTATATAAGGAATATGTAGGTTTTTAATATAAATAATACGAAACTTCCACTAAAATAAACCTTTAGAATGATCTGCTCAAGTGTTCAACTCGAACCCTATAAAATAAATACATGTCAAACATCAAAAAAGGTTTGATACAACAACATATAAATGGTAATTACTATCTTTTTGCAGCAGAGCAGTTGACTTAGTTGGGATCTTGAGAGACATTGATTAACAGATTTTGCTTTCCGTAATTGCCAAGAAGTTGCAGGTTACGTCATTAATCTTTCTTTAATTTAGATGTCTATTTATAACTTAGTAAAATGGTTTTTTGAATATAGTAGTGTGGAAGGTCTTGCTGGGGGAGTCACTTCTGATGGAAAAAATAATGGATCGATACATCATAAGAAAGTGTCATTTGTGAAATCATAGAAATGATTGACGATGTCTATGGCTGTGTAGAAAATCAAATGATTGTAAGGTTTAAGCACGCACGTCTCGTCTAAGAGAAAAAATGTAGATCATGTACAATGGCGGAACTTGGACACTTCCGTTGGGGGCTGAATTTTTTTTAACATAAAACATAATTATTCTTTATGTATTCATAACTATTAAATAAAGGACTAATTTTATGATTGTTCGAATCCGATTATTTCGTGCACATTTATTCAAATTTTGATAATTTTGTATATCGATTGGCGTATTTTGGATATTGAATCACATATTTGGGAAATCGAATCAAGTATTTGTAGGAACTGATACACAGAATAATCAAAATTTAAAAATATGTGCACGATATCATCGATTCGAATAATGGTACACACAACTACAAACGGTGACAAGTATGATACATTTTTTCTTTTTACAATTATCCTTAAAAAAATAAAATAAAATAAAGTAAAAATCGGATATCAAAGGAATCCATGAGATGGGTATAGTGGCGTGGGCTCGACGCCATTCCCACGTGGACACCTCAACAACGCTGTCGTTACTGCGTTACGACACCCCCTCCCCTGGCGCCATTTGCCAAGCCATTTAAGTGGCGCGAAGTTGTTTGGTATTTGCTTTTTTTTTATTCTATTATTTTTTTAAGCAGTCGGTGGAAGGCATGCAACGGTTGAAAATTCAATATTTTTTTATCCCACCTTTATATATACTACTCCTATTTAACCATTTTCACATAACAATCTTAATCCTCACTATCAAAAATGAATCTGAATGATGATGATGTTAACCATTCTATGTCGATGATGTTGTTAACCATTATGATGTCGATGATGATAGTGACATTTTCTTTTTGACGCAAGCATATCAGTATCACCGGTCGTTGCAACATCAACAAGTTTCCACTTCACGTCCGCGTAATCTAATATACCGTGAATGTGATATTGCCGAAGCACTTTTGTTGTGCAACTTGATAATCTAAAATATCCAGAGTACTATTTTAGACGTCGATATCGTTTAAGTAGGAAACTAGAAACAGTCAAAGGCATTGAAACTTATACTTATGATGTGCGTTATTGATTTGTTCATGCTCGGGTTTTTAAGAAAACTGGACTTTAATGATATTCAATATTTATATGTAGCACATAAGAGGATTCATAGGTTTTTGGGAATGCTTGGAAGAATTGATTGTACATATTGGGAATGGACTAACCGTCGAAAGCACGACACGGGCAACTTGAAAAAGGAGATAAAAAATCCAACTATAATGCTTGAAACTGTTGCCTCTTATGATTTGTGAATTTCGCAATTTCAACCCTTCTAATTATGAATGGGTCAATTTAGACTATATCTTATATCTAACAGACCAACCGGAAAAACAATAGTAATAGTATGCAATAAAGTTTGCCCAATTCAGAATGCATCACTAAAATGGGTCATTTTTGATGATGTCTTCCTCATACAACCATGCTATTATAACTTAAATTTAAAAGGAAATATATTGAAAGTTTCCTAAGGTTTATATTAATTTACTTTACAAATCATTAATAATTATATTAATTGAATACATATTATGGCTAAACAATCATTATTGAGTAAATAATGTACCTCCTTGATTGCATAATGGATTTTCTCGGGGATGATAAATAGCTTGGATCCTACCTTCACAGCCTTCAGAGATGAGTACAAATTACTCATGTGAAATCATACCTAATGTATTCAAAGAGCCCCTATAAGCAATTCAAATAGCCCTTGTAACTATTAATTCTAATAAGCAATCTCATATAACACCTATAATAAAACCCCATATAAAGAGTTTGATAAGCATGCCAATACATGTGGTTAATCTAATAAGAAAACTCAAACAACCCCTATAAGCATATTTAATAGGTTGTCCCAAAGACGCTCTAAAAGTAGCTATTTGAATATGTAATCCCAAACATGCTCGTGCAATCATTTTCAAAAAGAAATCCCAAACAACCCTTCGAAGTATTTATTCTAAAAGGAATCTCAAACTGTCCCTGGAAGTAGTTTTTCTACCAAGCAATCCCAATGGCTCTTTAGGCTGCCCGCAGTAAGGCGACCAAATCCCCCCATTTTTCTTTGCCACGCCAGCTTTCTCTCTTCAGCGACCTGCATGTGATTGGGTGCCCCAGTAAGGGCGACCATGTTCAAATTTTTTTTATTTATTTTAATAAAAAAAACATTTTTAACACAAACTAAAATTTCATTCATAATTAAAACGTTACATATTAATTCAAATAAAATAAAAACATTACAACACTTATTAAAATATTACAAATCTTACTAAAAACTAATAATCTAGGTTGTGTTGTTCCTTGATCGAGTCTTTGATTTCTTGCATTTTTTGCCGTTGTAATGTGGGCAAAGATGGGTCGATTGGTGTGAGATAGAAGATGAGGTCTTTTTGATATTTCTTTTTTCGCTCAAATTCAAGTTTTCGTTCTTCCATTGCCAATCTTCTGTCTTCTTGCTCCGTTTTCTTTTGCTGCAGCTCCAACTCCTTATCCCTTTACTCCAGCTCTTTTTTCTTCAAGTTGTAGTATCGGTCTGCAAGCTCCTGCTTTTTACCCAATGCCATTGACTTAATGGTTTTCCATTTGTCGGCTACCCCATCCAAATTCCAAGACTTGGAATTCTCCAACGATTTCTTCTCAATAACCTTATTTTTCTTAGCTACATCACGACTAACTAGTGTCTCATTTCGAGGCTCTTCATTATCAGGCACATCCGAGCCCGTTTCAAAAGTCCTTCATTTTTTTTCGAGCCTCATTTTGGTTTAAAAAACCGACATCTCATTTTTCTTCCAAATCTGATGCTCATCATGATTTCATATTCTTCACACGCTCTTTGGTAAATACTGAGATCATTCTCACCACTTTCAAAATTCGTATAACAATTGTCATAAATGGCACAAAATGCACCAACTTTAGGACGAATCCTATTTTTCCACTTGCAAGTAATTGAGTGGTACGATCTCCCTTCACCAACCTCATTTTCAAAGTATGTAATAACTTTCTTCCAAAATCCCTTAGAATTTTGGTTGGTTCCGACTATGCTATCCTCCGACGAATCATACCAAGCCATGCACAACGCGATCTCTTCTTTTTTTGTCCAAGCCGCCGAATCATTCGTGGTGTCTTTCTCAACCGCCTTCTTCTTACCCTTTGTAGCACGCTTCTTTGGTTTGACCGGTGACATCTCTTCAGAAATAGTGTTGTCGTCATCATCACCAACAAGATAATCATTTGGAACCGAATCGTGAAACGATTCGTGACGCGAACCTTGATAACCCGGTGACATTTGTTGACTCAGATAACCCGAATCGGTTCCAACATAAAAATCTGTATTGTTGCATAATTGTTCCATAAAATCACAACCATCAAGATTGATGTGCTTAATCGGAGAATAATTTTGATAATTAGAATACGAAGACGTTGATGATTCCATTGTTGGACGACACAACGATTCGGGGGATCCATACATAGATTGTTGGCTTCGACGGGGGTGATTTTGTTGTGGTTGTTTGATGAGTGTGTAAATACTCATCATTTTTACGTATCTGAACTGCCAAAACATCTAAAACACTCAGAAATGCATCAAAATACAGAAATTATTCTAGGAATTGTGTTTTACATGTTTTAGATGCAAAATGTTTAAAAACAAATGAAAAACGAACAAAGTTTGCATAATTGGCAGTTTCAGTCCCTCAAGTTTCATAAATTGACAAAACTAGTCCCTAAAGGTTTCAAACGAAGAAAAGTCAACCCAAGATTTTTAAAAGTCAAAAATTACCAAATTTAGTCCTTAGGTGAAAAGTTTGAGAAAATTACACATTCGGCCCCTGAAGTTTCTAAAATGACAGAAATAGTCCCTGGGTTTTCAAAATTTGAAAATAACTTTTACAACCCTTGTACTATTCATCTTTGGCAACATTCAACCCTTGGAATAACTTTGGGAAAGATACATGTCAGGCCCTTAAATTTCAGAAATTACAACTTTGGTCCCTATAATAATTCTAACAAACCAAACGGATCCTTGTGTTATTTTAACCCAAAACAAACAACCTTTTTACACAAACCCACCTTACACCCTTTACCAGCCCAACCAATTACCCAAGCCCACCCTTTCCAGCCCATACAACTCCAAGCCCACCACCACCCTGAGATAATAAACCAGGGTCAACATTGACCGTTTGACCCTCTTTGACCATCCCTTCCACATCAACCTTCCACCATCTGCTACCCTCCAAAGCTCCCATCATCACCCCTACATCTCCACCCCTGCCAACACTCCACCTCTGCCAAACCCTACACCCTTATCCCTCCAAACACTAAAAACCAAAACTCTACACCCCTGCTCCAAGATATCAGACCACAAGTGGTCAAATCCTTTTCCCGTCCAAAACAATTGAATGGCCAGGATACAAGTAAACCATCCAACGACTAAGAATAAGAGGGGAAATGACAAGAGGGCTGCAGGGATTTCCAAAAAGTGATATAAAAAAGCAAGAAGGGAAGCAGTTGAAGAGTAGTAGATTTCAGTAGTTAATTTAGGTTTTAGCATAGTTTTCAAGCCATGTAATGTTTTAAATTGATGTTGTTTAGTTCAATCTTGTAATCTGTTCCTAAGTTAATAAAAAGTATTTCACTTTCATTCAAAAACTTGTCTTAATTTTCAAGCTTCAGTCTCATTTTAAGCACCCTGTAGAAAGTTTTTGTATGCTTAATATTGTTTTCCATTTCCTTTAGAAGCTCATTTAGATTTTAAAAACATAAAAGAAAACATGAAAAGAAGAAACAGGTTCACATGATCACCATTGATAATATTTGGCTTGACAAAATGGAGAGCTTATGGAGTGCTCAGAAATGGTTTTGGCAAGGTGAATACTCACCAGCTTATTCTATGAATAAGCAGGAGTTTGTAGCAGCATAAGGGTCTCCTTTGTTTAGCTTGGGGATAAGGTTTCATGTTCTATTTTATTTTCAGTTAAAATCTCATAAATTGTTCTTGTTGAGTGTTGCTGTTAATTGTTGTTTATTTTTGCTTATTTATGCTTAATTTAGCTTAAAACTAGTTAACTTATTAATTTCATGGGTTAGATTAGCCATTTACTCATATTAGGTACCTTATCAGATTTTTGAAGGGGTGTTTGGTTCTGCTTTGTTTAACCTGTACTAGTTGTCATCTTGCTTTTTCCTCTGCACCCTTAGTCCCCTTAGGTGTTATTAGAGCTAGGTCAATCATAAAATTGCACCCCACAATATGAAAAGTCAAACTCTCATTTAAAAAGATCATAACAGCTTATCTGATTAAAATTTGAGTAGACAAAACCTTCAATCTAGCTTAGAACTAGTTTAAGTTGCTTAATTTAGATGCACTTAGGGTTAGTCTAGTTTATTTAGTCATTTAGGTTCACTAAAATCTCACCAAAATCAACTTTTCATGTTTTCATTAAAAGTCAAAATTTTACATTAGGCAGAATCTCAGAATTTGCAGGAATTTTAGGGAATTTAGTGTTTGCTTTTAGGATTTGATCTTTTCAGGGATTGAAGTCCCCCAGCTAAACCTTGTAATCCCATCTTTACTACATTTTTAGGATTTTTTCTGTGGGCCCTATTGCCTTCCAAACACAGGTGCAGGGGAAGAAAGTTGCCCTGTGCACAGGTTTGCAAGCCTATTTCATAAGCTTGCATACTATTCATTAGTGAGCTTTAGACCTAGCTTGTTGCTGTTTTCATTAGCCCTTCTGGCCAGCTCCTTGTACATGTGCTCATATTTTCTTTTCATGCTTATTATTGCTTCTCAATATTGTCCCATCTCCTTATGTACATTGATCATTCAGTGTATATAAGCCACCTTTACAAGCTCTTTCTGAGTTTGTTAGTGGGTCCCACAATGTGCTATTTGGCTTTTTGTGAAGATCTTGTACCCAGCTTGTAGGTTCTAGGGTTATTTTTAGCTTTAGAGCTTATTGGATGAGCTTATTCAAGCCCACAAAAAGCTTGCAGGCCTGCTTAGGTCTGAGTTCAAATTAGGGCTGCAATTTTGAATTGTGGGTCATAAGCTGAGATTGGTGGTTTATAAAAGTTTCTTTGAGCCTTTAATTGAGTTACTAATTGTGTTTTTGCCAATTGCTTAATCTGTTTGTGTTCTGCTTATCTTATAAGTGCTTATTCATATCTGTTTGTACCATTTCTGTGCTCCTAAGTTCTTTTTGGTCTAAATAGTGTTTCATTAAGCTTATTTAAGTCAAAAACACATTGGGTCAAAGTCCCATTCAGTTTGGTCAAAGTCTGCTTAATAATAAGCACTCCAAATAAGTAGTTTCATAGCTTATTGCACTTCCAATGCTTATTTTCCAATTTTTATATTTTTCCTAGAATTAGATAAATATTTTAGATTTTCCCTGAATTTTTCATATTTTTCTGAGTTCATTTGCTATTTTTCTTATTTAATTTCCATTTTTATTCAATTTTTAATACTTTTTAATTACTAAAAACTCCAAAAAAAATCAGAAAAAGCCTGAAAAATCCAAAAATATGTCAGAAAATAGTTTTTAGTTATTTTAGAATTTTGAAAATTAATTTTCAATTTTTCTCACTTTATTTTCATTTTCTTTTAATTTTTAATTAGTTAAATTAGTTTTTAATTAATAATAATTAGATAAAAAGTCTTAAAAATATATTTTCAGTTTTAAAATTAGTTTTATATTATTTTAGATTTTTCTAAGTTTTAATTTTATTTTTCTACGTTAATTTTATAATTATTTGTATTTTAGTGTAATTTAAATAATTAAAAGTAAATTAATAATTAGTAATTAATTAATAGTAATTAATTAATTAGTGTAAAAATTAATTTTCTTTTTCTAAAAATTTTTTTTTATCCTTTAGTTTGTAAAAAAGTCATTTTCACCCCCTGTGGGTTTTCAGCTTTCAGTTTTCACTTTTTATTTCGTACGTTTACGTTATTTTAAATGTGAACGTACGCGTTTTAGGTTTTAAACGTTTCTGGTTTTTCCAAATTTCCAGTCTTGTTCATATAGCTTATTTAAGCTATTTCTTCGTATATTCCTTAGTTCAAATAATTCACAGCCCCTTTTCTGTCCAAATTCACCCGATCACAGACCCGTTTGAATACAATCCACACCTCGTCGGGACATAACGACCCGGGGAAACCCTATACTTCCACGGAGATTGACTCTAAGGAGTTTGACTTTGTTGACCATTCACCTGGTCAATTTAGGTTGACCGTTTGGAGCCAATCATTGTTGGTTGTTTTGATACGGTGGAATGAATGGATGATTAATATTACGATTCATAGCAAATGGATTGAATGTTTGTTGTTGTGGAGGTTGTTGAGATTGATAATCAAGAGTAGCGGGTTGGAAATTGACGTTTGGTGAGACAACGGTTAACTGGAAAGTCGAATCCGGTGATACTTGAGGGATGTTTTATGGTAATCGAGATTTTCGGCCTTTTGTTTGTTGTAGTGTTTTCTTAGACATTTTGAATAAGATAATTGTGAGATTGTGTGAATTGGAGTGTGTTTATGTTGTGTATTTATAAGGTAATTTAAAAGATTTTTTTGTGCCAAACGACTATATCTCAACGTACACATTTTTTTTTGTGCCAAACGGCTAGAAACACATTTAATAGGCAAACTGATGAGGCGAAAAATGATCCATTTTTAGGGGATCATTTAAGCCCGGAATTGAATTTATTTGATCAAATATTGCCCTAAATCGTTCCTTTTGTGATTTTAGGTACTTTTGGAGTGAATTCTGGAAAAGGAAGCATTTTGGACGTTTTTGGAGCATAAAAGTGAAGAAAACAGCAAAGTCTTAATTTTTCTTGCTGGGAACAGTACCTGACGGCGTTACAAGCTTCTTCATGACGGCGTCAAGAGTAATACAAGAGTTGGAAGTGGATAAAGTCCGTGACGGTCTAGAAAGTTTTGTGCATTGGAGATGACGGTGTCACCCAAGGCCGTCACGTGTAAAATTAAAGAGTGATGGCCTAGAAAATGTCCTGAAGGCGTCACGTAGGCCGTCACGTGTTAACTTGTCACAACTTGTGCGCAGAGTAGCTGATATTGTTTTGGTCATAAACATCATATATTGGTTTGTTGATTCTATCTTAATTATGTTTTCCATTATCATTGTTGCTTGATCTTCTTTGATGATGTTTTGCTAATTCACCTTGTGTCTACTTATGTTTATGTGAAACTTGTATATAATTGATTAGATCTTATTGATTCCTTGTTGATGTTTGTGTCTATCTTCATCAATTAGGGTGTGACACTTCGATAGGTCTAGTTGATTTAGCTTATAATTCTTGATTCCTATTGCCTCTTGTTTGGTTGATTGTATTCGATGTTAGGCTTAAGAAAACTGGCAGACTTCCAATGGTGACATGCTTGAACGTCTTAAGAAACATGAACCAATGCGTACTAGGTTATTATGGTTGTATTTAATGCATGAGCGAATTCTAATGTTCCCATGTTAGGAGCTTCTTGCAGGCTCGACATAGGAGTGAAGTAGGAGCTTATAGAGTTGGGGAAGTACGTACGCCACCCCACGAATGGTATTAAGGAATACAACCCGTCAATTAAAACAAGGTGTGACAATTCAATAGGTAGAATTGGATAGCTAGCAAGGAGTAACATATCATAGGTAGACATGCTTCACTTATCTTGTAGAACCTTAGTTTATTTTTCTTGCACATTAGTTTAATTAGTAGCTTTTGGGTTAGTTGATTAACAACTAATTCCGCCCCTCTTTCCAAAACCCGAGATTTTTACTTGCTTTTCATAAAATATAAAAATACAAAAAGAATCGTCCTTCACCTTTAGACCTAGTTAGATTAATTTCAATCCTAACGACACTATTCCTGAGTTGAACGATCAATCCCCCGGTACTTGTCACTATACTATACTACAACGATCAGGTACACTGCCTGGTGGGGGTTGTAAGCTTCTCGAGATCCCTCGAGAGGTAAAGCCTGGTGCGATTCCCACGTATCACAAACGGTTGGATCAAAAAGTTGGATGAAATGAAAACAAAACTCGGTCACGCCTGCAACTCATTTCATTTTTTGACAACCCTCGACCCACTGGCCACAATAAGAACGACCCACACGATCGACTCAGTAGACCTCATTACTGTGGGCAGCCTTATAAACAATTCCAAATAGCTCATATATTTGAGGAGATTCTAATGTAACCTTCCCATCTATTCCCTAGTGATGTAGGGGAACCAACACTTTTCTGTTACTCCCTCTATCTCAAAATTATTGTTAGGAGATAAAAATCACATAGTTTAATAAAAGTGAGACCATTATAATTTTCAACCACTCAAATATAATATTTCTTCACTAAATTATCTTTTTATTGCTTAAAATAGAAAGTGGACAATTATTTTGAGACATCTGTAACCTTTCTCAAAATTATGATGTTATTAGTTTATTTATTACGTCATTTAATATTTCATTCCAAGTAAATTTATTTTTACAAGAAACAAGATTAGTGAATCACAAACAAAGATAAGCAAACACGTAACTTGTATCCAACAATGGGCTATTTGTAGTCTACATGATTTTATGTAATTAATTTCATTTCATAAATATTTTACGATTTACTGTTGGGAACGTACTTTTATATTTATTCAAGTCTCTGTCATTACATTTTGTCATAAGATGATCACTACCACATCTATTACGAATAATGAACAATGAAGCAAAAGAACACCCACTCTCTTTTGAAGACGTCTTAAGTTATACGAGTCAAAAGTCAAAGACAAAGTGGAAGACGTCAAGCAACCGTGATGACCGACCCTTAGGGGGAGATTGTTGGGAACGTACTTTTATATTTATTCAAGTCTCGGTCATTACATTTTGTAATAAGATGATCACAACTACATCAACTAAGAACAAAGAACGATGAATGATTTAGAAGACGTCTAAAGCATTGAAAGTCAAAGATTAAGACGAAGACGTCAAGCAACCTTGATGACCGACCCTTAGGGGGAGATTGTTGGGAACGTAGTTTTACTATTTATCAAGTCTCGGTCATTTACTTGTAATAGGTTGCTAAGGCTTGTATGTTTATTATAACTTAAGGCTTATGTAGCAAGCCCATGGGCCTTAAGCCCATTTCGTTTTTCAAGATAGGGAGGAAGGGAGTGTTGCCCTACTCCTTCCCTATATATAGTCTTGTAACCCCTCCTTTGAGGTGGTTGGTTCTCTTAATATTATTATTTGTCTTTCATATCTTATTTAGGGTTCCTTCCACTCTCTCTCTCTTCTCTCTTTCTCTCTCTAGATTTCTAAGTGATTATGTTATAAAAATCATGACTTTACATTTACATTTTCACTTTTCCATTTTTACGGAAACCTTGAACGATTTACGTTTTACGTGTATTTAAACCTACGTTTTTAGGTTTCAACAACGTTCACACATTCCGTGAAACTTATCACACAATTAATATACTAAGATTTAGTATATTAATTAATTAAGACATTTTCATGAATCTCATATTTTTACTTATATGGTTTAAAGTTTCATAATTTAATTACTTAACAATAACAATTACCAAGATCAAATTATACCCACATACACATGTCCTCATATAAACTACTGACTTAGTCCCTAAGAATACGAGAAAATATCACATAAATGACTTACTAGACACTTGTTTTGTTAAGGTTAAATCATGCATGAGATCTTTACACATGTTTACTTAGCACATAAGGCATGATAAGTCACCATGCCTTATCGTCCTTTTTGATAAACCAAGAGACCTTATAAAACCCATTTCTGTCCCTTGTTTGCCGCCCACCCCAATTCACCACAATACCATCATCATTTGATTTCAATCTTCAAGTATCACATATTAGTTGAAGGCCATAGCAGACACTACCAAGTCCTAGCATTCCCTTGATCCTTTTGGTGATTTGCAAGCTACTCAAGGTGATCAAAATCCTAGCACAAGTCTAAAAGCTTACAAGAAAGGTTAAAAAGATTCTAAGTGTAGAATTGTTTGTGTCCTTGTTCTTGCTTTCCTTTTCCAATAGCAACCCTTGTAAGGATACTTAAGCACCTCTTTATTTCTGTGTTTTCATACTTATTATAAGTTATGTATGTTTATTATATTGATTACATGATGTACATAGTCTGAAAACACAAGTTGAGCTTGTGAATAACCATATGTAATCAAACTAGTGGAAACAAGGAGGTTTATGCGATTAAAAGACAAGATTTATGGACTTTGGACTTGGGTCAATCATATAAAAGGTAGGGGAACTAAAAACTAAACCATAGCCTTTTGAATCGGCTAAAACGGATATGTGAATCAAAAGTTACGGTCGTTTGAATTTTACCAAAACCGGAAGTACCACATACTACGTTTAGCCGCACGGCTAAGTTCCTCATTCGCACGGCTAAGATTAACAGCCGCAGGCTAAAGGCCTTATGACCTTCACAAAACCACCACAATCAGCAGCTAAACTTTTCAGCCGCACGGCTAAGTCCTCAGCAGGCGGCTAAATTTCCCAGTCGCGCGGCTAAAAGGGGTCTGTTGACCCAGGATTGTTTTCTAAACTTTTTCTCGTTTGACCTAGTTCCCGAACAAGACATCGTACCAAACTTTCCAGATATCATCAATAACTTGTTAATATCATTTCCATAAAATAAAATCATTCACTTAACCTTCGGATTCATAGTGTTTTTCACAAATGACGTATATTACGACCGTTTTGACCCATATTCATAACTTATAACCCTTATAACTTTTGTAACACGCCAAACTTGTCCAAAACCATTAAACAGAACATAATCAACTGATTTCATAGACCATGTGGCCATTTTAACTCTTAGTCATATAAACATACGTACGAATTAAATGTTTTAAACCTATGTTAGTACGAAATTTCATGTGATGGGCCTCTTCGGGGTGAACGTATTGACGAGTTGTTGGATTTACGATTTAAAGTGTCCTAGCTCCTAATACGTTTACTACACGACCTCTGAATTATGATAGCCCGAACAATGGTACGATATTTAACTAAACACATTTCACAAACTAGTAAACCGTTTCTACAAACAAACACGATGACTATAAACTACCATGTATAACATCATGATCAATATAATGACTTATATAGACTCGCTTATATTTCCATATCGTTATTTCAAAACCTAGGGCACAACAATTATTCTAGGTTGCACTTAGAGGATTTTCCCAGCTTATCTATCAAATTTGTCATACCTTTGATATCATTAACTCACGGTGAGTTTCATAGCCCATACTTTTATTCGTTTTGAATTACTTTGGGGTGAGATACATGCTACAACTTTTATAACAATCTGATGAACTCAAATAACTACATTTTATTGTCATCATTTATCTTATTATTTGACTTGTCTTATTATATTATTTATTAGAATCGATACTTAATCATTTACTTTAGTAATTCTCAGGTAAAAAAAAAACAATTGGTGAAACTTAATGATTTTGGACGAAATATGGAGCAAAACTAGCAACATGTCAAAAGTCTACTGAAACCCCAAAGATGCGCCGTATCTCTCTCAACAGATACACCGCAATATCATACTTAGATGAATTCGAAGACCATTGCTTGACTTTGAAGAATGCGCCGCATGCAATTCTAGCATGCGCCGCATATGAAACTTAGGTCAACGAAGAAGGTCAAGCTTGTTCTATTACAGATACGCTGCATCATATTTCTGACATAAGGCGTATCACTATCAAGACTTCACTAGATGTAATCCAAGACGCTAATGGACATGTGCCGCATACAAGAACTAAGTTACGCCGCATCTGAAGACGGTGTACGAATATTCCAGAATATATTAATCTTGGACCCCACGCGAAGTTAAGTGAATGCGCCGCATCTCGCTATTCTATTCGCCGCATCTACCCTCAGACAGAAAGTATAAATACCCCAAAGGACAGATGAATTTTGTGTGCAAGATACCATGAGCAAAACTCTAAGAGACGAATTCAGTTAAAGAAGCTTCACAAGACACACACCAAATGAATTCAGTTAATGAATTTTTAGGATTAGTCCCACTAATGCTTCTGCCTCCACATCTAAGACTTATGAGGGCAAAAAGGATAATTCTAAAGAGTCTAGTGATGCTAAAAAGGACAACAATATAAATCCTAATGTGTGTGCCTCAACTTCTATAGGATTAGAAAGCACCTCTAGGAGCAGCAGACTACAGCCTAGGAGCAATACAAGGAACAATAGAGTCTCGCCTGTCTCTAATAGTAGTTGCAAGAATAAAGTGGAAGAAGTAGAAGAACACCCTAGGAATTTATCGCTTTCTAATAAGAGACATATTTCATCTGAATGTAATGTCGAGAGTACTGGTTCTAATGCATGTAATGACTCTGTTTGTTTAATATGCAAGAAATGTTTAATTAATGATGTTCATGATGAATGTGTTTCTAAGAATGTGAATGGTACGCCTGAACAGAAGCGCGTTTCGAAAGGTCCTAGTGCAAAATCTAGATTTGTTGGAAACCTAATTAAAAGAATTAGGAACACCACTAATAGTCGCACGCCTAGGAACTATCTTAAGCATTGTGTTTGGATTCCAACGGGTAGAGAATTTATACTCAAGGATGGCAAATTAGAAATAGTTCAAGCTAAACAAGTTGCAACTGTCCATGAGTGTGATTTTGATTGTACCTCTAACCCCATGGAACCAAATTCAAAACGGTTTCCAAATACAAACTCTTCTGTTATTGGCAGGTTATCGAAATATGTCTTTGGATCGTCGACTCGGGTTGCTCCAAGCTCATGACCGGGAATTTAAAGCTGCTGATCAATTTCATCTGGAAATTCATGGGAACTGTACGCTTTGGAAATGATCATGTAGCAGCTATCCTGGGTTTTGGAGATCTTCAGTTTGGGAATTTTTTAATCACTCGAGTTTACTACGTCGAAGGGTTGGGACACAACTTGTTTTCAGTCGGGCAGTTTTGTGATGCAGATTTAGAAGTTGCATTCCGGAGAAACACCGTTTTTATTAGAAATTTGGTTGGTGATGATCTCTTAACTGGTAATCGTGGTACAAACTTGTATGCTATCGACATCAACAAAATGGCTTCTACATCACCAATTTGTCTTATGACAAGGGCAACCGAAACTAAGTCCTGGCTGTGGCATAGAAGATTATCTCATCTCAATTTCGACACCATCAACAAGTTAGCCAAAGACAACATCGTCACTGGACTTCCTAAGTTCAAATACACCAAGGATCATCTATGTCCATCATGTGAACAAGGAAAAAGCAAAAGAGCATCATATAAACCCAAAACCGTACCTAGTTCGGAAGCAAGGTTACATTTGTTGCACATGGACTTATGTGGCCCAATGAGAGTTGAAAGCATTAATGGGAAGAAGTATATTCTCGTTATTGTTGATGATTATTCAAGATATACATGGGTAAAGTTTTTGAGATCAAAAGACGAAGCACCAGGCATCATCATCACCTTTCTGAAGCGTATTCAAGTTCTACTTCAAGCTCCAGTAAGGATTATAAGAACAGACAATGGCACAGAATTTACAAACCAGGAGTTAAGAACTTACCTCGAAGATGTTGGAATCACACATCAAACATCAGTTGTTAGAACTCCACAGCAGAATGGGGTAGTTGAAAGAAGAAACAGAACTCTTGTGGAAGCTGCTCGCACAATGCTCATTTATTCTAGTGCACCACTATTCTTATGGGCTGATGCTGTAGCCACTGCTTGTTTTACTCAAAACCGATCCCTAATCCATCCAAGATTCAATAAAACCCCATATGAGCTAGTGAATAATCGGAAACCTGACATCTCTTACCTTCACGTGTTTGGCGCTTTGTGCTATCCGACGAACGACAGAGAAGATCTAGGAAAGTTGAAAGCTAAGGGTGATATTGGAATCTTCATTGGATATTCAGAAAACTCGAGGGCATTTAGGGTGTATAATAGAAGAACGAAAAGGATTATGGAGACGATGAATGTGAAGTTTGACGAGATTTCACAAATGGCTTCTGAGAGATACGCTCTAGAACCCGCACTTAATCCAATGGCTTCTAATCAAACCAGATTAGGACCCGCACCAAACAGTCAGACTTCTGGACACATCAGTTCAGGACTCGTACCTCAAGGAGCTCAGTCAACAAACACGGACAAACCTTCAGAACAAGAACTGGAAAATTTCTTCGAGTTAATGTTTGATGAATATTATGGTGGAACTTCGACAAATGCATCTCAACAACATTCCGCTGCACCCGCTCAAAATCAACCACTACCACCACCACTGGATGCATCTACCACAATCGAAGCTGAAGCACCAACTACATCAACATCATCTACATCTACTCAAGCCACTCCAGTACTTGAAACTGAACTACCAAGAATTGATGAGCAAAATCAAAACACAAATTTTCAAGAAGAACCAACAAATAATTCAAACGATGTTGCGTTAGAAGAAGGAGAAGAAGTATTTGAAAACCCGTTTGCAACAGACTCTGCTGAATCTTCTTCAAGGTTACATGAACCGTCTAACACACATACGTTAAACCCAAGGTACCCTTCTACGTTTCAATGGACAAAAGACCATCCAATAGAACAAGTTATTGGTGAACCTTCAAAGCCAGTTCAGACGAGGAGACAACTTGCCACCGATCTCGAATTGTGCATTTATATTTGCTCAATCAGCCTCAAAGAACCAAAGAACATTCGGGAAGCAATGGCAGAATACCCTTGGATTGAAGCGATGCAGGAGGAACTTCTTCAATACCTGTTACATGATAGTTGGGAACTTGTTGAACGACCACTTGATAAACGCGTTCTTGATCTCAAGTGGTTGTGGAAGAACAAACTGGATGAGGAAATGACTGTAATTCGTAACAAAGCTCGTCTCGTGGCTAAAGGATATCCATAAGAAGAAGGGATAGATTTCGAAGAATCATTCGCGCCTGTAGCTAGACTTGAAGCAGTCCGGATTTTCTTAGCCTATGCCGCTCATAAAAACATCACAGTCTATCAAATGGACATTAAGACAGCTTTCTTGAATGGAACTCTGAAAGAAGAAGTGTATGTGAGTCAGCCAGAGGGATTCATCGACAAAGATCATCCAGACTACGTCTACAAGCTTAAGAAAGCAATTTATGGTTTAAAACAAGCTCCAAGAGCGTGGTATGACGAACTATCATCCTTCTTGCTCAAAAACAATTTCACAAAAGGAACGGTTGATGACACCTTGTTTATCAAAAAATTCAAAGATGACATTTTGATCGTTCAAATTTACGTGGACGACATAATTTTTGGATCAACCAATCCTAACCATTCAAAACATTTTGAAAATCTCGTGAAAAGCAAATTTGAAATGTCCATGATGGGGGAACTAAAATTCTTTCTTGGTTTACAAATACATCAATCCCCTCGTGGTATTTTTATCAATCAAGCTAAATATACAATAGAGATTTTGAAAAAACATGGAATGGAAAATTGTGATTCTGTTGGTACTCCAATGGTCACTTCACCAAAAATTGATGCTGATTTGTTTGGGAAACCCGTCGATCCAAAAAAATATCGGAGCATGATAGGTTCTCTCATGTACCTAACTGCCAGTCGACCAGATATTCAATTTGCTGTTTGCTTGTTAGCACGGTTTCAGGCAAAGCCTACCGAACTTCACCTGAAAGAGGTTAAAAGGATCTTTCGGTACCTACGGAGAACCATTAACATGGGACTTTGGTATCCGAAGGATTCGGGGTTTAATCTAACAGCCTTTTCAGATGCCGACCATGCAGGAGATCAAGTTACAGCAAAAAGTACATCAGGTGGAGCACAATTTTTGGGTGAAAAGCTAGTAAGCTGGTCGTCAAAGAAACAGGACTATACTGCGCTATCAACCGCCGAAGCCGAGTATGTGTCTCTATCTGCGTGTTGTGCCCAAGTTCTTTGGATGAGGACACAGCTCACAGATTATGGCTTTACTTTTGACAGAATACCTATGTATTGTGACTCAAAAAGTGCCATAGCCATCTCGTGCAATCCCGTACATCACTCTAAGACGAAGCATATCAAACTCCGCTATCACTTCATCAAAGAACACGTGGAAGAGGGTACTGTTGAATTATTTTTCGTTAAGACTGATTACCAACTCGCCGATCTATTTACTAAAGCCCTTCCAAAAGAAAGGTTTGACTATTTAGTTCGACGAATTGGCATGCGAAGCCTAACTCCTGAGGAGCTAGAACGTCTTCTCGAATCTTCTTGAAAAAGTTTTCAAAATCGCTTTGCTGTAAATATTTTTGAAAAAAAAAACAAAATACAAAATTTGAAAAACCAACAAAAACAAAATACAAAAATATAAAATTTTCAAAAAATACAAAAACAATATAAAATCAAAAAATCCAAAAATATTCTTCTCACGACATGTCTCTCGTATAAATCAATATTCTGTACGTTTCTAGAAATGTCATTCAAAAATGATACGGACATGTACAGATGCTTGAGCGGGAGTTCTTTTTAATGTTTTTCTGAAAACATGTCGTTTCTCAAAAGTTTCTTCACAATGGCTTGTAAGTACTTCAGCTTACAACCCGTGCTTCAAAGTGAAATCTTTTCAAAACTTAAGTCCGGGTATAACCTCGAAAAGATTTCAAATAAGGACTTAATCGAATGGCTTTTGGACACATCAGTTCAGGACCCGTGCTTCAAAAAAAGGAAAGTGCTTAATCAAACAAAGATTTTAAATATTTTTTGAGCACTTATCCTAAAACGAAAACCACACACTTATCTGGCTTGAGTTTTTCTTTAGAAAAACTTTCAAAATCTTTAAGCTCAAGACCATGATTGTTGATCTAATGATAAATTAGATTTTCAAAATTCTCTTACATTTTGAGCACCACCTTTTCAAGATTTTTCAAAAAGATTTTCAAAATCTATCAAAATCGGTGCTCATCATCAAGATGACTTATGTACACCTTACAGTGCACAACTCAAGTTTTCAAAGAAAGGAAAGTATTACGCAAAATGATTTTCATCAACAAAGTGCACTTATCCTAAAAATGGACACTGTTGTACGCCTCAGTGCGACATTCCTATTCAAACAAAGAGAAGTCTTTGTTTTTCAAAAAACCTTGATGTAAAATTCAACAAATCTGAAACTTCTTTCTCTTTCAGAATTTTGCTTCAAGACGACTCCTTCCCTCTAAACTTTAAAAAGTTTAACATTTCTCAAAATCTTATGCGAGTTTTGAGGGGGAGTATTTCTAATACAAAATGTTCCGAATTCATGCAAAATGAAATCTGTCTATCTCTCCAAAAAGCTTTTTCTTAATCAGTTGATATCAAAAATATCACGATATGCTATTTTTGAGGGGGAGAAGACATGATTAAAATGTGATCAAAGATGTTTAAAGAGTGTGACTGAATCTCAAAAGAGCTCGACTCAGAATGTACCAATGAATTGACGAAGCTTAAAATGTCAGTAATCGAAAAGACTTGTCCTGGACGGGTAATAATTTCAAGCTAGTCTATCTAGTGATGTAAGCGTGTCTCGAATAGGACTTGTCTGAGTAGAATGTACCATATCGAGAGACTTTCTTTGGACTTGACCAGGATGGGTAATAACTTCAAGCTAGTCTAACTAGTGATGTAAGTGTGTCTCGAATCGGTCATGTTCACTGAAAGTGGATCAATTCAAAAAGTGCAAACTCCTCACGCATGTGCAAATTTCATAAAAAATTCATGAGCACATGTGAAGGGGGAGTCCTTCAAAAGAAACAAAAACTCTCAAAGTGTCAACAAAAATGTGTTTATATTCATAAACACTTTGAGAGATTTTCAATCAAAGGTTTCATGGAAATTATAGGATTCATGGAGTTATAAGGTGACTAAGGTTAGGTAAAAACCGTCCTATGATCCGCCAGAGCCGGAGGGATCTACCCAAGGACAATTCCAATAGATTAGAATTAGAAGTCCTTAGGTATGATTGAAAAAAAGGAGAAAATGAGAAAGGAGAAAGAAGGGGTTGAAGAATTAAAAAGAAAAGTTATGAAAAAGGGTGAAAAGAAATAGCCCTCCATATGTTCAACCTTAGGGTAGACACCGGGTTCAATTCATATGCTACTGGTTGTTACTAAGGTGACACCGGTATTGAAGATAAAGACGTCATGGACCCAGTGACGCACTGCACTAAACCTTCTAGCCACTCAAGTTCTCTTAAAAGAGCTTGTTTCATTCTCACGGGGAACCGGTGTAATCTATCAATCTGTCTCTTAGAGATGATAGATATTGAAGCAGGAGACCTCTCCCTAATCTCCGCATAGGAAACCTAATGTGCACTTATTGAGTCTAGAGCCCCGAGATTCATCAAAAGATCTCATAGGAACACATGATATTTCTACACTGGTTGTTCATCATTAAGGACGCCAAATGTAAACTTAAGAGTCCTACGCAGATCTTAGCAATCTGCCGAGAACGTTTATGAGAGGAATTACTTATGTATATTCTCAATGATTGAACGGAAATTCCTGCCAGGGTCAACATCAAACAGCCCTGACAGCAGGTCACTTCGGTAATTCTTTATGGGTTACGCTTAGTGTTCGCGGTGGTTTCAAACGGTCTACAGTCGTGGAGTGATCCCCAGCGACTCACCCAGTCATTGAGCTACTTAGTAGGTCTCGTAAGCTCTTTCGGGAGTATCTGATATGGGAACGGCCATGGTAAGGGTTAGAAGGAGTCTTCACACTATGCTGTTGACGATCTCTAATTCCTTATCTGTAAGTACCGGTTGTTTATTGCTAACTATTTACCTGCAGCTTTACATCATCTCCATGGCGAAAGATTCCACATGCTCATACATGCATCTCAAAGTCAAAGGAAAGTTCTCACAAAGATCAAAGGATAGCAACAGTCAAAGAAAGATTCTACGCCAAAAAGAAGAATCTACAAAGTAAAGTGACAAAGATCAAAGTGAAAGAACGGAAACAACAAATGCATGTATCACAAAGACTTAAGACGTATGAGCATGTTGGAATGGCAGACAACCACCACAAACACAGAAGTGACGAAAGGCAGATGACATCATTGGATCACTTCAACAACAATGAAGCATGATGAACTGGAACTATGTTTCATCTAGTGATTCTTAAAGACGTCAAGAGCTATGAATGTTAAAGTTGAAAGACAAAGATGATGACGTCGCGCAACCTCAATGACCAACACTTAGGGGGAGATTGTTAGAATCGTATTTTTATTTATAAAAAGTGTCGGTCATTAACGTATAGTTATAGGTTGCTTTAGAATATCATTATGATGAAGTTTATGTGTAGTACTCATGTTTTGTAAAAGTCTAAGGGCTATTAGTGTAATAATGTATAAGATAGATGATGCCCTAGACTTCAAGTATAAATACTCTTGTAAACCTCATTTGAGAGGTTGGTTCTCTTAGTGATTCATTTAGTGTTAACAAAGTTATTATTCCATACACTAGAGTTCCCACTTCCACTCTCTCTCTACTTACTTTCTCTCTCTAGGCTTAGGCTTGATTCAATAGTGATAAGGTTGTTCTACGGTCCTACAGTCATGCATGTATTTAATTCATTAAGTAGTTTTATTTTATTGTAATAGTAAGCTTTAATTCATCAGGATAGATGGGCTTATGATATGTAACTACGAAACATCGTACACTCCCCTTAATATTGCTTTCCCATCAATTAAAGTTTATATGTTGATGTCTTTGGTGACTTATATTAGTGCTTTGATAACCTCTGTGTCTAGTTGAGCCCGTGGACTGCCATATCTGCCCCTCACCTATTTATTCTAACGTCTCTAGAAAAGTAGGATAGGCATAAGTGATCATTAAGGGTTTACTCGCCGATATACTCGATCCAACGAGAAAGACCAGATTTAATACACTTCATATAAAACTAGCAATAAAATAAGTGACAAACTACTTAATTATCAGGACAGTTCTTCTTATAGTCTCTATTATCTATCTGTGCACGTGTTGCTATTTGCTGTTTCGTTCTCATTAGTTTATTATTTAATTAAACCAAATTTGTGTTAGTCTCTCAGACTAAAACCCCCTTGCGTTAGGTTAGATTGTAAAACTAACTTAGAATATTAAAATACTGATAGACAAATTAGGTTTTTGTTCCACTCTTAGTGATCGACACTCTGCTTATCAACTAGGCTACATTGATCAGGAACACTGCCCGTTAGTGTTGTTTATAGGTTAAGTCGGCTAAATAAAAATTTAAAACTTGATTAGGAATAAACACCTATACAACGACAAACATCAAGTTTTTGGCGCCGCTGCCGGGGAGTGAATTGTTAAAACTTGTTTATCTATTAGTATTTTAATTAGGTTTTCTAACTTTTTAATTTTTTAGGGTTTTTTTTTAGATTTTTACTAACCCTTTGTTTGTTTGTTTGCATTAATTGTATATTTTGCATATATATATATATATATATATATATATATATATATATATATATATATATATATATATATATATATATATATATATATATATATTTGTGTTTGTTTGTTTTGTGTGTTTTTATTTGATTTCTGCATTAACTGCTGTCGTTGTATTCTGCTGATCCAAACGATACGGCGCATTGGTTTTCCCAGATGCGGCGAATGGCGTTTTAATTTTTTAAATACATCGCATTTAATTATTCGAGTACGACGCATCTATTTTTTAGATACGACGTATTTTGTTTTTAATCAAAAAAAATTTAAACCCTAACGAAGATACGACGCATCTGTTTTACAGATACGCCGTATTTAACTTTTTATTAAAAACAGTTTTCGAATTAATTAAAAAAAGTAGCGACGCATTGATTTTTGTCGATACGGCGCATTAATCTGAATAAAAAATCTTTTATTTTGAAACGTAACGAAGATACGACGCATTAGTTTCTGCTAATACGGCGCATCTTATTTTTTATAAATATAATTGATTTATTGATTATTTAAAACATACGGCGCATTTAATTTATTAATTGCGGCGTATTGATTTTCTTAATAAAAGCCTGATTTATTTTTAATGATTAAGATACGGCGCATCGTCTGCAGATATCAGCAATTTTTATTTTTCGTGTTCCGTTTTCGTTGTAATTTTTTGATATTCTACTTTGATGAATATACTCTAATGATGCTTTTGTGGTGATTTTCAGGAAGTGCATGACCAGAAGTTCGACTAAGAACTTAACCAAATCATTCGAAGAACCTGAACGAGCTTTCCATTCACTTAGGAAGCTTTTCAACACAAAAATATTTGATCTTTCAAGTTCATCTGAGCTTGATTATTTTTCTGAACAGGAAGAAGAAGGAATAACATAAACAATGACAGAACCAACAATGGAGGAGTACATGAACAAAACTTGAGCCGACTTTAGCTCGGGAATTTCTAGGCCTAAACTGGATGATGGGGCCAAATTTGAATTAAAGGGTCAATTTCTCAAGGAACTAAGAGATAATGCTTTCAGTGGGTCGGAACACGAAGATGCTAATGAACATGTGGAGAAGATCCTTGAAATTACTGATTTATGTACTACTGAGAAAGTCAATGTTGACCATCTTATGCTTCGAGTCTTTCCAATCTCTTTTACAGGTGCTGATAATAGGTGGCTAAAGAATGAACTAGCTGATTCTATTGAAAAATGGGATGACTTGAAGAGTAAATTCCTAAAAAGATAATGTCTACCTGCCAAGACTACTAAAAAATTGGAGGCTATCAACAATTTCAAGCAAGAGCCTAATGAAACCTTTTATCAAGCTTGGGAACGATTTAAAGATTTATTGATAAAATGTCCTCAACACTATTTAAGTCCTATGCGGGAGATAATATTGTTTTATCAGGGATTGGACGTGCCAACTAGACAAATCTTGGATGCTAAGGGAGCTATACCAAAGATGGGCGCAGAAAATGCCAGAAAATCCGTCCATGAAGCTGTTGATCATTCTCAAAAATGGCATGATGGAACCTCTACTAGATCCAAGAGCAATACTAACTTTGATGGGTTTGCTGCCATTCAAGCTCAATTGGATAAACTTAGTAGGGAAATGAAGAAACGAGATGAGAAAGGTTATGCTGCTCAAGTTGGATGTGAAGTATGCCAAGGACCCCACTACACCAAGGATTGCCCTTCTAAAAAGGAGGATGAAACATTTGAAGAGGCATATTAAACACAATTTGGTCAACCATTCCAACCTTCAGGAAGATTTAGGGAAGCTGCTCCAGGTTATTACCAAAGGAACAACTCTAATCCCTCTTATCAAGAAAGAAGGCAAACTTTGGATGATACATTGAAGCAAATAATGGCCGATGCTGCTATGAGACATGAGGAAAACATGGCTTTTATCAAAGAAATCCGAGCTTCAACCGATACTACCACATGAAATCAAGGAGCTTTGATCAAGGCATTGGAACAACAAATTGGTCAGATGAGCAAGGTACTTCAAGAAAGGGGAATTGGAGGATTGCCTGGTTCAACTGAAACAAATCCAAGAGATCATGTCAAAGCAATCACCATAGCTGATGAAATCATGCCTGATGTGCCATTTCCTAGAAGGTTAATGAATGGTAATGATGCTGCAAAGCCCGAATTTTTCTTTAACTCTTCGGTCAATTTAAGAAGGTTGCTCAAAGAAAAGGCAAAGATTGAAGAGGAGATCAAGGCTACAATGAAATAAGAGTACTCTGCAACTGATCACAAAGCCTTGCCCCACAAAGAAAAAGATCCAGGAAGTTTTACTTTACCTTGTTCTATTAATAACATTTCATTCAATAATGCTTTAGCTGACTTAGGAGCGAGTGTTAGTGTAATGCCCCTTAAGACATTCACAACTATAGGCTTAGGAAAATCACTACCAATTAAGCTATTGATTGAATTGGCTGATAAAACGGTAAAATGACCTGAGGGAATTGCAGAGAATGTGCTAGTTAAGTTTGAGAAGTTTGTGCTCCCTGTAGACTTTGTTATATTAGATATACCCAAGGATGTTAAGATTCCTTTAATCCTTGGAAGACCTTTCTTGTCTACTGCTCATGCTAAAATAGATGTTTTCAAAAGAAAAATCTCATTAAAAGTAGGGAACCATAAACTAGTCCAAGTAGAAGCATCATTAGAAGCGTTTATGCGCTAGGATTTCGAAAACGTATGGACCTCGATCTAGAAGCTAGGATTATGGGGGAAACCTTAATAGATAAAGAATCATTTGAGGCCAATGATGGAGACTACATTGAATTAAATGATCTTAATTTACCATTAGGAATCAGTGATCAATTCATAGAGGATTTTAAGCCCTAAATTGAGGATGGACACGTTGTGGATATACCTAGAATTAATATGATTAACACTAAGAATTATGATGAATTTGAGGGATATCCTAGTTTTTGTGATTACGGTAGAAGAATCCATGTTGATTGTGCATACGACTTACAATTTCCTTGTATGATGGGTTGCAAATAAATTAGCGCTAATTTCTTTCCTGTTTACCAATTAATGTGATGTCAAAAACCTTTTACAATTCTATTATGAGTAAGAAGGTTGAATATAGAGGAAAGAACGTGGTCGGTGCTTTTATAAATGTACCTATTTTTGTTGGAAGATTTGTTGTTGTTGCAGATTTCGCAATAGTGGAAGACATGGATGCCTATCGTGATAAAGAGATGGGTGATGTGACTATTGGAAAACCATTTTGTAGGGAAATCACTATTAATGCCAAACGATTTGAAGGAAGAATCACTTTTCAAAGTGGAAGCGATGTTATTACTTTTATGATGCCTCGCACTCACCCAAGCTTTAAACACGCCACTAACAAATATTGCTACAAATTTTCACCATTTCTTTATGTAGATGATAAAGATGAACAGAATGGGATCATGTATCCGTATCAAAAGATGAAGGGATTCTACGAAGGAGTGTTAAAATTGGGACCTGAATATGTCCACGATGAATTGGTTAGCAAGTACATTATGAAGTGGCGTTTGGACATTGATGACACAAACAGGAGCTGAACGTGAGTCTAACTTAAAGACTCTGGAATAAAGAAAAGTGCTCATCGGGAGACAACCCGGATTTATCCTTTACTGTTTTTCTGTGTCGAGTCAATCAACTCTACAGTAGATGCAGCGCATCTCATCTTATAGATGCGGCGTATCAACTGAACAGATCATATCTTTTATTTTCTGCATTTTATTTTATTTTAAACTTTAAAACATTCTGTCAGTTTATTTAATGCGGCGCATCCCTGGTTAAGGATGCGACACATCTGATTTTCTGATTCGTATTTACTCCAGGCTAGATACGGCTCATCTCATCCTATAGATGCGGCGTATTGACAGACCTGATGATTTCCAGATTTTTAATTTTAATTTTTAGGTTTTATTTTTGCTAACTACTAATGAATTCCGTGCAAGTTGTTACTTTTTTAATACAAGTGTGTTATTAAAACGAGGGTATATATATATATATATATATAGGGTGGGGTTATTCTAAAAAGAGCCTTATAATAAAAAGTGTAGAAAGGATTGTGGGAGTGACATGTGTCACCCCCATGCCACATCATCACCCCTCCCCCCCCCCCCCGGTCGAAATTTTTTTTTCCCGCCAAAAAAAATATTTTTTTTTTGGGGCAAAAAAAAATTTTTTTTCCCGCCAAAAAATTTTACTGCATCACTGTTATAAATTTACTGCATCACAGTTATAAAGTTACTGCATCACAATTATGATTTTACTGCATCACGTTACTGCATTCATGGTTTTAATGTTACTGCATCATGGTTATAAAGTTACTGCATCATGGTTATAAAGAAACTGAATTATCATAAGTTTTCTGCATCATATATGTATGTAACTGCATCACAATTAAAATACGATTCTTTTTTATGTTTTGGTGCATCTTTATTATAAGTTACTGCATCATAGTTAATAGTTTAGTGCATCAACTATGTTGCAGTAACTTCTAACCTTAATGCACTGAAATTTAAAACTGTGATGCAGTAACTTTTATAATTGTGATGCAGTAACTTTATAACTGTGATGCACTAAAAAAATTTTTTTTGGCGGGAATTTTTTTTTGCGGGGGGGGGGGGGGGGGGGGGTGGGTGGGGGTTGGGGTGACATGTGTCATATGATGTGGCATAGGGGTGACACATGTCGCCTTCACAATCCTTCCTACACTTTTTATTATAAGGGCCTTTTTATTTTAACCCATACCTATATATATATATATATATATATATATATATATATATATATATATATATATATATATATATATATATATATATATGTGGTTAGTTGCTTTAAGGCTAAGTGTGTTTCCTTGCGTTACTTGTGTTCGTGTGCATAAATTCATTATATTTGGTTAGGTCGCGAAATTGCACAATGCAATGGAGTAAAAGTACATATTATATAATTTTTGTGTCGTGTTATTTTTCGTGTGTTTACTACTTTCACTATTACCGTTATATCTGAAGTTATGAAAAGTATGAAAAAAATTATCTAGAATTATCGTTATAAGTGATGTGGTGAAATTTTACACATCGTAGTATTTATGTTGATGTAAAAAAAAATCAAAAAACTGAAAAGAAAAAGAAAGAAGGAAGTTGGAAGTTTGTTAAACCAACTATTGTAAAGTTTTGTACTAAGTGGTTGATATCGCCACTATTTGTTGTTGTATTATATTTATGGATTAATTGGGAGTTGGACGTTATGGGAACGTCAACTAAGGTTTATTATTTGATTAAGAGTTTATTGAGTATAACTTGTGTCTACCTAAAGCGTGAGTTACAAGTGTCAAAAGCATGAGTTATTCGATGATACGAGTCTTATTCATGGGATGGTTGGGAAAGTGATTAAACACACTAGGATTTAATCTATCTATTTGTTTATTTTTATTTTAAACCCATCCTTATATCCTAAATGTTATCCCTACCCTACCGTATTGTTGTATTCGGTGTTAGCTTTCGAGCATCCGGATATAATGATGGCCAAGTAAGAATATTAAAAGTGTAAATAAGGTAGTGACCATCCAAGAATTAGATTAATTGACTAACGCGCCAGCAATCTAGTTTATGAATTGGTGACCATCCGAGTTTAAGATTGATTAAATGATGTGCCAGCGATCTGGTGTGCAACTTGGTGACCATCCGTTATGAAAGTAACGCGCCAACGATCCAAGGAACACATTAGTGACCATCCATCATTTGAAAGGTCAAGAACTTGTGCCAGCGATCCATGAAGTATACTAGTGAACATCCGTTAGTTGAAAGGTCGAGGACTTGTGCTAGCGATCTACTAAGTTTATGCAGGAGATGTTTGAACGAAGCTAGGTTTAACCCTTAAACCTCACAAACCCTTTTTACCGCTTTAGACATTTTATTCCTTAGCTTTAGTGGAGGAGATGTGTATGATTGCCAAGCCTATGATAGAATATTCGTCACAACTAAACAATGAGACGATTAGATCGTTCTTAAATTAAAATTTTACATTTGTTTCTAAATCGTTAAGTTTTTGGTTGTGTGATTATGATAAAAAGAACACGTGCTTAACAATAAAAAATAAATCCTAATGCCTTTTAGGATACATTTTGATAATTTATAATCTAGAGTTTACTTGGGGACAAGTAAAGTTCAAGTGGGGGGATATTTGAGGAACTCAAATAACTACATTTTATTGTCATCATTTATCTTATTTATTTGACTTGTTTTATTATATTATTCATGAGAATCGATACTTAATCATTTACTTTAGTAATTCTTAGGTAAAAACAAGCAATTTGTGAAACTTAATGATTTTGGACGAAATATTGAGCAAAACTAGCAAGATGTCAAAACTCTACTGAAACCCAGAAGATGCGCCGTATCTCTCTCAACAGATACGCCGCAATATCATACTTAAATGAATTCGAAGACCATTACCTGACTTTGAAGAATGCGCCGCATGCAATTCTAGCATGCACCGCATATGAAACTTTGGTCAACGAAGAAGGTCAAGCTTGTTCTACTCCAGATACGCCGCATCATATTTCTGACATACGGCCTATCACTATCAAGACTTCACCAGATGTAATCCAAGACGCTAATGGACATGCGCCGCATACAAGAACTAAGTTACGCCGCATCTGAAGACAGTGTACAAATATTCCAGAATATATTAATCTTGGACCCCACGCGAAGTTAAGTGAATGCGCCGCATCTCGCTATTCTATGCGCCGCATCTACCCTCAAACAGAAAATATAAATACCCCAAAGGACAGACAAATTTTGTGTGCAAGATACCAAGAGCAAAACCCTAAGAGACGAATTCAATCAAAGAAACTTCACAAGACACACACCAAACGAAGATCTTAGAGCTGTAAAAAGGTCCTGCATGTATTTAATTCATTAAGTAGTTTTTTTTATTGTAATAGTAAGCTTTAATTCATCAGGATAGATAGGCTTGTGATATGTGACTACGGAACATCGTACACTCTACTTAATATTGCTTTCCCATTAATTAAATTTTATATGTTGATGTCTTTGGTGACTTATATTAGTGCTTTGATAACCTCTGTGTCTAGCTGAGCCCGTGGACTGCCATATCTGCCCCTCGCCTATTTATTCTAGCTTCTTTAGAAAAGTAGGATAGGCATAAGTGATCATTAAGGGTTTACTCGTTGATATACTCGATCCAACGAGAAAGACCAGATTTAATACACTTCATATAAAACTAGCAATAAAATAAGTGACAAGCTACTTAATTATCAGGACAGGTCTTCTTATAGTCTCTATTATCTATCTGTGTACGTGTTGCTATTTGCTGTTTCGTTCTCATTACTTTATTATTTAATTAAACCAAATTTGTGTTAGTCTCTCAGACTAAAACCCCCTTGCGTTAGGTTAGATTGTAAAACTAACTTAGAATATTAAAATACTGATAGACAAATTAGGTTTTCATTCCACTCTTAGTGATCGACACTCTGCTTACCAACTATGCTACATTGATCGGGTACACTGCCCGTTAGTGTTGTTTATAGGTTAAGTCGGCTAAATATAAATTTAAAACTTGATTATGAATAAATACCTATACAACGACAAACATCACAATCACAATTACTTACAACTATATGTTTATCCAAAGTGAATGTTTTATTGGCACTAAGTAACACGATTGATACACAACCCTTATCATGAATTATTAATCACTAGTTGTAGTGAGCACGAACATTGTGAATAGGCCTATCTCATTTGTGTTGAACCGTTAGGGCAAACAAACGCACAATATTTGAAGAACACTAGGTATAACGGCAAATCACGAATCACTTGATAAACTAACGAACTTGGTATAAAATTCGTTCTAATGGACTTGGTGTAATCTCGAACTAATGGACTTGGTATAAAAACAAACTAACGGACTTTGTACAATTTCGAACTAATTGACTAGGTATAATAACAAACTAACGAACTTGGTACAATCGTGAACTAAGCATAAACTAGAAACTAGAAACTAGAAAACATAAGGCTTCAGTGTCAATAACTTAGGGCAACAAAAACACTATCTCCATTTTGTTATTGTATTTACGTGCAATAGTCTTACACTTAGAAATCTTGTGATCTATATTTAATGTTTACATATACTTGTTACGAGAATTAACTCATAAAGATTTTCACATTATTTACAATAAATTTATAAACTCGCCAACTTTTGTGTTGACACTTTTTAGCATGTTCATCTCAGGTTCGTAAGGCATTGTCATTGACTTGGAGCATTAGAGTCGCATGACATGATTTGAGGACGAGAATGCATTAAACTTTACCATTCGATATTATTTTTGTAAAACATCTATGTAATACTATACTTTGGGACCTCTTGTATAACTATGATATTATTTATTGAATGGTAATTTTTCAAAACGTCTCATTTATAGTTCATTTTCTGTAACTTGTGCAGTAAACTAAGAAGTAATACCCAGTGACACAATCTTCCGCCGCGATATTTTGGGGGTGTTACAACATCCAAAGAAAAAATATGAACTATAATTTTGAGACGGAGGGAGTAGTTCTTGTTGGGGAAATAATGAGTTACATACCCTTTGTTCAACGACCAATTGCTGATGGACGACTATGGAGTCTGATAATTCACCTTGAGTAGGCTACCCGTCGGTTGGAAGTAGACTTATCAAACAACACCATATTGTTCACCTTCTCCTTTTGCTTTCCTTTGATCCATTCTTGCAATTTCGAATCAAATCCACATTCAGCAAACCTATTCAATTAATCGACGATATATATGGCAAAAATAATAAAAATAAATAAACACCAACAAAAACACACGAACATATCATAATAATGAACTTTCTTTTTTCCCTTCCACCACCAAATTTCGCAGGCTTTGATGACGGTGGGGGAGCTTTCTCCTCGTTTGACGGTTGAAAAACAATGAATCCATTTTAATAAAAAAAATGGATAACTTTATTAGCATGTAAAAAATAGACAACTTCATTAGCTTGTAAAAAATGGACAACTTCTAACCCACTTAAGCGGCTCGGCCTATTTCTCTTTTGTATGGTTAATTGAAACATGAATGGTTGTTATCATGTATCAATGTCGTCAACCATTGAATTACCCAGCAAACCTACAAAAAAACCATCAAAATCGATCAAGATTTACACTATATTCTCAAGTCTAAATTTTAAAGAATGGAAGGGGATGGGATGGGAAGGGCAAAGTAAGGAATGACATAATGAATAAAGTGGTTATTTATTTTTGTGTTCTTGAGTTTATTTTTTAAGTACCGAGGAAATGATAGGAAGCTACCTAAATTACCAATATACCCTCAAAACTATATAGGTTAGTTAATTATTTTTTGCACAACAAAATCATACAGAAAATGCCACTGCTTACATGTTGACATTTATTTATACACATAGAGAAGTGATTTTATCGTATTAAATTTTCATAATTCATTCTTTTGTCAGATATTGAATTCAAAATGAATTTTCGTTAAGGTTTCATAACGTCATTGGGTTGATTGATGCAATAAAATAATCAAAACATGCATGCACATGCCGCCCTATTTAATCCTCAAACCATCAAAACATGCGTGCACATGATAACCATGCCAAAGATCAAGTCCATTATCACGTACACACATTCCATTACTTTTGAAAGCTAAGGCCTAAGCTAAGCATGCAAAACATGCAGAGGACTAAGTCTGCTCCTCATGAGTCTGCCTGTCACCCATATACGAACATAAACATAAATTGAAATTATTCAATGGGATAAACTTACGTGATGACGAGAGAAAAATAGAGGTCGGAAATTGTAGCAGATAGCTGTTGTGAAGTGTGAAAATTAGGTCAAACATATAAAACGTGCAGGAATATTGATGATATATTTGTAATTTTACACAAGCCTATGATTTAACTAACCCACTTCCCTTCCTAATCCCACCAATATTGCGAGGAACAAATGTACACAAAAGAGCCCATAATTTCTCTCCCCCCTTCCCGTCACCTACTTTTCCTTCCAAAAAAAACTTAAGAACACCCATATTTTTAATTTCCCTTCCCATCTCCTTCCATTCTTAAAAAAATAATAAGAAAAAAAAATAATAAAAAAAAAATAACCAACCTAGAGAACAGACCATTGATCTTTTTCTGCATTAAATCGATCTTTGACCAAAAGCAATAATAACAGCTAGAAAGGAATACATACCTTTATAACTAACAACCTTCAAAATTGATCAAGATTCATACAAACATTATTTGTTATCATAAAACAAATCACCCAAATGCATATTATGGTTTTACAAATAAATAATCCTACAATACAATCATCTACAATTAACACCAAATATTAAACGTAATAAAAAAATTAACACGTAGCTTACCTCTGATTTCATATATAGCCTTGAAATCGGAAATTATGAGCAACAAATTTAGGGCTGATTTCATATTTACAAAAATAAAATAAATAAATAAATAAAATTAAAAAAAAATAATAATAAAAGAATCTAAATCATTCCATTGATCAGTTAGCTAACAATTAATATATATTAAGTTCTTTCATTGAAGAACATACCTTTGATTAATCAAACCGAGATGTTGATTTAAGGTTTTTATTTGTTCCCTAGGTTTTTTATTTTATTTTATTTATTTATTTATTTATTTTTTGCATGTGTGTTATATCCAGTTCAAAAAACATACCAAGTTAATAAGACTTGGATTTTACTATAACGATTTCGTTACTCGGTGATTTTGATTTTGGGTTTTGTGAACTGGAATTAGGTTTTAGAGAAGAAAGATTAGAGGGCGTAAATTATTGAAGAATTTGGGGAGTCTTCTGCATTAGGCATTACGTGCATTTTTTTCCTTTTTTTTTTCTTTTCTTTTCCCGAAGTTAGCAAAAAAAATGTCCCCTCCGTGTTTTACAAAGTATTTTCTTTTCATATATTTGACACATATGTTTTTTCACTGATTTTATGCAAATAACGAAAATTACATATGTTGACCCAATTTTTTAGGGGTTGACTTCTCAATTGGCCAATAGTAGGGCTCGAGTTTGCAATTGAAAGGCTCAATTTCTTTAAAAAAAAATCTTTTATTATATACTACTTCTATCTCAAAATTATAGTTCATATTTCTTTTTCGGGATGTCTCAAAATAGTTGTTCACTTTCCTTTTTAATTAAAACTAGAGAATTTAATGGAGATATTCTATTTAAGTGGTTGAAAATTAAAGTAGCCTAACTTTTATTAAACTATGTGATTTTTGTCTTCTGACAATAATTTTCAGACGGTGAGAGTAAAAGATTTAACGATTTCCATTGAAAAGTAGAAGTGTTAGGTTAATAATAACGAGAATTTTTTTACCCGCACTCTACTATGGGGCACATGGTTTACACCAAAAAATCACGTATAAGATCTCATTTAAATCGAGTTTTAATTTTTACTCATAATATGTTTTAAGCGTAGATGATGAGGCGAAAAGTGTACGGCTTTTAAGGGGTCATTTAAGCCCGAATTCGTGATTATTTGATCAATTACTGCCCTAAATCGTTCATTTTGTCATTTTAGGTACTTTTGAGGAGAAATTTGGAAAATGAAGCATTTTGAACGTTTTTGGAGCATAAAAGTGAAGAAAACGGCAAAGTCTCAATTTTCTTGCTGGGAACAGTACCTGACGACGTCAAGGGTTTACTAGTGACGGCGTCAAGCTTGGCAAAAGAGGTGGAAGTGGAAAATACATGTGACGGCCCAGAGCATCTTCAAGGTTATTTGGCCTGACGGCGTCACCAAGGCCGTCAGGGTCAAAACACATGTGACGGCCCAGAGTATATTTACACATGAAGGAGTCAAGACTGGATCTAGGCAATACGAATTTTATATTGGCGGCGAGTTGACGGCGTCAGACCCTACAACGTGACGCCGTCAGGATGTTTTATCTATATATATTTTCCAATTTTTCATTGTAGTGTGTGGAACATTAGGAGCACAAACCATATGTCGAATTTTCATCATATTGCAGGGGTTTCAAACCCTTCTTGCATCCATGTTTGAATAAAGATAACTCTTCCAATAATCATTCAATATGTCTATGTGTTGTTTGATTCTATCTTATGCTTGTCTTTCTTTTAACATGCTAGGCTAGGTTTTTATTGTGTTTGCTTAGATGTAGTGAAACCTAGATGTTGATTATTGGTTGATGGTTTGTTTATAATTGTTACGGATGATTGTATTCGATGTTAGGCTTAAGAAAACTGGCAGACTTCCATTGGTAACTTGCTTGAACGTCTTAAGAAACATGATCGGAGGTGTACTACGATTTTTGGTTGTATTTAATGCATAAGTGAATTCTAGTGATCCCATGTTAGGAGCTTTTAGTCGGCTCGACATAAGAGTGAAGTAGGATCTTATAGAGTTAGGGAATATTGTACACGGCCCTACGACTAGTATTAAGGAATATAACCCGTCATCCATGCAATTGTAACAAGCTAATCAACCGGTAAAAGATATCTAGGGAATAATGAAATCTAAGTAAACACATCTTTTCTCATTATTGTTTCCACCACATAATTACATTGGTTTATTTTCATTTCTTTTTATTTTATTTTGATTGCGTCTTTAGTTAATTGGGTTAGTTGACTAGCAACTAATTCCGCCCACTCTTTCAAAACCCGAGATTTTACTTGCTTTTATAAAATATAAAAAATACAAAAAGAATCATCCCTCACCTCTAGACCTAGTTTAGTAGGCTTTCTAATCCTAGCGACACTATTCCTGAGTTGAACGATCAATCCCCCGGTACTTGTCACTATACAATACTACAACGATCAGCTACACTGCCTGGCGGGGATTGCAAGCTTCTCAAGATCTATTGAGAGGTAAAACCTGTTGCGAGGGCGCAATCCCGCGTATCAGTAGACACATAATTCTAAATTTTAAACTTACAAATGATTTTCGATTTCCTAATTGTCAAGGACGATTTATGTTACAGTGGTAGTCTTTGTAGGGACGAATTAAGTAACCAACCTAAAACGTAGAATTTATTTATGTAAATACTTATTTTCACCAAAAATAAAAGTTTCGGGATGATTTTTGTAATATCAAATAAACTAAAAGGACCAATTATCTAAATCTTTGTTACATGTTTGGTCCTTACCTCTTAGAGATGGATTTCGTAACATTCGTTGGGGATGATTTTCGCAATAAAAGGTAATTTGTTACACGTTTGCCCCCTAAGAAAAGAATTTCATTACATAGTTAGTTCTAAAGGACCTACTATGAAATGAAAATTAAACCTAAGGTACTGTTCCTGTAAACTTTCTGAAAGACAATATGTAATTTGGTCCCTGAGAACTGATTTCTGCTATATAGTTAGTTTTTGTGGACCTAAATTACAACGGAAATATAATCTCAGGGACTGTTTGTGTAACATTTCATAAAAGGACAAAAATATACTGTTTGAAACCGGAAATAGAAAAAAACAAACACATGTTCAAAGGGTTATCCGGCAAAACGGTTTAACATCGGATGATCGGAATATCATAATATGTTGGTTTCGAAAACACAGAGGAATCATATGGGGACCAAGATTCATTTGCTTATGTCGGCGGCTGAGATTCGTGGGTCCCATGTTCTCCACAGTTCTGGTAACAAGGTTGACTTCTTTTTCACTCTTCATGATTTTCTTGTATTACTTCTTAGTTATGTAAATTTGCTATTTTTATTGTAATTAAAGATATATAAGTAGTTATGTTTGTGTATATTGGTTTGAGAAGAACATTGTTATATACCATTGTGTCACAAAATGGGCCATTTTTCTGAATTAATATATCATGATTGAGGATAAGTATGACGAAATATTGAATTTCTTATTGTTTTAGAGGTATCAATGATATTTTTTGTCGGGGTTTGTTGCTAAACTTGCAACATTTTTACGAAAGGACTAAACTTTATCTTGTGGAGTGTCGAAGCTTATTACCTCTATCTGAGGGTTGAGAGACTGCTCTGACAAGAGCGTGGGGGTATATTCGTGTTTGAAATTAGTTCATAGTAACAAGGGGGTGTTTGTGTTAAGCTTACGTAAATCTTGAAAAGCTCACAAGCCCAATTGCTTATGTGCTTATCAAGGCAAGATATTGATCTTAAAACGAGGCATGGGCTTATGAGCTTTTTAAAATTTGCATAAGCTTATAAGCCCTTTAATAAGCTAACACAAACACACTCTAAGTCTTAACTTCTTATAGTGGCATACTAGGCAACTTTTGATAATATTTTGAAATTTGTTACTATATGGAGCAAGTTTTTTGGCGTTTTAATAAAATTAGTTTCCAAATGGATATGTGAACTTTGAATCCTTCCAAATGTAGTTGACAGATAGTTAATGGATAAGCGACATTCTATTAATGTATAGTAGTGGATAACTCTCTTACCGAACCAGAAATTTTATTGACTTCTCTCCCCTAGCTGGTTGAATTTGTCTAAAAAATTACGACGTGTTGAAGTCTTAGCAGCGTTGCTATTCATTATCTGGTTGTTGGTGCATTTATTGTAATACACTCTGCCATTGCTTAAACATGATAGAGAAGTTGTGTTGTTATCACAAATTTATTAGTTTCGGTTTAAAGAGGTAAACAATATATGATTTATTACATGGAATGAATGTACAAACAGTAACGTAAGGTAAAGGGATGCCGTGCTCTTGCAGTTTTTATGAGGGATCCAAATTGAGTACTAATCCCTGAAATTTTACTCAAACCGATTCACATGTATCGTCGTCTATAATAACTTGCTATTCTCATGCTAGTTTCTCGTAGCTGGATGATTTGATCAGCTAATCTCTATGCTTTTTAGCTCATATCAATATATCATATCACAATATATAGAATTATGCTATATCTGAAACCCAAAAGATAGAAGGCAACTAAGTGTCTCTCCTTAGTCATGAAGAGAAGATCAAAACTAACTTCTAGATCTCTTAATTGATTCAATTATTTCTTTAATCCTACTAGAAACTTTTGGCGGTCTTCTCGTGTTTTCATTACCAAGGGATTAGGAACTACTCCAACATGTATTTCAAGAATAAGGATTGTCTAATGAAGAGAAGTGGCTTATAATTTTCATGGATATGCACTGGATTGTTGTAATACATGTGCTAAAACATGACATGTACTCCAATGATCTGACATCCTCTTATTGGTAAAGATTAGCGAAGTGCTATAAATCATGGCGGTGGAACAGTTTATTCATGCTTCAATACTGAGGTACTTTCTGCTTGAGTCTTAGACATTGTATAATAGAGGGTGAACTATAATTGTGATAATTTGTCAATATTTCAATCTTTCACAGTTTGAAGCTCATGCTGGCCAAGCCTCTCGGGAAAAAAAACTGTGAGTTTCTCCCCCAAACATATGCACACAAACATCATTTTGCTATAAATATGTTATTTGGATGTGCAACTAACTTGATTATGTGACTGGGCATCTTACCTTTTCATACCTTCCTCAAGTGGGTTTATGGATGTCGACCTTCTTCTTGATACCATGTCTTAGTTTCTTCCTTGTCATGATGCCACATACTCCTACTTCATTTTTCCATCTTAAAACTTCTTTTGATGAATAGACTATTAATTTCTACGTGGTTGGGTGACTTTGGTCATTCATGATGAACATGTTTCTTCACTCTGTATGACTGTTGGTCCCTTAACATTTTTTTAAAACTTTTCTTAGAACGGCAATTTTAACTATCTCACAATGTGTACACCACAAATCTATCTCACATGTCCTAAGCAAGACTTGAACCCACAACCATTTGGTTGGGGACATGAGGTACCATTGGGACACAAGCCCTTTGGTGGTCCCTTATTTAACATTATTAGCCTTGCAAAAATCATCCTTAGAAATCCTTCAGAAACTTTAGGCGAGGTGCTAATGAAAACTTTGATGAATGCTAAGAGTACTAGTTATGCAAGCAAAACCATAAAATTTCCTGATGCGGGGCATTATGTAAGAAATTGCTTGATTAAGAAGTTGACTCACGATTTTTAAAGAGGAGCAGTGTAGTTTTGGCTTCTTTGATCTCAAGTATGATATAGAAACGGAGAGTACTTGTGAAGACTGAAGAGAGAGAAGGAGCTACCTTAGGATGATATATCGATAGTAGTGCGTGGGATGAGTTTTAATATTCTAAAGCTCTAGGAAGCAAATTTTATTTTAGTTTCTACGGAATTTCATTATACCTATGTCAATATAGCTTGTGCTAAAAAAAATATTTTGATGTAGGATACTATACATATCAAAGGAAATAATTGTGCTTTCTTAGAATATACTAACGTGTCAATATTCTACCTTAGAGTGTGTCAAATCTAAGTACTACCACTTAAGACTGCTAACATCACTACCTTACGATTGCATCTCAATTGGGTTATCATAGTTTTGCGCTATAGTTTTATTATTTCATTCGAAGACCGTAGTTGTCATCATTCCTCCCCTCTTCTCGAGTTATATAAGATATGATGAATTTAGGTTGTTGATTTCTCAATTTTTTGTTACATATATTGGGTATAAGTTGAGTGCAATGAATGAAAAGAGCAATTATTTGTTTTGAACCATCATTATTGCTAAATGTTGTACCATAAGCATTCATGTTTTTCTTATTGTATTATACAAACTTAGATTCTGAAATGCAAGAAGTAAAATAGCTCATCGAAATTGAATTACAAAAGATTGAAAACCAAAATCTCAAATTTACAACTCTTTTAAACATGTTTACTCTAAAAGAGCCCGTGTTGAGTTATTTTTAACTTAAATGTGGTTGGGTGTTCGAATCCTGTTAAAAGACAACTTTCATTTTTTGAGCATATATTTTTACATAGTGGACTTTAATACGGGCTCTAGGGTTTCTATTTAATCCGCCCCCTTTTATACACTCCTCATATTACTGCCGCTCATCTCTCTTGCTGGCGCTGCTCCATCATCTGCATCCAAGTTCTGCCGATCGTCTTTTGTGCCGATCCTATGTTGTTTAGATCCATCGTATGTATCAGTAGTCATCGCTTTGAATATCATTCTTTTTTAGGAGTCTGTATGGTATATGTATATGGTATCGCTTTGATAAATCTAGATAATCATTAAATTTTAACTTGGTTATATTGATGTATTGTTCGGCAAATTAAGTTTAGTTAAGGGTTATGCTGTTATGCATCAATGTGGTTTCATTTTCGGTTGGATCATTATCTGCTACTCTGCAGACAAAATTGATATGGATTTTGTTGCTAAATTAGCACTCGCATCTTTAATGTGCGTTATCTGTTGTACAGATCCAGTCTATTTCTCAGTTTTTAATAGAAAGCGTGTTGAATTGATGGCAATTTGGTTTGTTGTTAAAAGGTTTTAACATGGATCTTTTTTTAAACTGAGGTATTTATTTATTTATTTCTTGTGAAACTTTCATCTTTTGTCCATGTATCTGTCTTATTATGTTTTCTTAAAGGGAGGTCTTACTTGATCTTCTGAGAAGTTAATTTTTTGAGTCAGTTCTGTTATTTATTTGATGGTATGGCCTAGAAATTCTTAAGATAGCCTCTTAATGTGGATTAGATGTTTACTGTGTGTTTGTTTAACCAATTATTAGTTAGTTGTACTTTTAAGCATACATGTATCCTCAATGCTGAGTAGCATTTGCTACCTTTTTGCATAAGAGATAGATTTTGCACTTAATACAGTAACATAAGTAGTCCATTTACTATCGTTGTGACAGTAGTGAATGCTAATTGTTTATTTTTAGGTCTGTGCTCTGCTACTCTAGTCAGGGTAGTATTAAACATGTGTTCTCAATTTTCTTGCAAGTACTAAATTGTCAATTGTATGTGAAAAAGAGTCGATAAATAAGAGAAAGAAAATTGCTTTTATTTTAGCCAACTAAGTTTTCTCTTGTGGCAGCTTATGGAAAGATAATATCAAGTGTTTAGCTTATCTGATACCCTCCTTTATATGATTTTTTTTCTTTTTTTTAAAAAAAAAAAAATATATATATTTATTTATTTGTTTATTTGTTTATGCAGTTTCACAAGACCAAACTTTCCTGAGATACAATGGTTAAACGGGCCTCAGATTCTAACTCGTCGTTGAAGAAGACAAAACCAAAGACATCTGAAAAGTGGGTATATGGTCTTTGTAACTTTGGGAACTGGAACCCATATATATATATATATATATATATATATATATATATATATATATATATATATATATATATATATATATATATATATATATATATATATATATTCTTGTCTCTAATATTAAGAATTCTACATGATTATAATAAAGGACTGAAGGGCATTCCTACTGAACTTATGTCGCCCTGACAAGTGACAACTAAAGTGCTAATATCTTTTGGGTGGTTTAGGCCATTTGCACTAAGAAGAGTGCAAATAAATGTTTCTCTTTGGAAGTTAGCAAAAGACAAAGCTAACTTATAAGTTAATCTCTAATTGTTATCAGTTACTTGTTAAATTGTACTATACACATGAAAGTAACTATTTATGGGTTTTTTGATGTTTGTATTTATCAAGGGATCCACCATTGCATAAGGCGATATTCAAGGCAGGAGGACTGCCTGATGGAACAGAAGTATATTATATTACTCCAGAAACGGTAGCTGATTTTTTTTAATGAACACGTGAGCATTAGATCTCTTAAGTTATTTCATTAATCTAACATCCTCTTATTGACAGAATTTTCCGGGTAAAAAACAAGGCTTTGGGATATTTTGTCTTTGCTGCAAAAACGAGGTACTTCTTCCTTCAACCTTAGAGTTTTATGGCATAGGAGATGAGATAATTTTCTTATGATTTTGTCAATAGATTAGCCCCTCGCTATTTGAGGCTCACGCTGGCATGGCCTCCCGAAGAAAGCCGTAAGTTTCCCTACCAAAAACAAATGATAGACATGTTTCCCTGAAAATTTTGGGTACAATCTATTAATTTCCATATTCAAATATTGCCAGCTATGAAAATATTTACCTCGAAAGTGGAATGTCTCTCCATGAGTACGCACTCGAATTAAAGCTGAAGAAGGGAGATTTGGCAAAAAATGATGGCGTGCGCAGTGTTCATGAGACAGGTGGAGACGTATTGTGCGCTCGATGCCATAAACTGGTCCATACAGGTAGAATATAGATTTGGATTTATTTTTCTTTTTGATATATCACGCGAGTGTTTTTGATACTTCCGAGTTCACGCTGGATTCAACGTGGTCGTGTGCTATAAGGAAACTGATGCATATTCTTTTGGCCACACAGAATGCTTATCTAAAACAGGCACTTCCAAGAAAGTACTGTGCCAAAGTTGCACAAAGAAGCATGTGGGACCAAATTCCGTCAAGAAGATTGCAAAACGTCGCAAGAAGATGGCAAGCTGTGCCTTTGCATGCGTACTATGCAGGTAACACCATTATTCGCACTACATTACATGTTAGCATAGAAATCATTTTTCTATTTATATAAAATCGTGCAAGCCTGTTTGAATAAATTGGTTGACTGTATACAGAGCCTATGATTTCGTTGAAGGCCGCTGCTTCCATGACCGTACTTCTATTATCTGTGATCAGGTGATTATATTTGTTTGGTGGTCACTTTTGCTTTCATACCATGTGTTTTTATGCTGTACTATATAAACAAATCACTCAATCCATTTTGTATACCTTGCAGTGTGAGAAGGAGTACCACATCGGATGCCTGAACAAACAAAAGGAGACTAAACTGGAGGTGGTTACAACATATTCCCATTTTTGTTAATTATGTATATATTTTACTTTTCATACAGTAACTGATGAGACAACTAAACTATCCATGTGTTCTAGGAAGTGCCCGAAGGCAAATGGTATTGCACTCTGGTGTGTGAGGAAATTCATCATCAACTTAAGATCTTGATAAGATATTTACCGGTGAAGGTACCAGATTCTCTCTTAGATGTTATAAGAAAGAAGTTGAAGGAAGGTGATGCGGATGACATCAAAAATCGTGATGTGGAGTTTGTTCTTATTCGTGGCAAAAAAGTCAAGGAAGCTTTTGAAACTAAGAGATTGTTGCTCACAAACGCTATTAAGATATTTCATGTAAGTATAGTTTCTATGTGTAAGCTTTTGTGTATTATTATCATTGATCTTTTCGCAGTGCAATTAGTTCATAAAAGCAGTTTTTTGCCAAGTACAGGTACCTTTTCATTTGTCCTGTTCAAGTCATCGTAATTTTTTTGTGTATACATGTTAGAAAAAGATGCTTTTGTGTCCTGTTTGGGTCATTTTGGAAACTGCTATGTGCTATCTTAAATAAAGCTATCATATAGTATATAACTAGGGCTGAGCATAACAGACCGTGGACCGAACCGAACTGAGAAACTGGACCAACCGGACCAAACGTATTTCGTCCGGTCCTCGGTCCACCCTTTCCTTAAGATACGGTCCTCGTACTGGTCCGGTCTTACGTAAAACCGGCCATTATGCTTTGCCGGACCGGACCGGACCGATCCGGATCTGGACCAAACATTTTGGTCTGGTCCTCGGTCTGGTGTTTTGGGCCAAATCGGTTTTCGGTCTGGTCCGGTTTGGTCCAACAAAGCATAATGGCCAAGTAAAAAGGAACTTTTTCATTTGTTCTGTTTAAGTCATTGTAGTCTTTTTTGTGTGTGTATACATGCCATTAAAAGATGCTTTCGTGTCCTGTTTGGATCGTTTTGAAACCTGTTATCTTAACTTTAGTATACATAGTTTTTAACTCTATATCTAAATAAAACATGATTTTTTTTTGGTAACCATGATTTCCGACCTTTTGGCCGACTAATCCACGGGGATAAAACTATAAGTTTTAAAAGCTGGTTTTAAGGGATTATTGGTTACAATATGGCCCAAATGGGACACAAAGCCATCTTTTAAAAAGTGACTAGTCGCTTCCCGAATGCCTCTTCCGTTTGCCACTAGGAGAGTTGCTAGCTTGCTTGCATTCTAGGTAGCTTCCGCGCCCTTCCTGCCTACTGAAATATATTAAGGGCTCGAATGAACAAAAAAGAGTATGATGACGAAAATGAGACAAATGAAAAGTACGCGGTTTTATATGCAAATAAGTCGAAAGTCAAGAAACCATTGACATGTTAGAGATTAAAGAATTTGTACCTAGAAACAATAAAAAAAATGTTTTTTGCTCTTGTCCTGATATTGTTTGCATTTAAGTGGTGTTAGTAAGGGTGAGCAAATGGACCGGATGGACCGGACCGACCGACAAAACCGACCGAACCGGACCGGACCGACCACATTCGGTCCGGTCCTCGGTCTAGGCTTTTTGGTTAATTCGGTCTACGGTCCGGTCCGGTCCGGACCGACCAAAAAACCGAAAAAACGTGCCAAATCTTGCCTATTTGGACCGGACCGGACCGACCATATTCAGTCTTGGTCTCGGTCCCGGTTTTTACCTTAATTCGGTCTTCGGTCTTCTCGGTCCGGTCCGGTCCGGTCTCAGACCGATGCTCACCCTTAGGTGTTAGCATCTAGTTTATTAGTCCTGTATTCTAAGCTAAACTTAACTATAGGTGAACAGTTGAAGTTTTCTAATTTATAAGCCAAAAATGTGAAAAGTAAGTGAAAATTAGTGAGTATATATTAATGTGCTTCACTAATACTTTTTTTCATTGTTATTTATTGAATTACGGGGTGTTGCATCCTCATGTATATAAATGTTAGGATTGGAAAATATTTATTAAACAATGGTTAATGTTGTATTTACAGGACAAGCATTAAGTTTAACTAAGGTTTCGGTTCTTAATTGGAATCTGTATAACCGGGATTTGGGATAGTATATTATTATGCTTGTGGTTATCGTCAAAAGAGAACTAAATGAGTTGCATATGTATGCATATCTTTTGTTCATTTAATCTATTGAATTCTATTTTCTATCAAGGTCCTATCAATAATCATTAAATTTTCTAAATACTAAGAAAATTTGGTTTTACTTGGAACAGTTGCTTTATTATAAGTTGTGATCTTTGAACAAAAGCAACTGCCTTCTCTGTTCTTATTTTTTTAGCATTTTACAGTCCAAAATGCTGTCTTATGAAATTTTCATATTTTGTTATCAGGGATTTCTTTTGTGTTAATATGCACAACACACTAGATTAACTTATAATTGATGAAAGGAGTAAAGGGAAATTTTACTTCGACTACAAACTTTACTCTTCTGCTGGAAAGTTTACTCTGACTGCAAACTTTATGCAATCTAAGATCTGATATAATTTTACTCAAACAAATTAGTGTAGGTGTACTTGATAGCAATGAGTTCTTTGTATAAAAGGAAATTTTTAACTTTATGTTGTCATTTTGATTCTTACAGGAACAATTCAATCCCATTATTGATAAAGAAACTAAAAGGGACTTCATTACAAGAATGGCACACGGGTAAAGCATAAAACTTACTAAACTGTTACTTCCTTTTTTGTTTTTTTATAGCATCTAAAAAGTTTATCCATTCAACAGGAGCAAGATTGGTGAATCAGTTGTTTTTGAAGGAGTATACACTGCCATGCTAACAGTCAAGTAAAGCCACACTTCTCATTTTGTATTTATTTCTTTGCGTTTCATAATTACTCCTTTCGAATTTCATAAACTTTGGTGGCAACATTTGTAATGAATTTCATACTGAATTTGTAGGTCTAAGGTTGTCACGGCCGGCATGTTCCGTGTTTTTGGCGAGGCAACTGCAGAACTATCGATGGTTGCCACAAGTGAACCATATAAACAGAAGGTACGTGTTTTTAATTTCTTCATAGTTTTTATGCGGTTATTAACTTTTTCTTTACCCCCACAAAAGGAGTATATTTTCAAAAACTACAAGATAAAGTAGGGAACTTTCAATTTATTTAAATTTTGGGTAAGCTATTTTACATTGATATTAATCCCAGAAATAATAAGTAGATTAATCAAATATTCAAATTTGCATTGGTATGCCCGTGTGCAATTGAGAAATTGAGAAACTCCTTAATAAGCTTCAAACTTTTTGGAATATTTTGCTAAAATATTTAACATTTAGGAAGTTTCTATACTATTTGGTGACACTACTAAAATCTGCGTGGCTACATTTCCAGGGTTACTTCAATGTACTCTTTAGCTGCATTGAAAAGCTTCTATCTTACTTGTGCATCAAGAAGATTGTTCTCCCGGCCACTGTCCATGCTAAAACCATGTGGATAGAAAAATTTGGTTTTAAAAACTTGACCACAGAACAAGTAAGTTGTTTCTTATGTTTTTTAGCATGAGATTTCACTTGTTCTTGACACATATAAACCTAATATGTTGTTTTTCGTGGGATTTCAGATGGAAGAATACAGGAAAACGCAACCATCGATGGTGGCGTTTACGGGAACCTCCCTCTTAGAAAAAGGAGTTCCCATTGGTCAAAGGACTTTCAGGGATCTTAGGAGTTTCAAACTGAAACTTATTTGATCTGTGGTAACCTGTCATAGAACAATGTGATGTTGGATGCAGTTGAGTTAGTAAGGTAGAAACATCAGGGTTCTTGTTTTATGCAAACTTGTTTTAGGGATGTTTGAAGGCTAAACGTTTAAAGATGATTGTGTATCAAGATTTAGCTCTTTTTGGCTTGCATTCTATCTTGGGATATAGTTGATGTGGTTTTTGCAGTGTCAATTGCATTGTTTCTATTCCTTTTGTTTATTCCTTTCGTAAACAAAAGGAACAAGTTAGGCCTGATTGGTTTAGAATTCCTGCCTTATAGCTTCTTGTATATTGATCGTCATTTTATAAAGTTGGGAGGTGCTTTGTACACCACATTTTTTTTGCGTCCACCACTAAATCATGCATAGCATCGTTGTACTGTGTGCATCACTGGTGTAATTTAGTGGTGGATGGTAAAAAAATGGTGTACAAATCACTTCCTAAAGTTTTCATTGTGACAAGTGTAATGTCTTATTTATATCTATACTATTCTATAAATCATTTACGTCTTTTCCTAAATAGAAAGGCTTAAAAATTCGGCAAACACACTTGCATATGACGAAAAGACTTTGTCAAATACAAATGAATTACTTAATAATATAAATGATTGTAATAAAAAAAACATTTAAAATACAATTAAGGAAATATACATTATTAACTTTTGGTTACATAATTTTAAATTTACATTAAATTATAAGTTATTTTTTGTAGTATAAAAAATATTATGAAGAGATGATATATTCATTTTAGAAAGTGATTGTGTACAATTTATTAACATGGTGAAAGAAATGTGTTTGGCTTGAGATGGTGAAGTCAACCACGACGTTTTTGCAATACTAAAAATTGACATTGTCTTTGTCTTCACATTATCACCAACTACGTCACTATTATCGTGTATCAAAATGCTACCATTATTGCTTTCTCCCTTTTTGATTTCTATGCATTGCGCATGCACTAATATAATGTATAAAGATGATTGCGATGCTTTAAACTATTGCGGGTTATTTGGTTACACGGGTACCTGGCTAGCTTGATAACAAAAGCAACAAGTATCCGAGAAGGCTCTTGTTAAGAAAAGAAAAAAAAAACTGAACATTACTTAAATGTGTTTATTTTGCATAATAAGTTTTTAAATACTTGCAATTTATACAGTGTCTTTCTTCTGAGCATAAGGCATTCATCAAGTTTCAAAATACTTATAGCGTGAGTGCGCAACTTATAACACCAGAACCAACTGCAAAAACAAGCTTATCTCATCATCTCGGCTTTAAATTTCTGGTGATAATGAAGAAGAGTCTAGCTAATCATGTGTCTAGTGAATGTTTTGTACTTATGGATCAAACTGCACTAATGCCTACCAAATGTAATCAACTCACCATTCAAGCTTATCATCTCAGAATTCGAACATCAAGTTTTCTATATCTATGTATCGGAAATAAGCATTCAAGGTGAATACATACCGAGTTAAAATATACAAACCAAGAACAAGCCAATCAACCGATTTCAAGCAAAGTTCAAACTTCAATTTCAACCGGTTAACTACCTTTGTAAAGCCAAGGTTGTGCTTTATAACTAAATCACTATCGGCAAGCAACAACGAATTCAATAACAAGAAACTGTATATAATTAATAACTCCATACATGAAAAAACACAATCAAAACATTTGTGAACCTTTCTTCCCAAGAATCGCTTCCCAAACCATAGGCGAAAACGGACCTTTCTTCTCCATAAAATCCCTAACCGCTTTCTCATCAAACCCAAACCCTTTCTCATTCAACTTCCCAATCACAACTTTCGCACTTTCCAAACCCCTTTCCTTACATAACCCACTAACCAAACCCGTAAACGTCCCCAAATTAGGCGAATGACCCGCCTCAACCATCTCAATACAAAACTCAAACGCGTCATCCAACCTCCCACCTTTACACAACCCTTGAACAATCACTCCATAACTAAACGCATTCGGCACAATCCCATTCTTCTGCATCTTCCTAAAAATCCTCACCCCCTCATCCAACTTCCCACTCTTACAAAACCCTTCAACAACCGCCGTATATATCACCACTTCAGGAATACTCCCACGTTCACGCATCTCACCAAACAACTTCATCGCGTCATGAACCAACCCGTCACTACATAAACCATGCAGCATTGAAACCGCATTAGGAATCAAACCCGTCTCCTTCATTTTCCTAAATATCTCATCAGCGTCCTCTGGTGGCGCCTGCATTTGCTCTGGCTCACGTCCTAATTCATCACCCCTATTAGAGTTGCTATTATCTTTCTCTTGATCGTATCCGAGCTTAAACCTATCAAGAAACCCATCTACATCCTTACCCTTATTTTCATTAACTTTTCGGGCATTTTGAAACTCGGGTTTTTGCTCATTTTCATTATCATCAAATGGGGTAAAAGATTGAGTCCTATCGGGTTTTCGGCTATTGGGTTTTCTTAAATCTCTATCATTAACTCTATACCTACTATTATCATTATTAAAACTTGGGTTTCTAGTGGAATCAAAAGTGGGTCTACCTCGGTTTCTTGGTTCATGGTCATCGTCGATGTAGCCGGAGAGACGGGAAGATGACGACGGTTGTGGGCGGCGTGACGGTGGTCGAGCACCGTCGTTTGATCTGTTATTGTATTGTGATGAAAAGAATCTTGAAATGGGTTTAGGGTTTATGTGATGGTGGTTTGAAATGGTGGATGAAATGAGGGATGAGAGCTTAAACCCTTTGATTGGTGTCTTCATTTTCTTTTGGTTTGTATAGACCCTAACCCCTTTGATTTAATGGAACTATAGTCTTACTTTGTTTAACAGAGTCCAGTAAAAGAAAAGGGAAAAATCATATAGGTTGGGTACTGTAGGGGCCTTTCGGTACTACTATTAAAACCAACGTTCTAAAAGTGAAAACTGAATTTTTATTTACTAGATAGTTGTATCATATTCACTTCAATAACTTATATGGTGAGTGTGCAAATAAAAAAAAGAGTGTGTAAATCACCTCGCTTAAAACATTGATCAAAATTATTCAACCAATATTCCCCGGCTCTTAAACAATTTCCTATGGATGTATAAGATCAAGATTTAAATAAGTTAGAAGTATTTTATCAAGTATATTTTCCAATGTATTTATTAAAATTCAAAATAAAAATAGTGAATTTTAAACTTTGAATGCTTTACCTATCAAAATAAATAAAACACAAAACAATCACAAAATTCACAAGTCATCGTATACTTTAAGCATGTAAGAAAATTATCTAGATATAATTAAAAGAGTAAATTGCAAAAAAAAGTGCTTGTGGTTTCCTCAAAATGCATATTCGGTCATTACTTCTTTAAAAGTGCAGCCGTACCTTTATATATATATATATATATATATATATATATATATATATATATATATATATATATATAGAAAATCCGTGGCTCAAAGTGAAATGACTAAAATACACTTTGTGCTGTGGTCGGAGATGAAAGGGATTTTAATCATTTCACTTTGAGCTAAAGATTATATTCCCACCCAAAATTCTCTCAATGGACTGAGCCCGCACTTTCAAAAAGATAAGGACTCAATCTACTATTTGTGCAAACCGCAAGGGCGGTTTTAGCAATTTAAGCTAACAAAAATATGAAGGGTAATTTACAAGATTAGTTCCCCAGGTATGTGTTTTTCTGGATTTAGTCCCAAAATCGCTGAAATTACATTGGTAGTCCCAACCTCTTTATTTTGCTTCATTGAGGATCCAAAACCATAACAATCATTTCCATCATTATCACTTGAATCACCAACTCACCATCATAGTCAGTGTCTAAACCGGTCTCTATCCCTTCATCATGTTCCTCACCATTATCTACCCCTTCAACATTAACATCATCATTACTCCCATCTAAATGGACTTGTTCATCTAACCTTTCTTCAACTACTACAGCTCCAAAAGTTTCATCATGACTTTAAGACCTCCTGATCATAACCATATACATGTAAACCATCAACATTGCCTACTTCCAACTCCATATCATCAAATTAATACACCTAATCACATTTTCAATTACATCATCCACAGTCAGTTCTTGTAAAGTAAATGTTAGGTTGATACTACCAAATTGGGACTCTATAGCTGGTAGGTCATTGGGATCTTTGTCACCTAAATCAACAACACTTAACTTGGTATATGGGACTATGATTTTCCTAATGGACAAAGAGGCCTTGAGGAATGGACTTAGGTGTCACAGACCTACTGGTCTTACTACCCTTAAAAGGTGTGCTATCATCATACCATTCCAACAACATATCATCCTTTTTCTTACATGCATTACTACTAGCTTCACTCCCTATGTCCTCTTCATACTCCTCAATCATTTCCCTGATTTAGGATGGTGACATAAAGTAACAATTGAGCTTTGCATGACCATGTTCAATAAAAACCTCAATCAGTTTGAAACTTACAGTAAGAGTAACCAATCTACAAACATCATCATCACTACCAAAAGAAAAAAAACACGCATATGACATATCTAAGTCACTCTTTGGTATCAAACAGTGATAATATAGAGGCTCCTCTGCACTTGTGTAACCTAACTCTAATATAATCTTATCGGTTCATGCCCAGAAAACACATTTATATCCAAAAATAAAAAATATCTTGTTTACGTCCCACATATTTTCGACCATGAAATTTTCTAAAGCTTCTACCATGGTTAATACGAAGGCTAAACAAGCTAAACCATAAACCTAAAAATATTTACTTAATAAATATTCAACGCAAATACTAGATTAACTTATAATTAGACAAACATAAGTAAAAAACATTTTTCAAAATCTTACCATAGATCCTCTCGATGTGTTCATAAAACTTATCCACCGTTTTATTTCCATTAATATACCACCATTGTGCTAACCATAGATCTTTAATGAACAAAATGAAGATTTTGAAAACCGATAAAAATGGACTTGATTTTAGTCAAAGAAAATAAAAGCATGGATATTTTGAGTAGAGTGGTGTACTGGGCGGGAATATAGAAGTGATATGATGGGGAATCGAATGTGTCATTATAATAAAGAGAAAAAATACAAACTAAAAAGTTACAGATATAGCCATCATGTGTAAGTCATGTGTGGAGGCTAACGACAGAAAGTAGCGATCGTTAGGGGTTTTGATCCTCAATGAAGCAAAATTAAGTTGTTGTGGGTTGCCAATGTAATTTGGCAATTTTAGAACTAAATCTACAAAAAGTACAAACTTGATGACTAATGGTGTAATTTACCCAAATATGAATTACTCACTTGGTCCATGAATGATTTCATACGTTCTCTAACAAGTGTTTAGTAGGGATATAACCATCATATTTTAAAAAGTCACGTGTGGGCCAATAAAATGTCACATTTAACACTTAAATATCTTTTGATTGTGTAAAATTTGAAGGGTTATTTTAAAGAGGTAATTCTTTAAATACCCAATAGTACACTTCTACTCACTTTATCTACCTCAAAAATTTCACTTTTCTTCAAATACCCCATAGCGACCTTTTCTCAAAAATTCTTGGGCCACTCTCTTGGAATTGTGACATGTGTCCCTTTGATAAGTGGGGCTTTTTTTATTTTGTCTATACTAAATTACTAATAGACCCTCACTTACTCCCTCACTCACTCTGTCTCTTTCTCTTGACACCAAAACCCAGATCTGGAGTAGTGGGGTGCATAAAAGAAGAGTTAACCATAAATGGTTTCTTCCTTGTCTCTCTAGCCGCCACCACCACCTACACCATCACCGGCCGCCCCACCGAACACCACCACCGCCCACTGTGACACCACAACGCCACCACCAAAGCCTCCATCGTGACCTCCTTTGCTTGTTTAACCACCATACGCGCCTAAGAAACCATCACCACCACCACTACGCGCCATCACCACCACTCCTTAAACTAGATCCATGAAGAAAAAGGGAAGACCCACCGTTTTTCACCTCGTGTGATAACGGTGGGGGTGTAAAACGCGTATATAATGAGTTGTATGAAACGTACTTAACCAGAATCTTATAGCAAGATTGAAGGTTAACACAATCAAACACAAGAATTACTTGAATAAGAATAGTAACTCGAAGTGAAATGATCAAAAGGGATTTGTTATTCAGAATTGAGTTTGTTACAAAGTAGTGGAAGAGAATCAATCATCAAAACTAGTTACAAAATGCTACAAGTGAAAGTATTTAAAGATACAAAAAGGCGGGAAAATCTGTTATGGGGTTTTGGTATCAGTTCATTGACTTGTCACGTGCGATGCACGTGACTCTCTGTTTTGACATATAATAATCCATCCCTCTTCAAAGCATCCTTGTCCTCAAGGATCTAAAACAAATTCAGGAAACCTTTGCACAATGTCTTCCAACTTCTCCCATGTTGCATCCTCTGCTGTGCCATTGGACCACTGAATTAAACCAAACACCACCATGCGATTATTCTGCTTAACTATCTTTCTATCCAACAGCTTCCATGGACTAGCAGCTATCAATCCATCTTCATCACATTGAGGAAATACTCCCATTGTAGCAGAATCCAGATGACAAGGTTTAAGTTGGGATACATGAAACACATTGTGAACTTTAGCATAATCTGGAAGTTTCAATTTGTATGCTACCTTACCAATCCTCTCAATCACTTGAAAAGGACCAAAAAATTTTGCTGAGAGTTTGTGTTGCTTCCCTGGTCTCACAGTTAATTGTCTATAAGGTTGCAGCTTCAAATAGACCCATTCACCCAATTGAAACTCTCTATCAGACCTTCTTTTGTCAGCTTGTGATTTCATTCTATCTTGGGCTTTCTTCAAATTAAATTTGAGTAACTGCCCCACTTGCTCTCTAGCTTGTAATGTTCTGTCAACAGCATCCACTGGGCTATCTTTTGCCATATAAGGAATGTGTAAAGGAGGCTTCTGACCATAAACAACCTCATATGGAGTGGTATCAATGGAGGAGTGATAATTGGTATTGTACCAATATTCAGCTAATGATACCCATTTGACCCAATCCTTTGGCCTCTCACCAGTCATGCACCTGAGATATGTCTCCACACACTTGTTAACAATCTCAGTCTGACCATCACTTTGAGGGTGATAAGCTGTTGACATCTTCAACTGTACTTGCAACATCTTGAATAGTGACTGCCAAAAGGAGCTCATAAAAATCTTATCTCTATCACTAACAATTGTTTTAGGGAGACCATGTAACTTGTAAACATTATCAAGGAACAACTGAGCAACTTGTGAAGCTGTATAAGGATGAGGAATAGGCAAAAAATGAGCATACTTAGAAAGTCTGTCCACCACTACCAATAGTGCACTCTTGCCATAAGAAGAAGGCAAAGATTCAATAAAATCCATGGATATATCCTACCAAATCTGCTCTGAAATGGGTAATGGTTGAAGTAAACCAGGATAAGCTGCCAAATCTGATTTGTTTCTCTGACACACATCACAACTTCTGACCCACTCTTTAACCATTTTCCTTAATCCTTTCCAATAGAAATAAGTAGTCAATCTCTTGGTTGTGGCTTGAACACCAGAATGGCCTCCCACAGCTGACTCATGGAAATGCTTGACTAACTTCTTTCTTAATTCAATATCTTGACCCACCACCCACTTATCTTTCCTTCTCAACTGACCATTATGCCAAACATACTTGCTATTTGACAGACTACCATCTTGCAAATCTGCTATTACTTCCTTCAACCTAGAATCATTTGACCATGTAGCCACAACAGCATCAAACAACTCACTGGAAGTACCCACAGTCAACAAAGAGAATAACATACCTTGTCTTTCAATTCTAGACAAAGCATCAGTTGCTGCATTATCTTTTCCTTTTTTTGTACTCTATTTCATAATCAAATCCAAGTAATTTTGGCAACCACTTGGATTGAAAAGGAGTAGTAAACCTTTGATCCAAAACATACTTCAAGCTGAAATGGCCTGTCTTAATTTTGAAGTGTCTGTCCAACAAATAACCCCTCCATTTCTGCAAAGCAAGTACCACAACCAACAGTTCTTTTTCATAAGTGGATAAGCCCTGATGTTTGGGAGCCAAGGTCTTACTCAAATAAGCTATTGGATGCCCATTTTGTTGCAAAACTGCTCCTATACCAAACCCTGAAGCATCAGTTTCTATTATGAATTCCTCATTGAAATTTGGCAAAGCCAAAACTGGTGATTCAATCATAGCTTGTTTCAACTTCTCAAAAGCTAACTGAGCTTGTGGACACCATTGAAATGCATTCTTCTTAAGTAAGATAGTCAAGGGTTGACTAATACTTGCATATCCTTTAATAAATCTTCTATAATAACCAGTTAGACCCAAAAAACCTCTTAACTGTTTCAAATTGGCAGGAACTGGCCATTCTTTCATTGCTTGTATCTTACTAGGGTCTGTAGCCACTCCTTGTGCAGAAATTACATGCCCCAAATATTCAACTTGTTTTGTCCCAAACACACATTTAGACCTTTTTGCAAACAGTATATTCTGCCTCATGACTTGTAGGACCATTCTAAGGTGTGTAAGATGCTCAGTCATAGAAGGACTATAAACTAGTATGTCATCAAAAAATACTAGAGTAAATTTCCTCAAAAAAGGCTGGAACACAGAGTTCATTAGAGCTTGAAAAGTAGAAGGAGCATTGGTTAGACCAAAAGGCATAACTACAAACTCATAATGACCCTCATGTGATTTGAAAGCAGTTTTATAAACATCCTCATCACACATCCTTATTTGATGGTATCCTGATCTAAGATCCAGTTTAGAGAATACCTGTGCTCCTTGCAATTCATCAATAAGCTCCTCAATAACTGGAATAGGGAACTTATCTTTAACAGTTTGTTTGTTGAGTTGCCTGTAATCAATACACATTCTCCAAGATCCATCCTTCTTTTTAACCATCACTATTGGAGAAGAAAAAGGACTATTGCTTGGCCTAATAACTCCTGATTCCAACAGCTCTTTAATCATTGCTTCAATGGTATCCTTTTGTGCAGGAGGATACCTATAGGGTCTGACATTAACACTCACATCTTTTGAATTGAGTGGAATTTTGTGGTCAAATTTCCTATGTGGTGGTAGCTCTTTTGGCATTTCAAACACATCTGCAAACTCTTCTAGTAATGGTTCTAACTGTGCCATTGAATCATCATCTACCACATCTGGACATTGCATCAAATTCAAACTAGCAGACCCCATGTAACACACAGCTGGCAACTGATAATCACCAATTTGAGACACCATTTTAGACATTTGCTTGCCAGACATCCAAGCCAATTCTGACTGATGAGTACCCCTTAACACCACTTTCTTACCTTCATGCTCAAATTGCATTCTGAGTTCTTGAAAGTTCCACAAGATAGTGCCTAATGTAGACAACCATTGAACCCCAAGAACCAATTCACAACCTCCCAAGGGTAATAACATCACATCAGTTTCAAACAATACACCCTGAATCTTCCATTGAAAACCTTTCACCATATATTGACTCACTAATTTTGTACCCCCAGCCACTGAAACTTTAAGAGGACAAGTGCTTCTAAATCTACACCCCAACTTTTTAGCTGTGTAAATGTCTAAAAAATTGTGTGTGCTTCCTGAATCCATTAAGATATGCAATAACTGTCTTAAAACATGACCCTTAACCCTCATGGTATTATGAGTAGGCACTCCTGACAAAGCATTTAATGAAATATGAGGAATATTTTGCTGGTCTTCTTCCTCCAACAAATACTCATTCACTTCACTATCCATACCTTCATTTTCCAAACACTCCCCAAACTCATTGTCATCTCCACCTCTTATTTCTAAAGTAAACATTTGACCCTCACACTTATGTCCTGGCAAATACTTCTTATCACTAAAAACAGAGATTTTTAGCTCTCTTTTCAGCCAACTCCTTTTGACTTAATTGTTTTCTAGGCATAGCCACAGTATTAACAGGTTGTTTGGCTACATTTTGATTCACAATTTGATTTGCAGGTATAGCTAGTGTATTATTAACATTCCTAGCAGCAGGGTAATTGACATTCCTGTTAATATTCCAATTATTACCAAAATTTCTATGATTTGGCAACAATGGAGTATTCTTTTTCATCACTGCTAATCTAGCCTCTTCCATTTTTGACCAAGCAAACACATCACCAAACTTGTGGCATCAAGCATTCTCATCAACATTCCTATCTCCTCTTTTAAACCACCAATGTACATACTAATTGCTTGTTTCTCAGTTAATTCAACTTTATTCAACAAACTTTCAAAAGAATCTTGATATACCAGCACTGAAGTAGTATGCCTGAGATTCTTCAATTCCATCAATGGATCTTCAAACACAGAGTCAAACCTCTTCTTGACTTGTCTCTCATACACATCCCAAGTAGCCACTTCCCCATGTCTTTTCATGAACTGCTTATGCCAATTGAGGGCTTTGTCCATTAAATGCATTGATACCAATCTAATCTTCTGTTCATCATCAATTACATGATCCATGACAAAGAATTGATTCACTCTATACAACCATCCATTAACATCTTCACCATCAAATCTTGGGAATTCCACTTTTGTTAACCTCCCATATTGATGTCCATTTGAACCAGCATTAGAACCACCATGATTATGACCCCCATTACTGGGTCCTTCACTAGATCTGATTCTCTGGATTTCAAGATTCATCTCTTGCATCATTCTCTTCATTTCACCCATTGTTTGTTGAAGTGATTCCATGGTAGGATCTTGATTTCTAGTTGTATTTCGTGTTTCCACCATTGAACCAGAATTATTATCACTCATCAACAATCACTGAAATAATGACTAATCACTGACCCACTGGGATAATGAAACTGGTACTGTTCTGGGTTACTCAATCCCACTGCTGCTTGCCAGCTTGTTCAAGATAAGAAAATTTAACGAGAATTTCGGCTTATCTTGTGGCCGTACAATGGATTGACACTAACCAAATGTAATCAGAACAGTGAAATCAGTGGTGGCTGATTTCTTGACCGGAATCTTGTTTTCTTGCCGGAATTACGCCGGAGAAGATAACGGAATATCAAGAAATGTCAATGTAACACTTCTTGAAGAATAATGGTGCCAAGAAAGGGCTCTTGATACCAATTGAAACGTACTTAACCAGAATCTTATAGCAAGATTGAAGGTTAACACAATCAAACACAAGAATTACTTGAATAAGAATAGTAACTCGAAGTGAAATGATTAAAAGGGATTTGTTATTCATAATTGAGTTTGTTACAAAGTAGTGGAAGAGAATCAATCATCAAAACTAGTTACAAAATGCTACAAGTGAAAGTATTTAAAGATACAAAAAGGCGGGAAAATCTGTTATGGGGTTTTGGTATCAGTTCATTGACTTGTCACCTCTCTGTTTTGACATATAACATTGTAATAATTAATTCGAATGGGTTTTGGATTATTTTTTATTTTTGAAGAGTTTGTGGTTGTGTTGGATTGTAGCCGAGACCCTAGAGGTCCGTTTGGATTTGTGGCCGAGAGACCCAAGAGGTCCGTTTGGTAGGTTGGATTTGTGACCAGGTATTTAAAGAATTACCTCTAAGTGAAACACTAAAACCCATGAAATCTAGCTGACTAGGTAGTAGTGTATCAAAGAAAATATTTTCATTTAGTTGTCCGTACTTGAAAAAGACGTACTACATTTTATTTCTTCTGCATAGTCACCGTTGAAATTGAAAAGGACTGGGATTGATTTAGGTGCGTATTTATGTTAGGAATTGTATTACTTGAGTGAGAAATTTTCCAGTGTAACTTAAAGGTACCAGGTTAAAATCAACATATTTGTACTTGTTTATTCAGCAATAGAGTGGTGGCAGGAGTGGGTGGCGGTGGGTGGTTGTTAGAAGGAACATAATAATCAAAATGTACAAGTTTAGAAGCGATAGGTACAGAAATAAATATGAGGGTATATTAGTAATTTACTTTCTAAAAGACAAAATAGATAAGTCATTCAAGAATGTAGACCCAGTCGCTCAAGAAAATAGTGGGGTAACTTGTACTATGAAAGTACATTGTGTGGACAACCAAAGGGACACATGTCACAATTATGTGAGAGTTGCCCACAAATTTTTGAAAGAGAGTCGCCCCTAGGGTATTTGAAGAAAAGTGAAATTTTTTGGTTAGATAGAGTGAATGAAAGTGTACTATTGGAGTATTTAAAGTCTCGTCAGAGACAAATGTAAAATATATAATTAGATTGTAATACTTTGTTAAGGTGATTGCTTCTTTATGTATCTTGTTATTTTTTTCAATTTGATGTAACGAACTAAATTTTTTGAAATTTTACTCATGAACTTTGAATTTTGTCATCTTAGATGTATTGTGTGACTTGCCCAACCCTTAACAAGTTACCATTTTTTTTCTTTATTTAAAAAAATCCAACAAATCTTTCATGTCAATTTTATATTACACATCACTAACACTACACCCATTACCAAACAGTGTTATATGCCACGTTGGAAAAAATGTGACACATAAGCAAGAGCCAGTTATCAGGTCACACGATACACAATATAGTGAAATTCAAAACTTGAGAGGTAAAGGTGTAAAAAATTTAGTTCGCTGCATCAAATTTGAAAAAGTGACCATTAAAATATATAAAGATGCAATTACCTTATACTTTGTCTTTTAAGAAAGAAAGAAAGAAAAAATCAATACAAATGAGAAATTATGATTAACTGATAAACTGATCCAATGACAATAGGACAGAAACAAATACAAAGTAATCAACAAAAGAGACCCATTGAAGAAATGTGCTCACGCCGTCAACTATTTAAAAAGGAAATTGATTTGCACACTTTCAAAATTGATTGAGACACACTATTTATGCATTAAATACTTGTACAGTATTAATACGGTAGGTAATTCTTCATTTGCCCCGGTCGCCCAAAGTCTAACCTTTTTTAGACCAAAAAAATATGACTTCTCAAAATGCCCCATGAGACTTAGGTAACTTGGGCGACTTATCTTACATCTTTTAAATGTTTACAAGTGTCCCATACAAGTGCAATAATGATGACAAGTGTCCCCACGCAACTTGGGTGACTTGTACTTGGTATGAGACACTTGTCGACATTTAAAGGGGTGGGGGATAATTCGCCTAAGTCGCTCAAGTCTCCTGGGGCATTTTGAGGAGTCATATTTTTTTTGTCTAGAAAGGGTATATACTTTGAGCGACTGGGGCATATAGAGAATTACCTCTTAATATTATGCTTCAATTGTTTGTACATATAAGTGTCTCAATAACATTTTGAAATGTGCAAATCACATCCTATTCAAAAATTGTCCATTTCGATGATGTTTTAAAACTACATATAAGTCTTTAATCTTCTGTATGATCTTTTAAAACATTTTTTTCTAAATTGAATTTCTAATCATCATATATCAACTCACAATCCCAACAAGTTAGACCATGACTTCAAATTCTACCAAAGAACTTCACTGCCTCTTGATTCCATTTCTAGCCCCTGGTCACACAATCCCCATGATCGGCATGGCCAAATTTCTAGCACAACAAGAAAATGTCACGATCACAATTGTCACAACACCCCTTAACGCCATTAGATATTGTCCCACCCTTAACAAAACCGGACTCCAAGTCAGTTTCCTTGGATTACCAGAGGGATGTGAAAGTCTAGATACTCTCCCTAGTCCAAATCTAGCACTAAAGTTTTCAGCTGCTGTTGACATGCTTCAAGTGAAACTAGAGCAAAGTTTTGATAAGCTAGAGCCACTACCGAGTTGTATTGTATCCGATAAGTACCTTCCTTGGACTGCTAATACAGCAGACAAGTATTGTATACCTAGAATTGTTTTTGATGGAATGAGTTGTTTTAAGCAGTTATGCTCTCATAATTTGTATGAATCCCAGGTGTTAAGTGGTTTAGGTATGTCAAAGACGTTTGTTGTGCCTGGATTGCCTGATCACATTGAGTTAACGAGAGCGCAGCTGCCATATGAGTTTAACCCTAGCTCAAGGGGTTCAAGTGATCGTCTTGAACGTGTGAGGGAAACTGAGATGAGATCTTATGGGATGGTGATTAATAGTGTTAAATATTACGTATAAACATTAATAGGTAAATGTCTAGTATCGAACCCGAGACCTCGGGATTGCACATAATACAAACGAGAGTCAAAGATTAATAAATATCAATTGTTAGATATATTTATTAATAACACAAGTTTAAGGACTAATGGTCGTTAGTTATTAATTGTACGGACTAACTATCGTTAAAAGGAAACAAAAAGGACTAGATTGAAACTTGGTAACAAGAAGGATCTAGAACACCCTCTTGAGTGTGTGTGGCCGGTCGAACCAAGCCCAAGGAGGACAACCCATTGCCCTTGCTTGCTCTCTAAGTTTTAACTAGTATATATACAAACCCAAGGGTCATTGTTTCTCACCTTTTGTGCACACACAATACCCTAAAGTTTGTTTCCTCCTTGTTTCTTTTCCTGCCGATCGAACCTACAAACCCTAAGGGTTTTGGGTCGAAAATTTTATAAAGAAAATTTTCCTTGTGTTTAATCTTGCAATTAATTTGATTCGGTATTAGTTTGTGTGTACAAGAACGAGGTAACAACTCATTATAGTTGTTATCAAGGAATCGATCAATAAAAAGGTAAGAGATTGATCATTGATTCATAAACCCTAAGGGTTCATCAATTAATTCAAGATTTACTTATTTGATTCTTGTTCTGGCTAGAATCACCACGGTACGTCCCTATTTATGTTTTAGTTAATATTATTCGTTATACTTGATCCTAGCTTCCTCATACGTGTACTTTGATTGTTAAATTCTAACAGTGGCATCACGAGCCATGTATAACATGTAATTGACTACTAAAACGTAATAAAAATCGGATCTTTAATTGTTTTAGATACATGTTTTGATCTAGGGTTTTTCTTTTTATTTTTTTTTAAATTTTGAAACCCTAACCCTAATTTATTGGGGGGGGGGGTCTATTTTCCACTTAAAACCCTAATTAGGGTTTGTGGTTTATTTGATTAATATGTAATCACTAGAAACCCTAGGTCTTTAACCGGTTATGTGAACGTATCTTGTGACCTATGTGCTAATTGTTAGGTTTTAATCCGTGACGAAACATGCATGGTAGTCATGGATTTTTATTTTTTATTTATTTATTTTTTGTCACATGTTTTAGATAGATCTAGAATTGGGGAAGACTTCAATACATATATATTAAAATCAATTTATATGCTATGTGGTATGTATATTAGCTTTGGCCTACGCAATTAATTCATCAATGTATGTGACTCTATTCCATTAAGAGGAGAAGGCCTTAGTTGATTACATGCATTATTATACCTAGACTTGATTTTATTAGGATATTTTCTAATAAGGATTGCATGTGGCTAATTGTTTCACTTTATTTATTATTGGTTGTTTTGTTTTCTTTGAATACTTGTTTTATTGTAATTGTTTGACATGATGTAAGCAATAAAAGGGTGATTTTTCATAAAGAAAATAATACGGACTAGTAATGGTGAAACCCTAAGTGATAAAGATTGAAGCTTGCGGAGTCTTATGTGCCAACAACGGTTCGCTTCGCACGGTAATTCGCTCCAAGGCGAGACTAGCAAGATTCATACTTTATTACATGTTTTGAGATTAAATCCATAAACTTTTGCTTAATTGATGTTTTGAACAACATGCTTTTAAAAGTAACTCTTTTAAGACTAAATTCATAGTCATGGTATGAAGGCTTGGAAAGAGCCTTAGAGTCTGCCTTGATTATCACACTTACGAATATGTCTTAAACGAATTTCTTTTAAAATCATTCTTGTAGGAAGTCATCTTAGGGTTTTTTAAACCTCAAGTAAAACTTTGTGTATTAATTTCAAGAATTGATAACAAAAAGTTTTTTTTTTTGAAAACTTATGCTATAAAGATGAGTGCATGCATCTTTATACATATTTTGATTGTCATATCAAAATTGAATACCCTTAAAATTTAAGTTACATGCCATCTATCTATAAGGAACACTTGGAATTTTAATTTAGTAAACATGAGACCTAGGCTAAATTATTATAACAAGGTAAAATTATGTTAATGCGTGAGACCATAGATAGTAATTTTACAGTTTCTAAGGTAGACGACTTAATTAAGTTGTGCGTGAGACCTAGAACTTAAGGCATGAGATGGGATGAAACATGCTTACAAGGCAAATTGATGAATCAATTTGATGTAAATCCCATAATGATCTAGGAATTGGAAATCTTGTTTGCCAATTATTGTTTGACAGATTGCCATCTTTATACTTTCACCACTAGCAGATCAACTGATGTGGTGGAATCTATGTAAAGTTGGATCCTAGATTTTCAAGAAATTTTTGGTGGTTATATGAATATAGTCTATGGGTATTTTATTTTCTTGAAGATATTTATTATCGAAAATACTAATGTTTGAACTTTTATCTGTAGATATGGCTCAACCCGATAACCCAACTGTGATTTCTACTTTCAAGAGTCATCTTGAAAGAGAAAAATTGACTGGAAAGAATTTCAATGATTGGCACCGTTCGCTCAGAATTGTCTTGAGGGCGTCCGGAAAGCTAGATTACTTGACCGAGGAATGCCCTGTTGAGCCTGCTGCTACTGAACCAGAAGCAGTTAAGGCGGCATGGAGGGTGGAGCATGCTAAGTTTAATGAGGTTGCTTGTTTAATGCTCACTAGCATGAGTGCTCAGTTTCAAAAGAAGTTTGAGTACTACTTTCCTAAAGACATGCTTGAAGAACTTCAAAAGTATTATGCAAAGTCTCCTGCAATTGAATTGTATTATGAACTTGACAAGCTACACAACTGCAAGCATGGTGATGGTAAACCAGTAGAAGATTATGTGAATGAGATGAAAGAATACTTTGATCAACTTCACAGAATTGGATTTGGTTACCCCGACAATGTGCAAGTGCACTTGATCAACAGGTCCCTTAACAAGGACTTTGTTGGTTTTGTGCAGAATTTCAACATGCACTGCTCGGGGAAGACAGTCTCAGAATTACTCGCATTGCTTGTTGATTATGAGAAAAGTCTACCAGCCAAGGTCAAGGCTCCTACCCCGCAAGTGTTGGCAATTCATGGGGGGAGAATCCAGAAGAAATTGCATGTGAACAAAGGAAAGGGGAAAGGTGATAAAGGCAAGCAGGTCATGGCCTATCAACCACAACCCAAGATGAAGCAGCATCAGCCTAAGCAGAACAAGGTGAATCCGCCAAACAAGAAGGATCAGGCTTGTCACCATTGTCATGAAAAGGGCCATTGGAAGCACAATTGTCCTCTCTACATTCATGACTTGTGACTCAAGAAGCAGGGTAATGAAGCTGGTAACCCCAGTTCATCAGGTGCGTTCTTTATGATTGAATTATTCACTCTTACTCCTAAATTGAATTCATGGGTATATGATACGGGATGTGGCATTCATATTTGCAATACCTTTCAAGGGTTTAGAGTTGAGAGAAAGCTGGCCTATGGACAACAATTCTTGCACGTGGGTAACGGAGCACATGCAGAAGTTGAAGCTATAGGAGTTTTTAATTTAGTGTTGCCTTCGGGCTTAGTACTATCTTTAAATAATTGTCATTATGCACCGTCAATTGTTAGAGGTGTAATTTCATTTTCATGTTTGTTGAACCTTGGTTTTGAGCATACTATTTCTAGCAATGGAATTTCAGTTCTTTAAATGGTGTTTTTTATTTTAATGTTATTGCTGTGAATGGTGTCTTTGAAATTGATATGAATGATAATGATAATGCTTTTGTTAAAAATAATTCAATGTATAGCATCAATAATAAGAGAATCAAGAAAGGTATGGATTCGTCTTATCTTTTGCATTGTCGACTTGCTCACATTGGCAAGGCTCGCATGAAAAAGCTGCAACATGATGGGCTTTTAGAAAAGATCAATGATGAATCATTTGATAAGTGCGAATCTTGCATTGCTGGGAAGATGACAAAGAAACCCTTTAAAAATAGGATTGAAAGGGCTAATGATCTACTTGGTCTTATTCACACAGATGTGTGTGGACCACTTAGACATGTGTCAAGGAGAGGTGCTAGCTACTTCTTAACATTTACGGATGATTACAGCCGTTATGGTTATGTTTATTTACTTAAACATAAGCATGAGGTATTTGAAACATTCAAGTGTTTAAAGCAGAAGTAGAGTTGCAACTTGGAAAGAAGATTAAAGCTCTTCGATCGGATAGAGGTGGTGAATACCTGAGTCAGGAGTTCATAGATTACTTAGCTAAAGAGGGAATTGTCCAGCACCTTACTTCTCCATATACTCCACAACAAAATGGTGTATCTGAAAGAAGGAATCGTACATTGCAAGACATGATATACGATCTATGTTTAATCTAACAACTCTTCCTTATTCGTTTTGGGATTATGCCTTAGAATCTGCGGTTCGCATTCTTAATATGGTTCCAACAAAGAAGGTTGATAAGGCACCATATGAGTTATGGACTGGAAAAGCTCCTAACTTGTCTTATCTTAAGGTCTGGGGTTGTGAGGCGTATGTTAAACGTGACTCAGCAGACAAACTCTAACAAAGATCTGTGAAGTGCATCTTCGTAGGATACCCTAAGGGAACTATGGGTTACTACTTTTATTACCCACCTGAAAACAAAGTTTTTGTTGCAAGGTATGGAGACTTCTTAGAAAAGAAGCTCATATCTCAAGAATTCAGTGGGAGAGTATATGATCTGGAAGATGATCATGAAGATGTAGCACCTTCTGAAAACACTAGCCAACTTCCTGTGGAACCTGAAAGTTTAGGTCCTCCACCTGAAGTTGAAGTGGTTCCCATTCGTAGGTCAGCTAGACCTGTGAAAGCTTCTACACGTCTATGTCTAAATGTAGAGTGTGAGGAAAACTTGTTAGGGGATCTTGATGAACCTACAAGTTATAAAGCAGCCATGAATGGTCCTGAAAAGGAAAAATGGCGGGTTGCTATGAATGGGGAAATGCCATCCATAAAAGACAATGAAGTCTGGGAAGAAGTAGACCTACCTCCGGGTGCCAAGTTAGTTGGGAGTAAATGGCTCTACAAGAAAAAGACTGATATGGATGGCATTGTACACACCTATAAGGACCGTTTGGTAGCTAAAGACTATACTCAAACTTTTGGTGTTGACTATGAGGAGACCTTTTCTCCTGTAGCTGACATTAGGGCTATTAGGATTCTTATAGCCATAGCCGCTTACTATGACTATGAGATTTGGCAAATGGATGTCAAAACCACCTTCTTAAATGGTCGCCTAGATGAGGACATCTATATGGCGCAACATGAGGGGTTTGTGAATCCAGAATTCCCAAATCGTGTATGCAAACTTCAAAGATCCATTTATGGATTGAAGCAAGCATCACAACAATGGAATAAGATATTTGACAGTGAGATTAAAAAGTATGGATTCACTCAAAATCTTGATGAGCCATGTGTATATCATAAAGCTAGTGGGAGTAATGTAATTTTCCTTATATTATATGTTGATGACATATTGATCATGGGAAACGACATTCCAAGTTTGCAAAAGGTTAAGGCATATCTTGGAACTTGCTTTTCTATGAAAGATTTAGGGGAAGCTGCATTTATTCTGGGAATCAAGATATATAGAGATAGATCTCAGCGATTAATTGGATTAAGCCAAAGTGCTTACATTGATAAAATATTGAAGAGATTCAATATGCAAAATTCCAAGAAGGGATATTTACCGATGCAAGAACAACATGGCTTGAGTCAGAAAGTTTGTGCTTCAACACCTGTAGAGGTGCAACGCATGAAGAGAGTCCCTTATGCTTCGGCTGTGGGATCTATTATGTATGCGGTGAAAAGCACAAGGCCTGATGTGGCATTTGCTCATAATTTAACCAGTCGATATCAGCAGAATCCAGGTGAAAAACACTAGATTGCTGTTAAGAATATTCTTAAGTACCTTAGGGATACTAAAGATATGTTCTTAGTTTATGGGGGTACTCCATCTGCAGAACTTGATGTTACAGGTTACTGCGATGCTTCTTGGAAAGGTGATAAGGATGATACGAAGTCTCAGACAGGTTATGTCTTTGTCATTAATGGAGGAGCTATGGATTGGAGGAGCAGAAAGCAGAGTGTACTAACGATGTCTACTACAGAAAGTGAGTATATAGCTGCTTCAGAAGCTGTAATGGAAGCTGTTTGGATTAGGAAGTTTGTTTCAGGGCTTGGGGTTATGCCTTCGATTCGACGACCTATAAAAATGTATTGCGACAATTCAGCTGCAATTACATTTGCCAATGAACCTGTAATCATGAAAGGCACCAGACATTTCCCAATTAAGCATCACTATGTTCGAGAACAAGTCGAAATAGGTGAAATCGAAATGTTCAAAGTTCACACAGATGAAAACTTAGCAGATCAGTTAACAAAGCCTCTACCTGGCACCAAGCTTTACAAGCATGCTGAAGGAATATGACTTAAATTAGCTGAAAGTTTCATGCCCATTTGTGATTAGTATTTGGATAAGGGATTTAATGTACAATTATTATTTTAATTAAATAAAGTATTGTTTATATTTATTTATTCATTGTCTTAATAATATATCCTATATTTGCATGTTTAAATCCATGAATAAATTATTATTCTAAATTGTCCGTTGTCGATTAATGATATGGGAATATCATTAAACTAAGACAAATTTGAGTATTGGTTTAGGATATACTTGAAAGTATATTGATGCGTAGTCATACCAATTTCACATAATACTCAATGAATTGAGTATTGGACTTATCCCAACAATATAATTTAATGTTAAATGTGAGAATCATATTTAAAGTTATCCTCAGACTTGAGATACCAGATAAGTGTCATGGATGTAGTGCATTTTTGTGAAACAATCTATCGCTCACCGTAATAGGGAGTTATAAGGGTTGTTTTTAGAAGTGTTGCAAAGTTCATGGGTTATTCTTGTAGTCAAGAGAGAATTTGTTCCTTCTGATTTGTTCAGAAGTTTAATACTGCTGGGCCCCTCGTAGGGTTGACAAAATGTTTGCGTGGCCACGCCCAAAGTCTATCTGGAATACGTTAAGATGTTTTGGTAATTATGTTCAATCATAAAGAGACGAGAAACAGAATATTAATAAAGAATCTCACATCTTTATTAAATATGGTATTAGAAACAAAAGGATAATTATAATGATGAATCATTAAAGGTTTTTCCCGAAAACCTAGCTCGAGTCGTGCTGGGGGCATTGAAGTGTTACAAGACGCTAACCAATGTCATTTTACTATTAATGGATATACGAGTGGGAGCTGTTAAATATTACGTATAAACATTAATAGGTAAATGTCTAGTATTGAACCCGAGACCTCGGGATTGCACACAATACAAACGAGAGTCAAAGATTAATAAATAGTAATTGTTAGATATATTTATTAATAACACAAGTTTAAGGACTAATGGTCGTTAGTTATTAATAGTACGGGCTAACTATCGTTAAAAGGAAACAAAAAGGACTAGATTGAAACTTGGTAACAAGAAGGATCTGGAACATCCTCTTGGGTGTGTGTGGCCGGTCGAACGAAGCCCAAGGAGGGCAACCCATTGCCCTTGCTTGCTCTCCAAGTTTTAACTAGCATATATACAAACCCAAGGCTCATTGTTTCTCACCTTTTATGCACACACAATAACCTAAAGTTTGTTTCCTCCTTGTTTCTTTTCCTGCCGATCGAACCTACAAACCCTAAGGGTTTTGGGTCAAAAATTTTATAAAGAAAATTTTCCTTGTGTTTAATCTTGCAATTAATTTGATTCGGTATTAGTTTGTGTGTACAAGAACGAGGTAACAACTCATTATAGTTGTTATCAAGGAATCGATCAATAAAAAGGTAAGTGATTGATCAATTAGGGTTCATCAATTAATTCAAGATTTGCTTATTTGATTCTTGTTCGGGCTAAAATCACCACGGTACGTCCCTATTTATGTTTTAGTTAATATTATGTGTTATACTTGATCCTAGCTTCCGCATACATGTACTTTGATTGTTAAATTCTAACAAATAGTTTCGAGGAGCTGGAACAAGAATACGTTAATTAGTATAAGAAGTTGAAAAGGGGTAAGGTTTGGTGCATAGGTCCATTGCCATTATGCAATGATAATGAGAAACACGTGGCTCATAGAAGAAAAAGTGACTATTTATGAGCAAGAGATCTTAGAATTCGGTGGTGTACGCTTGTTTCGGCAGTATTAGTAGGGTTACCCCTATGCAACCTACTGATTGAGCTCAGTTTTGGCCTAGAAGCGTCTAACCACCCATTCATTTGGGTCATTAGAGCTGGTGATAGAGCAAAGAGGTTGAGGAATGGATAATAGAAAGTGGGTTAATTTGAAGAAAGGGTTAAAGGGAAAGGGCTTTTGATTCGAGGTTGGGCCCCACAGGTGTTAATCTTATCCCACCCCTATTAGGAGGGTTTTTGACCCACTGTGGATGGAACTCGACAATTGAAGGTGTGTGTGCTGGCGTGCCCAAGATCACATTGCCTCAGTTTTTAGAGCAAATTTTGAATGAGAAGTTAGTAGTGCAAGTCTTGGGCATTGGTGTGGCCGTAGGGCTGTAAACGAACCGGACGAACACGAACGGAGCCCTGTTCATGTTCGTTCATTTAATTTTAACCGGACAAATAAACGGACACGGACGCTTAAACGGACAAATTTTCTTGTTCATGTTCGTTTATTAAGAAAATGAATTGTTCATATTCGTTTATATTCGTTCATTAAGATACTAAACGAACGCTAAACGAATATAAACGATCGAACATAAATGACAATAGACAAACAAACACAAACTTTATTGAATTCTTCACAATATATTGTTTTATAAACGTTGCTTTGTTTAAACAACTCAATTTTTAAAATTATAAAATTAAAAGATATGATATATGAACATAAATAGATAAATAAACATAAACGAACTTTAACGAACGCTTAATCGGACGTTCACGAACATAAATGAACGAACGATACTTTTGTTCATGTTCGTTCATTTAACTAAACGAACGTAAAATATTGTTCATGTTCGTTCATTTAATAAACGAACGAACATAAACGAACTTTTTACCGAACGGTTCATGAAATGTTCACTGAACGTTCAGTTCGTTTACAGCCCTAGGTGTGGGTGTCGGGGCTGAGTTTGTCGTGCATTGGGGCGAGGAAGAGAAGTTTGGAGTGAGCGTGAAGAGCGAGGATGTGAAAGAAGCTATACTAAAGGTTTTGGATTTAGAGATCGAAGGAGTCGAGAAGAAAGAAAGCAAAAGAACTTGGAAAGATTGCAAATGGAACAATCAAAGAGGGAGGGTCTTCATATATGAACTTAAAACTAATAATTCAAGATATAAGGGAACATGCAAGTGAGAGACACTAGGAGGTATAGGTCGAAAGCTTTGGTGACTTTGAAGTTGTTTAATTTACAAGACATGCAACTATTAAATTTATTCGCTTAGCAAACTCGCAGACTGTTTCATGTTTTGTACCTTTTTTTAAAAAGCAATAACGTATTATAATCTCACCGCAATATCAACATACACAATCTGCAATTGTCCCGCAACCTCTTGTTTGAGGACCATGTCACACTCTTTAATGATATCGCTTTTAATATGGAGTAACTAGAAAACCAGAAAATATATTAGAATACAATTTAATTCATATTATAATCATATTAGTATAATACGAGAAATGTGCCCGCGCGATGCGGGGGCGGATTGTTGGGGTGAAAAGGAGGGAGGTGGGGTGGTGGAAAGTAGTTATTGAGGTGGTTGATGTGGTTATAAATTGTTGGGGTGGTTGTTGAGGTGGTTATAAATTATTGGGGGTGATTGTTTCCATAATTAGTAAGTAAAAGTCTGAATTTTTAAGCCTTTCTAATTATAGAATAGTCTCAAATACATTATATAGTAGTAGTATAGATAAAACGCTAGCGCCTAACCGGCTTTCCGCCTCCATTTCATGGTGAAACAACTCGAAAATTATAGAGTACACTAACTTTCATATCTTGTGTGTTGGTGTGTGTAGTACCAATTCTAGCATAACATACAAAAGAAACAATACGGGCCAAAATTTTGTTCAACTATTTTGATTAAAAGTTATTCTTATGTTAATCGTTGAACTTTATTACCGAACATATCTGCGAAAAAAAGTTTAATATTGAACACAAATTCTTTAAAGATCCGATTAACAAATTCGATTATTCATTTTTCATAAAAAAAAAAAAAAAAAAAAAAAAAAAAAAAAAAAAAAAGGTTTTTAGGACGAAACTTTTTTGAACGGTCAAAAAATCGTGCCAAATATACGTAACTGTGACAAAAAAAGTTAAGTATTTTGGATGGCTATTATGAAATTGTCCCAAATACGTATGCGTTTGTAACGTTTTCTAATAATGGTGCCAAATATATGTGTATTTGAAACGGGTTCAGTTACCAAATATTTATGAATGATTAATAAAAATTGTGTTCAATTTATTTTTGGCTTCGATTGAATTAAATTTGCGCATATACTCGATGATTGGTTAATACGATTGTGTACTAAAAACTATTTGTAACGGAAAATGATGCTAATACACGTTAGCAATGATTATGCAAACCGTGCCAAATGATTTTTATAACGAACGCAAAAGAGTTCCAAATGTTTTTTTTTTTTTTTTTTTTTTTCGCAAGGCGGATGAAAATGTGCCAAATACATTTGGCACAAAAATGGAAACCATGCCAAAGATGTCTGTCACAACAGATAAACCCGTCCTTGTTAATTTTGGCACGTTAAATAAAAACTGTGCCAAATACACATTTGGCACGGGAGATGAATTGGTACTAAATACGAATATGGCACGAGATATAAAAGTGAGACAAACGCCCATTTTGTAACGGAAGATTGTCATCCATGCCAAATACCTCACTCATGGCACCCCAAAGTTAAACCGTCCCATGGACTGTGCCAAATACTATTTAGCACGGTTTTAACCTGACCCAAATGTATTTGGCACCCTCATATTTAGGACGAAGCTAAAGTTGTGCCAAAGCCGTGCCAAATAGCATTTGGCACGGAATTTTTGAGTATTTGGCACGTTTTTCCACCTTCCCAAATACCCATTTTTCTTGTAGTGAAACTAAAAAAACTCACTTTATGTTTTATTTTAAAAATTAAATATCTCAAAAATCGTTAATCGTTACGTTAGATTAATCATACTATCGCGACTAAAATTAAATCATATAGCACTTCTATGTATTTTTGATATTTTATTTTCGAGTTTTAAAGATTAGTGTTGAAATTTACTCCCACTAAAAACTTACCTATGATTTGTAAAATCATAGTTGATTTTTTTATTTTAAAAATCACATAAGATTTGTGAAATTACACATGATTTTTAAAAGAACAAATCACATTTTATTTTTTAGAGTGCAAATTTCAGCCAAAAAAAAAAAAAAAAAAAACTTGAAAGAAAAGTTCGTCAAAAGTATATAGAAATGCACTTCTACTGAAAGATAAGAAAATTTTTGTCGCGATTGTGTATTTTTTATCAGTTAACGATTTACCATTTAAAAGATAATTTTATTTTAAAAAAAAAATGTTAAAATGGTTTATTTTATCTATTTATTTATTTATATTTTTCATATATTTTGCACTCGGAAGGGTCTGCGGTCCACAACATGTTTGTGTACTTTATTTTTGCCGTGTAAGACCAAACCAACAGAAAGCATCCCATGATCTTCATGTTTCTTTTACAAACTAATTGTCTTTGAAAAACTTATTTCCTATTGTGTTGCCTGTTTAAAAATATTTACCATTGTGCTGCTTCTATTAAATTAGTGTTGATATGATCGAACTATGGAGGTATGGTGCATCTTAGTATTGAACAGTCCTCGAGCAACATTAGTTGTGCCATGGTTTGATAGAAAAACTGTAGTGTCCGAATTTGGAATAGTATATGTGTGCCTCGAGAGTGGCCGGTAGTTGTTTAGTACATATTTCATAATTGTTTTTGTTGAAAAATGAAGCTCAAAATTTAAGTTTAAAGTAATTACCACATTGGACTATTCCTAGTGAATTTACAAGAATGAACTATTTTTTTTTAGATTTACCAAAATAAATTAAGTAGGCCCTACTTTTATATTAATAACATTGATTCTACCACTATGTTCTCGAGTGAAAAAATGGTTGAAAAGTGAAAGCAAGTAAAGAAAACAAAAAATAAGGTGATGGAAAGTGAAAGTAAAGTGTGAAATAGAAAGTAAAATGGTATGAGTTTTTATGCTAAAACTTTCATCCCATTTTTAGGATGAAAGAGATTGAGACAAAACTAAAATATTTATTATGACTAGATTGACCTTTCTTTAATTTAATATGAGCCTCAATTAAATACATGATAGATGACATAATCATCAAATAATATTTTTTCATCACTTTCATCTCTTTCTTTTTACAACTCAAGAACACTACCAAATTTTTAGCAATCTTTCTTTTTCTTTCTTTACCACTTTCTATACTTCCATTCACTTTCATTTTTCTCTACATAAAAAGTTGAGAACACAGTGGTATTAATAACATTGATTCTGCGTGCTCTATCTTTTGTTGATTTGCATGGTGAGAAGCATGATTACATTCTATTGGTCACCTTATAATGACTCGTGATTCAAAATGTACGTGTCAAGAACCCACAGAAATTTGCCTTCAATACATATGTATAGAAATCCATTAACTAATTTAATTATACAGTGCTATATAAATAGATACTTATTTTATCGGGGCAATTGCATATATACTCATTAAAACTTGAATATTTGCATATATACCCAAAACATGTTTAATTTGCATTGTACATCATGCATTGAAAACTTATATCTTAAGAAAATATGCAAATTTTTAAGTTTTAATCGGTATATATGCAATTCTCCCTATTTCATATTGAAACACACAAGCTTATTAACATGCAACTCCATAACATCAGTGTTCAATTTTTACAAGGAGCACGCATACCATGAAGTAGGTATTCAAGCATCTCGCCCAGTCCCCAGCACTCGCCTAGCAGCACCTCACCCAGCCCCCAGTCCCTCGCTCACCAGCTCACCCAACTATTGCCCTCAGCTCGCACAGCTCGCCCAGCCCCAGCCCCTCGCCACCAGCTCGCCCAACACACGCCTGCCTTTTAAACTCGCCTACAATCGCCCAACTCGCATACATCGAAAACAATACGCGTGTTGAAATAATAGTATAAGCGGTTTAAATAAGTAGTAGTATAAGCGGTTTATTTAAGAAATTTCCTCTTTAAGTTTTATAAAGATGATAACCTGTTGAAATAGGTCCTAATTGAGTTAGGATATACAATAACCAACAATAAAAACAACTACTTAATATACAAATCAATAGCAAATAAAGAGCATCGTCAAGTTCCGTAAGTCCTCCATGTGGACAAAAACATTTTGCAAACACAAATCTAGAAACCTAACAAATCATAGATAGTAATAATCGTCTAAGTAAATCAACACATAAGGTATGTTTGGCGAAATGGGCTGGGTTGAGCTGGGACTGGGGCTAACGCTTATATTATAAGCCGAAACTGAAATTTGTATTTTCATAAAATTGTTTGCTAAATTAGCTTAGGCTTGAGCATATTATCGCTAAATTACTAAAAAAGACATAATTAAATAAACTTATAGTATATGTTTGATATTTTTATTAGTAAACAAGTAATTAATAGTGTAAAAGCCATTGTCTAAACTTTTTAGCTCTTTTTACTGGGCTAGGGGTATGTTTGGCGAAATGGGCTAGGGCTGTGACTAGGACAAGAGCTAGAGCTGGGACATATATTACAAGCCGAAATTAAAATTTGTATTTTTATAAAACTTGTTTGGCAAATGGGTTAGGGCTGAGACTTATTATTGCAAAATTACTAAAAAAAGCATAGGGTATGTTTGGCGAAATGGGCTGGGCTGGAGCTAGGGCTTGGGCTAGGGCTGGGGCATGAGCTAGGGCTGGGGCTAGAACTTATATTATAAGCCGAAATTAAAATTTGTATTTTTATAAACTTGTTTGGTAAATGGGTTGGGTTGAGGCTTATTATTGCAAAATTGCTAAAAAAGACATGATTAAATGAGTTTTTTGTATACATTAAATATTTTTGTGGGTAAATAAGTAATTTATTATTCAAAAGCCATGGGCTAAAGTTTTTAGCCCCTTTTATGAGGCTAAAGTTTTTAGCAAACTTATTTTATAAGCCCTTTCATAAGCCACATGACAAACAAAACTTTTTTTTATTAGCTGACTTATTTTAAAAACCCAAGCCCCAATAAGCCCCATTTAAGTCTTCGCCAGACATAGCCATAATTAAATTAGTTTTTTATTATTTTTATTATTATTTTTTTTATATGTTAAATATTGTGAGTAAATAAGTAATTTATTCTTTAAAAGTCGTTAAGTCCCAAGCTAAAGTTTTTAGCCGATTTATTTTATAAGCTCTTTCATAAGCCTCATAACAAACGAGACTTAATGCTTATCATTTTAAAAATCTCTATAAACCTCGACGCCAAACAAGTCTTTATTATACAAGCCTCCCTAAAAGCCGCCTTCTCCCAGACAAACTCTATAAGTTGGTCAAAGAATTGTGCTCTTTATACAAGCCTCCCTAAAAGCCGCCTTCTCCCAGACAAACTCTATAAGTTGGTCAAAGAATTGTGCTCTTTTCACTATTTTGATTAATCTTCACATACTTTTCAAAAAATATAGCTAGGTTCCAAGCATTCTGAACCATAAAATTCAATCCAACACAAGATATGATCCATTGATTATAACCTTATAAATACCAAAAGACTTCAACATCTCCTGCATCCTTAAAACAACACTTTTACAACAGTCAATCACTCAACCTCAAAATCATCTTAAAAAAATGACCACCACAAACAAACTCCACTTCCTTTTGATTCCTCACATAGGCCCAGGCCACACTATTCCCATGATAGACATGGCTAAACTACTTGCCAAACAACCAAATGTTATGGTAACTATTGCCACCACACCTCTTAATGCCACGCGATACGGTCCCACTCTCGTGGGACCCATCAAAGCAGGGCTTGCAATCCAGTTCTTTGAGATACCATTTCCGGCAGTTGAGGCTGGATTGCCTGAAGGGTGTGAAAGCACAGATCAAATTCCTAGTATGGATTATGTTCCAAATTTTTTAGCTGCCATTGGCATGCTACAACAAAAGCTAGAAGAGCGTTATGGTACGTTAAAGCCTAGCCCAAATTGTATTATCTCGGATAAGTACATGTCGTGGACGGGTGATTTTGCGGATAAGTATAAGATACCAAGAATTATGTTTGATGGAATGAGTTGTTTTAACGAATTATGTTACAATAATTTGTATGTAACCAAGATTTTTGATGGTTTGGATGAATCGGAACCTTTTGTTGTCCCTGGTTTGCCCGATAAGATCGAGTTAACAAGGAAGCAGCTCCCACCTGAGTTTAACCCAAGCTCGATTGACACAAGTGAGTTTCGTCAGAAGGCTAGGGATGCTGAGGTGAGGGCTTATGGAGTTGTGATCAATAGTTTTGAGGAGTTGGAACAAGAATATGTTAATGAGTATAAGAAGTTAAGAGGGGGTAAAGTTTGGTGTATCGGGCCATTGTCGCTCATTAATAGTGAGGATTCAGATAAATCTCAACGAGGAAATGTAGCTTCGATTGACGAGGAACGATGCTTAAAGTGGCTTGATGCTCAAGAACCTGAATCTGTGGTTTATGCCTGTTTCGGTAGTCTTGTTAGGGTCAACACTCCACAGCTAATCGAGCTTGGGTTAGGCCTAGAAGCATCAAATCAGCCATTCATTTGGGTGATTAGATCCGTTCATAGAGAGAAGGAGGTCGAGGAATGGTTAGCAGAAAGTGGCTTCGAGGAAAGAGTTAAAGATAGAGGATTAATTATCCGAGGTTGGGCCCCACAAGTTCTAATCTTGTCTCACCCTTCGGTTGGAGGATTCTTAACACATTGTGGTTGGAATTCTACTTTAGAATCAGTGTGCGCTGGTGTTCCCATGATCACATGGCCTCAGTTTGCGGAGCAGTTTATTAACGAGAAATTAATAGTGCAAGTTTTGGGGACTGGTGTGGGTGTTGGAGTTGATTCTGTTGTCCATGTTGGCGAAGAAGATATGTCTGGCGTGAAAGTGAAGAAGGAGGATGTGAAGAAGGCTATCGAGAAGGCCATGGATGATGGGATTGAAGGGCACGAGAGACGAAAGAGAGCAAAAGAACTTGGAAAGATAGCGAATAACGCCATAAAGGAGGGAGGGTCTTCTTACCTCAATCTGACAATGCTAATTCAAGACATAATGCACTATGCAAATGCTGCAAGCTAAAAGCCTGGATCTATAGATTATATCAGTATTAGAGATGGTAAAATAATCCAACGAGACAGTTGTGAGACCTGTTATGTAATTCACATAGTTAATGCAGATTACCTTTGGACATATCCCAAAGGAAATTTTAAAAATACAAACAATATACAAAATTTGCACATTTCAATTCTCCTGTACTCAATTTAACATTAGCCATCAATACAAAAACTACCAGCTATTATTTCATCAGAAAACAACATCATGAAAATTCTGCACATCTGCAGTTTGACTATGAATGAGTCAAACTTTGACTATTTTGATCAATTCCTGCTTTCTTCAATATGATAGCAACATACAAGTAGCCAACCATAAAATACAATAATACACAACACATAGATTTAAGTTGGGTGGCGGTCTCTAAACCACAAAATCAAATAGGATATATTGGCAAAAACTAGTCAAAGATTGTCGAGTCCAACGAAAAGACTAATAAAGCCCACTCATAATTTTAATAAGAAAGTGACAGTATCAAGGCCATCCACATCTTTTTCGGTACGGTGACATGTTGCCTTTTGATTATGACTAAATGAGGTAAGAGCTTAGGTAATCTAACCATATTTGTCTCGATTTTCTTTTATTTAATTATTATTATTCTTTTTTTAGATGAATTAATCGTTTATATAAATGACAAATTGGACTTTTCTGAGAGAATAATAATGTGAATATATAAGACAATAACTCACGAACATAGTGAAACTATTGAAGCCTTTGTCATGTGATTAAAGATTTGCTCAATATAATATATTTGAACTTAAAACAACTAAAATAATTTACTCCTTCAACATCTAACTTTAATGACATCAAAGATAATTCAAAATACACTTTAGTTCTACTGATACGGTATGAGTGAGTGAATTACCAATAACTCATAAATAACTACAAGTGAGTCAAACATTTTTTTTTTTAAATAAATAAATAACTACAAGGAAGTCAAACAATGACAATGAGCCGGTGTAAAGGTGGAATCATTTATCAACAATGTTTCATAAAGTAAGGTTTTCCAAGAATATAAACGTTTAATGAAATGTGTATTTCTGTATCGAATTTTGATAGACATTGAAGACCTCACATGGTCTTTGATGTCATTAAATTTAGAAGGAAACGTTACATCCACTCACAAATCCCACACAAAACATCTACATGCTGATGTGTCAGCCACTGATTGGTGGGATGTGATATATTTCTCTCGCATCCCACCAATCAGTGGTTAACTCAACGTGTGGATGTTTTGTGTGGATTTGTGAGTGGATTTAGCATCCCTCTTTGTGATACTGTGAAAACCAGGATTATGGGTCTGAAAGTGAAGAAGTCAAATAGAATGTAAAGCTGGATTGTATTGATTGAAATGTTGATGTTGCTTCATGTCTCAGAATGTATGACTGGGTAGTGTTCTAAGCTTTGGAGTGACAGAGATGGTTGGGTTTTTGATACAAGGTGATGCCTCATGTAGATGTGTTACTTAGATCCTTTTGAGAAGGGAAGGTCATGAGGGTCTAAGTGGCTAGGTCTCTACATGAGGAAATGTAGTCGTCTATCTTAAGTGACAAGACTTTTGCTTTATGGTGATGCCTCTCATGGATGCAGTTTGATATTGCTCATTGTGAGGATGGTAGACTGCAGTGGGTGTATTAGATACCTTCAAGAAGGAAATGTAGCCAAAAGCATGTGTGCTTTAGTAGAAACTAGCAGGGTACCCGCGTGTTGCAGCGGCGGGTACCCCGAAATAAAAATTTCCGGTGAATCATGTATTTTAGTTTATTATATTCTTTTTGACAATTTAAATTTAAGGATATCAAGAATTTCGTTTATCCTGTGCCCGTTCGGACTCGAGCCCATTTGGGCTCGAGCCAGTTTGGTCCATGCCCGTTTGTGCTCGAGCCTGTTTGACCCGTGCCAGTTCGGCCTCGAGCCCTTTTGGCCCTTTGCCCATTCAGACTTGAATATTTGTATAATGTGCTTTATTATTTGTATTTGTGATATTTAATGATTATGTTTGAGTTGGTTGTATAATATGTTTGATAAGTTGTACTCCCTCCGTCCCATATTAAATGTCTAGTTTGATTTTAAGTCTTTATTTTTCAACTTTGACCTTAAATATTTTTGTTTGTGTTATATAATAATTGATGCAAAATACATGAATGGATTGGCTTTCAAACATATTTTCAATTGGTATAATTTTCATCAAATACTATATAATACAAACAAAAATATTTATGGTCAAAGTTGAAGAAGAAAGTCATTAAAAGTCAAATATGGATATTTAATATAGGACGTAGGGAGTATTTCTTATGTAAGGGTGTTTTAATAACTACATTAATTGTATTTATTCACCAGTTAATTAATTGATTACATTAAATATCTTGACCACATTAATTGTATTATTGTGCGAACTCATGCTAAAAACTTGAGTAAAAATAGTCCAAAAAAGTTCGTTTTGTGTTAAATAAAACACATGAGCATGGTCCAAATTCAATCGAACTGTGTTTACATCAGAAATTGCCTTCAAGAAGAAACACTTTGAATTGAAACATATCATATACCCAAATCCTCCATATAAACTAAAATACTCAACACAATATCCATGCCAAAAAAATCCAATGCACAAAACCCATTAAAAACAAATATAGGAGAAACTAGGTTAGTTATACAAGTTTCTTTTTGAAATGTGTCAGTAAATTAAAAAAATGGGAGGACGGATGTTTAGTGACAAAAGAGCCGTTTATTATAAAACGGGAAGAAGAAGTTGGTGACAAAAAATGTTGTTGCAAATTTTGTAACTAATTTTAAATTGAGTGGAAGGAGGAATGAGGTTAATGATGAGAAGTGTACATCACCGAGTGTGCTTGGAAGTGTGCATCACCACTCTGTTCAGGGAGTCCGGGAGTGTGAATAATAGCACAACATCATCAACAAGATTAAAAAAAAAATAATAAAAAAAAAATAAAATAAAATAAAAAAAAGTAGCAATTGAATTTTACCATTTGAAAATTTAAATAACTGAATTTGAGCAACAAATGTTTAGCAAGTGGCAATTGCAAATTTACAGCAACAAAGGCAATAAAGGAGCAAACTTTACTACTTTAGTTAATTCTTTGTTTTTAATCAAAAATTTGTTATGCTCGCTTACTACTAATTAACTTAGACTATCTGTATATTCAAATATAAGGAGATTGTTGGGCCAAATATTTGGACAACGATCTCTCTGACTGGAAATAAATATAAAAGAAATTTCTTAGTAAGTCATTTTCATCATTTATGACATAGCAAAGTCAAGAAACTAGTCATCGACGTAGATTAAGCAACTAGAGCCCTTGAACCCAATAAGTTGATTACTTAGCCTGTTTGTATATTTAATTAGGGGGAGATTGTTAGGCCAAACATTTTCCCAATGGTCTCCGAGAGTGTTTGAACGTATAACAACTCTGGAAAGTTTACTCCCTCATATATCAACAACTAGCTTCAGAGGCATTAAAGACCATACGAAGATACACTTTACCTTATTTGAGTTAGTGAGATCTGACAAGTCTCGATGACATAGAACACACACTCTTACTCTCTAAATCAAACATGAATTATGGGCATGAAATTTTAAAAGCAAAAGTCAAAAGGAACAAAAATGAAGTCAAACAAGTATGATGAGTTGGTATAAAGGCGGAAACATGTGTCAACAATGTTCCCTAAAGTCGGCCAAAAGGTATGAAATCATGGTTACCCAAAAAAGAATGTTCCCTAAATTAAGGTTTATCTTGTTCAAAGAATAAAAAACATTTACCGGTAATTGTACTTCTCCATTAAATATTTGACACATATTGAAGACCTCTATACATGTTTGAAAGAGTAATGTAGAGATTCTTTACACAAAAATAATATAAAATGTATTATTTTGAAAGCATATTCCGCTCCTTGAACATCAGTAGCAAACTAGCAAGCTTATGTTCCCCCAAAAACTTCCACTTTGGTTTTAGTTTAGGTTTAAGAGAGTTTTGTGTCATTAAATTAGGATAGTTTTTCGCAAATATCCTTTTAATTATTATTTTAATTAATTTCTAATAAAATTACACGTTGAAAAGCAAATGATTCAATTAGTTTTCAAATAAGTCTTTGTGTAGAACTTGTTTTTAACTTTTAAGGATAATTGTTTTTAAATGTATCGAACTTGTCACCTTTTACTATGTAGTGTAACATTTTTTAGTTATTTTTTATTATTATTATTTTTAATTTTTATCCAACTTACTATTCTCTTGTATTCATTGATTGCTAAGGTGACTAAGGTTTTTCCATTAGAGTAAATTACATAAATCGTCCTTATAGTTAGGCCTAAATTGCAAGTTTCGTCCTTTTTTTCTAAAAAATTGCTAATAGTCATTAAACAAAGGTAATGTTAGTCTATTTATCAACGATCATTTGCAACATTAGTCCTTTAACAAAGGCAACTTTAATCTATTTACCATCGCCACCATCCGCCACCACCCACCTCCACCACCGCCACCCACCATCCACCACCTCCACCCACCAACACCCACCGCCGCCACCGAATAACACCCATCGCCACCACCACCACTGCCGCCGCCACCACCCATCGCCACTACTACCCATCGCCACCACACCATCGCCGCCACCACCGTCACCACCCCCGCCGCACTTATGCGTGGAATTGCACCCTCGCAAAAGGTTTTACCTCTCAAGGGATCTTGAGAAGCTGGCAATCCCCACCAGGCAGTGTACCTGTTCGTTGTAGTATAGTATAGTGACAAGTACCGGGGGATTGTTCGTTCAACTTAGGAATAGTGTTCGCTAGGATTAATGATGAGGCGAAAAATGATCCGTTTTTAGGGGGTCATTTAAGCCGGAATTTGAATTTATTTGATAAAATAATACCCTAAATCGTTCATTTTGTGATTTTAGGTACTTTTGGAGTGAATTCTGGAAAAGGAAGCATTTTGGACGTTTTTGGAGCATTAAAGTGAAGAAAACGGCAAAGTCTTAATTTTCCTTGCTGAGAACAGTACCTGACAGCGTCAAGAGCAATTTGATGACGGCGTCAAAAGCATTTTTGGTGACGGCCCAGTAGAAACGTGACGGCGTCAAATCAAGGCCGTCAAGAGTAAAAGTGGTGACGGCCCAGAACAAAATTACACATGACGGCGTCAGATCTGGATCTAAGTAATCCGATTTTATTATTGCGGCGGGTTGACGGCGTCAGAAGTTTCTTCTTGACGCCGTCACCTTAGAAAATCTATATATAGTCTTTGTAATTTTCATTCAAAAAGAGAGGACAATTTTAGGGAAGACTTGAATAAACCCTAGCTCGACTTTTACAGTATTTTCAAGGGTTTTCACCCCTTGAAACCCTTCATGTTCAATTAAGATAAGTATCCTTTCAATTCATTCAATATGTCTATGCGTTGTTTGAATATATCTTACGCTTGTCTTGATTTTAACATGCTAGGCTAGATCTCTTGTGTGTTTGCTTAGATGTAATGAAACCTAGATGTTGATTATAGGTTGATTGCTTGTTTATAGTTGTAATGGATGAATGATTTCGATGTTAGGCTTAAGAAAACTGGCAGACTTCCATAGTGTAACTTGCTTGAACGTCTTAAGAAACATGAACCAATGCGTACTAAGGTTTTTATGGTTGTATTTAATGCATGAGCGAATTCTAATGATCCCATGTTAGGAGCTTCTTGCAGGCTCGACATAGGAGTGAAGTAGGAGCTTATAGAGTTGGGGAAGTACGTACGCCACCCCACGATTGGTATTAAGGAATATAACCCGTCATCCACGCAATTGTAACAAACTATCAACCTGTAAAAGATATCTAGGGAGTAATGAAACTTAAGTAAACACATTTTTCCCATTTATTGTTCACACCACTAGTTTAATTAGCTTTATTTTCATTTTTGATATTTTATTTTGATTGCATCTTTAGTTATTAGGTTAGTTGACTAGCAACTAATTCCGCCCACTCTTTCAAAACCCGAGATTTTTACATGCTTTTATAAAATATAAAAAAATACAAAAAGAATCATCCCTCACCTCTAGACCTAGTCTTTAGGCTTTCTAACCCTGGTGACACTATTCCTGAGTTGAACGATCAATCCCCCGGTACTTGTCACTATACTATACTACAACGATCAGGTACACTGCCTGATGGGGGTTGTAAGCTTCTCGAGATCCCTCGAGAGGTAAAGCCTGGTGCAATTCCCACGCATCAATTAAAAAATCTACTAAACTAGGTCTAAAGGTGAGGGATGATTCTTTTTGTATTTTTATAAAAGCAAATAAAAATCTCGGTTTTGAAGGAGTGGGCGGAATTAGTTGCTAGCCAACTAACCCAATTAACTAATGATGCAATCAAAATAAAATAAAATAAAAGTTAACTAATTTGTGGTGTAAACAATAATAAGAGAAAATGTGTTTACTTAGATTTTATTACTCCCTAGATATCCTTACCAGTTGATTAGCTTGTTACAATTGCATGGATGACGGGTTATATTCCTTAATACCAGTCGTAGGGTCGTGTACGATATTCCCTAACTCTATAGGCTTATACTTCATTCTAGCTCGAGCCGACTACTAGCTCCTAACGTAGTATCACTAGCAGTTGCCTACGCATTAAATACAACCAATAAATCATAGTACATCTAGGTTTCATTACATCTAAGCAAACACAAGAAAAACCTAGCCTAGCATGTTAAAAAGAAGACAAGCATAAGATAGAATCAAACAACACATATACATATTGAATGATTATTGGAAAACTTATCTTCAATTGAACAATGGTTGAAACCCTTTTTTTTTACAGAAAATTCGTCTAGGGTTTGCACAAAGAAGTTCTCCAAAAGTTCCACACTAATGAATGAAAATTAGAAAACTATATATAGATTTTACACCTTGACGGCGTGACGTTATAGCTTGTGACGCCATCAACTCGCCGCCAAGATAAAATTCGTATTGCCTAGATCCACTTCTGACGCCGTTATGTGTAATTTTACTCTGGGCCGTCACATGTATTCTGACCCTGATGGCCTTGGTGACGCCGTCAGGTCAAATTGCCTTGAAATTGTTCTGGGCCGTCATGTGTATTTTCTATATCCACCTCTTTTGCCAAGCTTGACGCCGTCACTTGTGTAGCCTTGACGCCGTCAGGTACTGTTCCCAGCAAGGATTTTGAGACTTTGTCATTTTCTTCACTTAATCGCTCCAAAAACATCCAGAATGCTTCCTTTTTCCAGATTTCTCCTCAAAAGTACCTAAAATGACAAAAAGGAACGATTTAGGGCAATAATTGATCAAATAATCACGAATTCGAGCTTAAATGACCCCCTAAAAGTGGTACACTTTTTGCCTTATCAAATACCCTTACACTTGAGATTTGCTTGTCCTCAAGCAAATGCGCTTTTATTCCAATCAAAATACAAGCTAGGGGTCATTTAACACTAAGATAAAAGTAATTACAACAAATAATCGTTCCACTTAAAACCAAAAACAAGCACGGAGGTTATACACTAGCACCTCATAAATAGTGTTTAGATACTCACATCTCTCGGGTGTAATAAAGTATATATCACAATAAGGAAATGGAAAACATTTCTCACTACCTGTCATAGCAAATAGATTTCCATAGGTTTAGGAAAGGATCAAACCTCTACCACTTGGCGTAAGCACCTAGGATAAACTATCAAAGAGGTCTTTTAAAGGGTTATAACGTGAGGTGTAGGGACATGGTAAACACGGTTTTGTTAGATAAAGACAATATTTACTGGTGGCGAGTTAATCATCTTGGTTAATTACATGTATAATATGGCGTTGCTAAGCCAAGAATCGACTCGACTGAAGCTAATAAATCAAAAATAACAAAAAATTAAAATAAACATAAAGGAAACGGGATGGTAGTCCGTATGGTTTTTCTCTTTTTCCTTTTCTATTTTTTTTAATTTATTTATTTATTTTTGCATACACTTTTACCCTACCATCTAAAATAATACATCATAGGGGATTTACGTCCCCCTTACACTTGAACTTTTACATACTTTACAATCAACTATTCTAATGACTCGAATCAAGATAATCAAAACACTTGGAGTACTTTTAAAATTAACGCACATATGGGGTAATATATAATGTTCTTCCCTATTACTCCATAACACAAGTACTTTACCCATGAGTCACAATCGTCCCAAAACAATATGTACAAGATATGACTCGACTTAGCAACCATGTAATCAATTAGACAATTAACTAAGGGTTTAAACAAATAACAATAATGCACTAAAGATGAGTGCATACAAGGAAGGCTAAGGCAATTTGGTTGCACATTTGGGGTGGATTGTAAACAAATTCTTCCTTTAAGTAAAAATGCTTAAAGTTAGAAACGAAAAAGATAGGCTCGAAGGGGTGTACTAGGGGTATCGTGTACTAAAAATGAGTACAACGCAAAGGTGTGGGAAAAATTAATTGACTTTGCTAGTCAAGGTAATTGACTTAAATGGTCAAGTAATTATGGTACGGGTTTAACACAAGGGTGATCCTAATGCCTCTTATCATGTAGTAAATCCTATTACACGAATGTAGTCTCACTAGCGGTCTCGGGATGCATCACTAACGCAAGTTATGGAATCTAAGTACTACCGGTACACTCATAAGCACTAATAATGAATGATTTTCCTAACAAATCTAAAGGCGAACCTCACATATTTGAGTGGAAAATTTTTCTGAGTGGTACGATTTTCTGCTAGTCATACAACTCCTATCCATGAGATGCTTATTAAGGCTAAAGCTTCACTCCTAAATATTGTAAAAAAATTTAATTTTGGCGCTAAAGTTGCCCTAACAAGTATTTTTCTCAGTTTTATTACATGCCTACTATTGAACAAACAAACTCAAGCGTGATTGTATTCTCTAAAGTATCATCATTTACCCTCCCCTTACACTTAAGCTGAACATTGTCCCCAATGTTCAATAAAAAGATGTAAAAGTAATGAAGGTAAAAGAATGAAAACAAATACTCCCCTGATTCGTTCGGTGTGGATAAATGGATAACATGGTTAGATCTTCTTCCAAGAAATTGAACTTTGAAAGCTTCCCTCCAGAAATATAAATCATCCTCTTGTCCAATGTAACCTCTTAAACCTGAGAAAACAATGAAGGCAAACCTCGCGTAAAATCGGAGGCAATCTATATATACTAAAAATCCTAGAAAGCAAATTAAGATATAATGCTTGTGGAATGAATGTTTGCAGATTTCTTGGAGTTTATAAAACTAAAGAATCAACAAAAACTTTAAGACTCTCGTATAAACAAAACTCGCAAAATTTTTCAGAATGTTTGTACCTAACGCCGTCAGGTTATAACTCCTGACGCCATCAGAATGTTCCTGCAAAAATCTCATGTTAAGTTTCCGGAAAATTTCTGGAAAAACTTATGCCTTACTTCCTGGAAAATCCTGCAAAACATCATTATGACTCGATACAAGCATTTGACTCAAACAATTACTAATACACATGTTCATTTAATATTGTTATGGCTCATGTTCAATTTCGTTCTTATAAACAAATTTGGGTCTCCCTTACACTTAGCTTTTGCAAAATACCTTTATATGTAATTAAGACGAAGTTAAAAACAAAATAAAGCATTTTCACAATTTACTTTGAAACATGATCCACAAACAATAAAAATAAAACACGCATACGGAAACAAATAAAATCAAACAAACAAACAAATAAAGCTTGGGTTGCCTCCCAAGAAGCGCTTTTCTTTATTTACGAGTCTTGTAGCTAGACTCAAAGTCATGGGCTATCCTATATGTGTGAGCTCCTCGTCAAGGACGTCTTTGGGATCAAACTTAGGTTTCAATTTCCTATCGGTTTTCTTAGTTTGGTACGACTTCTTAAATTTTTCTCCATCTGGATCATATAGAGTCATCTTCATGTGCCATGATCCATCACTTTCCTTAGGTGGTTTGTCCCAAATCCATTTACATTTATCCCCTTTCCTTTTCCACTTGTTCATTCCTAAATTGATAGGCATTACTCCTAGGAATTCAATCATTTTCTTAAAGACTAATGGATCCTCAAAAGGGTTTAATTCTTCATCCCTAGCTATGAGTTACTTTACCGAATGCGTCTTGTTTATAAACTCCTCTTCTAGATAAAATGGGCGTTGAGGTCCTATGAAATCTCTATTAACCCAAGGTCCGTATCTAGATGGTCTCCTATTCGAATCTACCTAATGGGGCCTTGGCTCCTCATGAGTATCATAAGCATGTTTCTTAACATCATAGACCGACCAAGTTTAAATTCTCCTTCTCCTACCGCTATTCTAGATTCCTTACAATCATTCATCGCACTTGCGGTAGCCAAGAATCCTTTTCCTATTAGCAAAGGGCATGTAGTGTCACTAACCATATCAAGGACGTGGAAGTCAGCTAACATTTTCAATTTCCCTATATGTACTAGTACGTCCTTAACTACCCCTACCGGATATGCTACGCTTCCATCTGCAAGACCTATAATCACCTCCGTGTCATCTAATTTCCATGGCTTAAAAGTGGTGTAAAGGGACAACGGAAGTAGATTAAGGCTTGACCCTAGATCGGCTAATGTGTCAAAAGCTTCAGAATATCCGATCTTACAGGGTAAAACGAATATGACCAGATCATCTAATTTTTTAGGCAACTTGTTTTGAACAAAGGTGGTTCCATTCTTACCCAACTTAAGTTTCTCTTCATATTTTTCTAAAAGGGCATTGTAATAGGGAGCACGGGCTAAGACATCAATGACGGGACGCTCAAGGTGAAGTTCCTTGAATTCTTCGCCAAGGTCTTGTGTAGGAAGTGTTTCAACTATGCTATTGACCGAATTGATGTTGGGTGTTACATTCAATTGGTTCTTTTGAAAGATTTGGGTTTGTTTGAAACACATGCTCATGGCATTGACCGAATAATATTGTGGACAAGAAGTAGGAGACGAAACAGATGATATAACGTTAAGGTTTAGTTTCGGATTCTTGACCGTGTTACTTGGGAGTGCTCCCATTTCTCGGTCAATGAGAACTTTCAACAATGTGTCAATCTTATTGGTCACCTCACTTTGCTTTTGTTTGAAATCGGCTTCAAACTTTGCTAAACGAGTCTCTCGAGATGCCATAAATTTGGACATCAATCCTTCAAAATTATTGGTACTACCATAGTTATTGGAAGGATTGTTGTTGAAAGTACGGTTAGAGGTTGGACCGTTTGGTTGGTAACGATTAGGTGGATTAGAAGAATTGTTTTGGGGCATGTTTTGGTTTTGCTTCCACCTATGGTTCGGGTGATTTTTCCAAGAGGGATTGTATGAATCACCGTAGGGGTTTGGCTCTGGTTTGAAAGTGTACCACTTGTCTCCCGTTTCGTCGGTACGCGAGGATGCGTAATCCGCGAAAGCTTGTTCAGGGAGTTCCATGCAATCAAGAGTGTCATGGGGACCATTACATAATTCGCATGAAGAAGTGATTTTGTTTACTTGGCTTGAAGGTTTAGGAGCTTCGTAGGATTTCATGAGAAACTTGACTTGGTCTTCAAGTTCCATGATCCTACGGTCGGGAGTGCTTGAATTGTTCGAAGGCAAAGATAATGCCTTGACCGTTTTGTTCAAATCACGGGGATTATTCCAACTTTCATTGTCATAGAGAGCAAGATATTTTATGAGTTCCCATGATTCTTCCACACTTAGATCACGTTGCTTGCCACCGGCCGATTGGTCAATGGTTCGCCTTGTGGAGAGATCGATATAGTCATAGAAAATTTGGACTTAGAGCCAAAGATCTATGCCATGATGAGGGACTTTTTGGAGTAAGTCCTTGAAACGAGTCCATGCTTCATAGAGAGTTTCACCTTGACGTTGTTGGAACATCAAGATATCATTTCTAAGCTTAGTAGTTCTCCCCAGTGGGAAAAATTAAGCAAGGAAACGAGTGGTGAGATCATCCCAAGAGATGATGGATCCTGCCGGTAAACGCTCAAGCCATTGACTAGCTTGGTCACGTAGAGAGAATTGGAAGAGACGCAATCAGGTCATCTCTCGAGTTACAACATCAAGGTCTACGGAGTCAACGATTTTAAGTAAATCCTTGAGATGTTGATTAGGATCTTCGGAACGAAGTCCATGGAATGCACATCCGCTTTGTACCAACCGGATGGTGTCGGATCGCAAGGGAGACACATTGGCTCCTTGTGTGAGCTCAATGGTGTTTCGATAGCCTTGGTGTTGAGGACGGGAGTACTCTCTTAAGCTTCGGGTCTAGGAGGTTGGTTTGGTAGTGGTGGGTTTTGTGGGTGGTTTTGTTGCGGTGGGTTGATGGGATCAAAGAGATTACCACCTTCCATGATGGCGGATGACAAAGGTTACGAACAAAGAAAAGAAGAAATAAGATAGACTAAAGAAGACCTAAAAATAAAAATAAAAATCTTACTAGAAAGGAATCTAGCAAGTAGACCTAATAAAAAGAAATTTTAACCTAGACAATAACTAGTCCCCGGCAACGGCGCAAAAAACTTGATGCGTGGAATTGCACCCTCGCAAAAGGTTTTACCTCTCAAGGGATCTTGAGAAGCTTGCAATCCCCACCAGGCAGTGTACCTGTTCGTTGTAGTATAGTATAGTGACAAGTACCGAGGGATTGATCGTTCAACTCAGGAATAGTGTTCGCTAGGATTAAAAAGTCTACTAAACTAGGTCTAAAGGTGAGGGATGATTCTTTTTGTATTTTTATATTTTTATAAAAGCAAATAAAAATCTCGGTTTTGAAGGAGCGGGCGGAATTAGTTGCTAGCCAACTAACCCAATTAACTAAAGATGCAATCAAAATAAAATAAAATAAAACTTAACTAATTTGTGGTGTAAACAATAATAAGAGAAAATGTGTTTACTTAGATTTCATTACTCCTTAGATATCTTTTACCGGTTGATTAGCTTGTTACAATTGCATGGATGATGGGTTATATTCCTTAATACCAGTCGTAGGGCCGTGTACGATATTCCCTAACTATATAGGCTTATACTTCATTCTAGGTCGAGCCGACTACTAGCTCCTAACGTAGTATCACTAGCAGTTGCCTACGCATTAAATACAACCAATAAATCGTAGTACACCTCCGATCATGTTTCTTAAGACGTTCAAGCAAGTTACCAATTGGAAGTCTGCCAGTTTTCTTAAGCCTAACATCGAATACAATTATCCACAACAATTATAAACAAACCATCAACCAATAATCAACATCTAGGTTTCATTACATCTAAGCAAACACAAGAAAAACCTAGCCTAGCATGTTAAAAAGAAGACAAGCATAAGATAGAATCAAACAACACATAAACATATTGAATAATTATTGGAAAACTTATCTTCAATTGAACATGGATGGAACAAGGGTTAAACCTTTGTTTTTACAGAAAATTCATTTAGGGTTTGCACAAAGAAGTTCTCCAAAAGTTCCGCACTAATGAATGAAAATTAGAAAACTATATATAGATTTTACACCTTGACGGCGTCACGTTATAGCTTGTGACACCGTCAACTCGCCGCCAAGATAAAATTCGTATTGCCTAGATCCACTTCTGACGCCGTCATGTGTAATTTTACTCTGGGCCGTCACATGTATTCTGATCCTGACGGCCTTGGTGACGCCGCCAGGCCAAATTGCCTTGAAATTGTTCTAGGCCGTCATGTGTATTTTTCATATCCACCTCTTTTGCCAAGCTTGACGCCGTCACTTGTGTAGCCTTGACGCCGTCAGGTACTGTTCCCAGCAAGGATTTTGAGACTCTGTCGTTTTCTTCACTTAATCGCTCCAAAAACGTCCAAAATGCTTCCTTTTCCAGATTTCTCCTCAAAAGTACCTAAAATGACAAAAGGAACGATTTAGGGCAATAATTGATCAAATAATCACAAATTCGGGCTTAAATGACCCCCTAAAAGCGTTACACTTTTCGCCTTATCAGCCACCACCACCACTACCACCACCCACCACCACCACCACCACCCCACTGCCACCACCACCCACCGCCGCCACCACCCATCGCCACCACCACTGCCACCACCGCCACCACCACCGCCGACGCCACCACCGCCGCCACCACCACCACCGCCGCCGACACCACCACTACCCACCACCTCCACGGTTTACACACGTTTTTATACATGATTTTATACGCGTTTTACACACGTTTTTATATACGGTTTTACATTCGTTTTATACACATTCTTATACGTGGTTTTACACACGTTTTTATACGCGGTTCACACGTTTTTATACACCTTTTTATACGCGGTTTTATACACGTTTTTATACATGATTATATACGCGGTTTTACACACATTTTTATATGCAGTTTTACATGCGGTTTTATACACGTTTTATACATGATTTTATACGCGTTTTTATATAATCGTGTATAAAAACGTATGTAAAAACATTTATCCCATATCCAAGTTATTTTTCTTAGATTTGGGATAATCATGTATAAAAATGTGTGTAATAAAAACATGTATAAAACCGTATGTAAAACTGCATATAAAAAACGTGCATAAAACGTGTGTAAAACCGCGTGTAAAACCACTTATAAAAATGTGTGTAAAATCGCGTATAAGAACATGTATAAAAACGCATGTAAAACCGCATATAAAAACGTGGTAGCGGTGGTGGGTGGTGGTGGTGGCGGTGGGTGTTGGTGGGTGGTGATGGCTGTGGATGGTGGTGGCGGTGGTGGTGGGTGGAGGTGGTGGGGGTGGCAGCGGTGGCGGCATTGGTGGTGTTGGTGGGTGGCGGCGGTGGGTGTTGGTGGGTGGTGGTGGTGGTGGCGGTGGTGGGTGGTTGTGGGTGGCGGCGGTGGTGGGTTGTAGGTGGCGGTGGTGGAGGTGGGTGGTGGCGATGGTAAATGGACTAACGTTGCTTTTGTGAAAGGACTAACTTTGCAAATGATCGTTGGTAAATAGACTAACGTTGCCTTTGTTAAACGGCCGTTAGCAATTTTTTAAAGAAAATGATGAAACTTGCAATTTGGGCCTAACCACAAGGATGATTTATGTAATTTACTCTAACTAAAAAACCTTAATCACCTTAGCATTTACTGAATAGAAAAGATTAATAAGTTGGATATACACAATAAGAAAGAAAGAAAAAATATATATATAGTTACACAACATAATAAAAGATAACAAATTCGATAAATTTAAAAACAATTATCCTTAACTTTTAAACATATTATTTTTATACTCACATTTCGAAAAAACACTTTACCATTGTTCCTTTAGCCCGAACCCAGTGTCCAAAGGTAAATATCCTTCAAAACACCATCTTTTATGAAACAAAAGGATAATGCAATCATAAAAGTTGACAATGCACTCATAAAAAAAGTTGATGACCGTCACACCATAACTAATGTAAATTTCTTTTTGACATTTTAAACTTAAAACACAGATTATATTGTGAGTATTTTTCTTTTTATTTATTTTTTCAGAAACATTTTCATTTAAAAATTTTGAATATATTTTGAAAGGAAAAACATTTTCATAAAATTTTACATCTCTTGAATAGAAAATAGTTTTATCATCAAGTAGAAAATAGTTTTATCATCAAGACTGTAAAGTTTATAACTCGGGCTTTCGTTTTGATATTTATAATTTTGTGCATATACATCAATTTAATATATAATGGTAATAATATTTAAAAATAATAACATATAAATTATTTTTTATAAACGTATAAAATTTAAGAGGCATAAAGTCGATGAGTATTAAATTTGTAAAATCCCGAGATTTGAAGAATTATTTCTGGGAAGACGTACTCATATCTTTTCAAATGTGTCTGGACGAAGGGTTAAAGTGCATATAATTTATTTCTGGGCGTTTGTTAGTATAATTGTAACAAACTAAATTGCTTATCGGATAATTGACGCATTGTCCCATTCTTTCATTCATATATTAAAAGGAACATGTTTACGGTATCAGCTTTTTATCATTGTGTAACAGAAGCAATTTCTTTTCCGATAATGGAGACCCAAAAAACTTGGACGTTTGTTAGTGTAATTGTAACAGAAGCAATTTTTTATTTGATAATTGACGCATTGTCTCATTCTTTGTTTCATAATGTAAATTGAACATGTTTACGTTATAACTTTTCTTATCATCTCATTTTCTCTATTTCTTTAAAAAATAACCCGGTGTCAACGAGTCTTTAAGCTAGTTTAATATATAATGGTAATAATATTTATAAATAATAACATATAAATTATTTTTTATAAACGTATAAAATTTAAGAGGCATAAAGTCGATGAGTATTAAATTTGTAAAATCCCGAGATTTGAAGAATTATTTCTGGGAAGACGTACTCATAACTTTTCAAATGTGTCTTGACGTAGGGTTAAAGTGCATATAATTTATTTAAAATTTAACAACTAAAGTTTTATTAATTATTATTTTTTTTCAAAATCGATACATGTGTTTTATATATATTAATTTCGCTGGATAAAATTTAGAAGAGTTTGACCAAATTATTAAAATTTTGATTTTTAATTGACCAATAATAGGATGACTTTATTTTTCATACGTAAAATTGAGCTACCTACTGATCCAATTTGATACCTAAGGAGTAAGGATTGAATCATAACACTTTGCCATAAAAAATTCAGTACGTACAAATTGCCGTTAAAAAAAAAATTATTAAAAAAATTAATTGATCGAATGACATGAAAGAAGATGTTTCTCACGGCATCAACTTTTCATGAACTGTCCATTTCGATGAAGTTTCAAGACTACATATAAACCTTAATTAGTCTGTATGTAAATGAATTTTATAAAACAACTTTTTCTAAATTCAATTTCTAAAAATCATCAATCCACAATCTTAACAAGTTTGAATATGACTTCAAAATCTACCAAAGAGCTTCACTTCCTCTTGATTCCATTTCTAGCCCCTGGTCACACAATCCCCATGATCGACATGGCCAAATTGCTAGCACAACAAGAATATGTCACGGTCACAATCGTCACAACACCCCTTAACGCCATTAGATATCATCCCGCCCTTAACAAAACTGGACTCCGAGTCAGTTTCCTTGCACTCCCATTTCCTGGGACCGAAGTCGGGTTACCGGAGGGATGTGAAAGTCTAGATACTCTCCCTAGTCCAAATCTAGCTCTAAAGTTTTTTTCGGCAGTTGACAAGCTTCAAGCGGAACTAGAGCAAAGTTTTGATAAGCTAGAGCCACAGCCGAGTTGTATTGTATCGGATAAGTATCTTCCTTGGACTGCTAATATAGCAGACAAGTATAGTATTCCTAGAATTGTTTTTGATGGAATGAGTTGTTTTAAGCAGTTATGTGATCATAATTTGTATGAATCCAAGGTGTTTAGTGGTTTAGGTGAGTCAGAAACGTTTGTAGTGCCTGGATTGCCTGATCGCATTGAGTTAACGAGAGCACAACTGCCATTTGAGTTTAATCCTAGCTCGAGGGGTTCAAGCGACCGTCTTGAACGAGTGAGGGAAACTGAGATGGGATCTTATGGGATGGTGATTAATAGTTTTGAGGAGTTGGAACAAGAATATGTCAATGAGTATAAGAAGTTGAAAAGGGGTAAGGTTTGGTGCATAGGTCCATTGGCGTTATGTAATGGTAATGAGAAAGGTATGGCTCATAGTGGAAAAAGTGACTCGATTTCTGAGCAAGAGATCGTAGAATGGCTTGATTCACACCCACATGGATCGGTGGTGTACGCTTGTTTTGGTAGTGTTAGTAGGGTTACCCCTATGCAACTAATTGAGCTCGGTTTAGGCCTAGAAGCGTGTAACCACCCATTTATGTGGGTCATCAGAGCTGGTGATAGAGCCAAAGAGGTCGAGGAATGGATACTAGAAAGTGGGTTTGAAGAGAGGATTAAAGGGAAGGGGCTTTTGATTCAAGGTTGGGTCCCACAGGTGTTAATCTTATCCCATCCTTCAATAGGAGGATTTTTGACACACTGTGGATGGAACTCAACACTTGAAGGTGTTTGTGCTGGTGTGCCCATGATAACATGGCCTCAGTTTGCAGAGCAATTTTTGAATGAGAAGTTAGTAGTGCAAATCCTGGGCAATGGTGTGGGTGTTGGGGCTGAGTTTGTCGTGCATTGGGGTGAGGAAGAGAAGTTTGGAGTAAGCGTGAAGAGCGAGGATGTGAAAGAAGCTATACTAAAGGTTATGGATACAGGGATCGAAGGAGTTGAGAGAAGAAAGAAAGCAAAAGAACTTGGAAAGCTTGCAAATGGAGCAATCAAAGAGGGAGGGTCATCTTTCATGAACTTAAAACTACTAATACAAGATATAAGGGAGCATGCAAATGACAGAAACACAGAGGTATAAGCGAGAGGTCGCTTTGGAGACATATAATTTCTTCAGTTAGAAAGAGCAAACTCGCAGATGGTTTCATGTATCATACTATTTAATAACTAGAATATCAGAACATATGCATCTTAGAATCCGGAACAGCTTCATATTTATAAAATAGGCTAGTTTTCATATCTTGTGTGTACCAATTATTGCATAATATACTAAAGAAACAATGTGGGATAGAATTTTATTGAAGTGTATTTTGATTAACAATTATTCTTATGTTAATTATTGAGCTTCATTACGGAAGGTATCAAATAACTACTTGAAAAATCAACAACCATGTGGTCTAGTGGTAAACACTTAACTTGTTAAGTGTGCCACTAAGAGAGTAGTACCGGATGGGTGACCATCCGGGAAGTCCTCTTTGATCACAGGGTCTGTTGATACTAGGCTTTCAAAGTCCTTCAATGAAGGTTTCAACCCACTAGGGTTCGAATCTGGAGAAGGCAGGGTTTACTTCAAATTAAGTGTCGTGCCTTCGGGCGGCTTAAGTTGAAGGTTTTCCCCCCATCGGGTTTCGAATTGGTCAAGGATTTCTCCAAAAGAACCGTTCAAAAAAAAAAAAAAAAAAACTACTTGAAAAAGAAAGAAAGAAAAGAAAATAATAATAATAATAATAATCTGTTATCAAGGTTATATTCCGCACTAGGAAGCTTCCATAACCTTTTTGTGTACTTTTCTCTTGCCGTGTACGACCAACCAAGTCAAAGCATCCCATGATCATCATATTACCTTTTACCTCATGAACTTTTTATTACCAGGAAACTCCAAGGAAGCAGATATTTACATTATCTTAATTATTCTTCACAAACTTTTCAAAATATATCGCTAGGTTCCAAGAACATTCAAACCTTGTCATCTAATCCAACACAAAATATGATCTATTAAGCACCTTATAAATACCAAGACACTCCACCATTTGCTACTACACTATAGGATCCCATTCTATCAACTAAAACACAATAAGGTGGTGACTTGATGGTACTGGTGATAGTGGTGTACGATATGTAGAAAAAAGAGGAGAGGAAGATAGTTTTTCTATTACACACTTATCACCTACAAGTACACACACAAGTGAGACTTGTGTGTTCTCTTAAACCATCCCAACGCTTATCATAGGCTTGGGTTTGTGCTTCGTTCTTGTGGGCTTTGTCTAGTATTACGTAACTATTAGACTAAACTAGTTGCCTATTAGATTAGTAGCTATAGCCTAAACTAGACTCTTACATTTTATCTCTTAACGTTACATAGTATCAAACGTAAAATGACCATCACTACTATTACTTACATTACTAAAAGTAATGCTAACATACACATGAAAAAAAATCTTGCAATGATAGATATCGCCAAACTACTTGCCAAACAACCAAATGTTATGGTAACTATTGCTGCCACACCTATTAATGCCATGCAATATGGTCCCACTCTCGTGAGACCCATTAAAGTAGGACTTGCAATCCAGTTTCTTGAGCTGGCATTTTCGGCAGTTGAGGCTGGATTGCCTTAAGGGTATGAAAGCACATATCAAATTCCTAGTATAGATTTTCTTCCAAATTTTTTAGCTGCTATTGGCATGCTACAACACAAGCTAGAAGAGCGTTATGGGACGTTAAAGCCTCGTTATTTTGGATAAGTGCATGACGTGGACGGGTGATTTTGTGAATAAGTATAAGATACCAAGAATTATGTTTGATGGAATGAGTTGTTTTCTCGAATTATGTTACAACAACTTGTATGTAACCAAGATTTTTGAAGGTTTGGATGAATCAGAACCATGTGTTGTCCCAAGTTTGCCTGGTAAGATCGAGTTAACCAGGAAGTAGCCCCCTCTTGAGTTTAACCCAAGCTCGATTGGCACAAGTGAGTTTTGTGAGAGGGCTAGGGATGCTGAGGTGATGGCTTATGGAGTTGTGATCAATAGTTTTGAGGAGATGGAACAAGAATATGTTAATTCGTATAAGAAGTTAAGATGGAACAAGAATATGGTTTATCGGATGACATCAATATGTTTTCCTCTTAAAAAATCGTATGAGGCTTTGAACTTTGAAAATAATGTTCTATACGAAGTAGTTAAGGAAAATAGTACAACACCCTTTGTTGATACGACATCTGGTAGTCTAAGTACTACACCTTTGGTTGCAAGGATTAATGAACTGCAAAGTGAGATGCTTGATGAGAAGCTTGTGCTAGTGGGTGGGAAGCTGCTAAAACCTTATTCCGGATTCATCTCCCCATACCCTATTGATCTCCCTTTTGAAGTTTAATGATAGTAACGAAGATGGAAAGGATGATGGGAAATGTATTTTACTTGATCTTTATGAGAGTGATGATGATGCGGAGTGGATAACGTTTCTGATGAAACATCTACATTTATTGCTTCTAAGTAATGTGTAGATTTCCGTTAGTTATGCATGATTTTTTATGGCTATATTTGTAATGTATAGCTAGATTAGTTGTGTCTTTGGCATGTCAAAAGCTTTATTTGGTTTGTTTTGTTTTATTTGTCAAGCGTGTTTGCTTGAGATTAATGTGTTACATAAGCCACATTCCATTATACTTAATTTTTTGGTTTTAATATATTTTACCGGGGTAACCTTTTACTGAAAAAACATTATGCAAATGATGCATGCTAAAAGCCTCGATCTATAGATTATTATACCCGTATTAGAGATGGTAAAATAAGCCAACGAGACAGTTATGATACCTGTTATGTAATTCACATGGGTGATTATTTTTGTTAAAAATGTGAAATTGTATTATTAATCACACTTTCTTTACATAGTTAATTTAGTTAACTTTGGACATATCCCAAAGGAAATTGAAAAAACCCAAACAATAAACAAAATCTGCAGATTTCAATTCTTCTGTACTCATTTTAACGTTAGCCATCGATACAAAAACTACCAGCTATTATTTCATCAACAACATTATTAAAATCCCACACTTGAACCATATCTGCAGTTTGACTATTAATTAGTCAAACCATTCTTGACTATGATAGCATCACACAAGTAGCCAACCATAAAATAATAGCACACGACACATAGATCAAATAGGATCGGCAAAAACTAGTCAAAGATTGTCGAGTCAATGAAAAAACTAATGTGTACAAATCATCTTTTTGCACCGTTAAATTCAGGTACCTTTCCACTTGGCATCTTCATACTGGCCATCTTTCTGTCCTTTTCTTAATTAAATGTATTACATAATTGAAAATTTCCAATTAGTCCAAATTCTATTAATCTACCCACTATTGTCCAAAGTTGTATGTTTAAATATTCAAGTTATAAATAAACTTATCTAGATCTTCCATAATCTTATATCAGCTCAACTCTCTCCATCATACTAGCATGCCAAACAGTGAAATGGCTTTAGAAGCATCACAAGAACATAGCCAACTTCACTTTCTTATTATACCCATAGGATCACCAGGCCACTATATCCCAACAATCGACATAGCCAAGTTACTAGCTCAACATGGAGTTAGAGTCACCATAGTCACCACCCCAGTCAACAACCTTCGATTCGGGTCAATACTTGATCAAGCAATCCAATCCGGTCTTCCCATCAGTTTTCTTGAATTTCCATTTCGGTATGCAGAATTTGGCTTACCGGAAGGCTGTGAAAGCGTAGACGCTCTACCTAGTTTGGGTTATGCCATGGCACTCATGCATGCCTATGCTTCACTACAGAAAGAAGTTGAACAGTATATAGAAAAGCTTGATAAAAGGCCGGATTGCATAGTGTCCGATACTTTTCTCCTATGGCCAGGTGAAACAGCGAAGAAGTTTCAGATTCCAAGGGTTATATTTGATGGAATGAATTGCTTCACACAATTGTGTAACCATATTTTAGATGTGTCAAAGGTACACGAAAGTGTTGGTGAGTCAGAATCGTTTGTGGTGCCTGGTTTGCCTGATCGTATTGAACTTACAAGATCTCAACTTCCTTATACGTTCAATCCTGGCTCCAGAGATCGGAGTGATTTTAATGAAAAGCTTAAGATATCTGAAGCCGAAGCGTATGGAGTCGTCATAAACAGTTTTCGGGAATTGGAACCAGCATATGCTGATGAATATCAGAAAGTCAAAGGAGATAAAGTTTGGTGCATTGGGCCATTATCCCTATGTCATAAGGATGAATCTGAGATGGTCCAGAGAGGTAACAAGTCCTCAATCAACAAAAATGAGTGCCTCGAGTGGCTTGATTCTCAAGACAAGGGTTCAGTGATCTATGCTTGTTTAGGGAGTCTTAGTCGTATTGAGCCTGCACAACTAGTAGAACTCGCTTTAGCTCTAGAATCATCCAAGAAGCCATTCATTTGGGTCGTTCGAGCTGGTCCTAAGACCGACAAGATAGAAAAATGGATAGAAGACGAGGGCTTTGAAGAGAGAACAAAAGAAAGAGGTCTATTGATTCGTGGGTGGGCTCCACAACTTCTAGTCTTGTCACACCCTGCGATCGGCGGTTTTTTGACTCACTGTGGTTGGAATTCGATTCTAGAAGGGGTATCTGCTGGTGTTCCTATGGTTACATGGCCTCAATTTCAGGAGCAGTTTTATAATGAGAAATTAATAGTACAAGTTTTGAGAATTGGAGTTAGTGTTGGTGCTCAAAGTGTTGTACATTTTGGTGAAGAAGAGAAGTCCGGAGTGGTAGTAAAGAGCGATGAATTTAAGAATGCCATAGAGACGCTAATGGAGGAAGGGAAAGAAGCAAAAGAGAGAAACCAACGCGCTAAAGGACTCCAGAAGCTGGCAAATAAAGCAATAGAAGAGGGAGGATCTTCCCACAAGAACATGACACGACTAATCGAAGATATTAGGAACCAAGCCGGCACTAGGAAATAAAACGAAGAAGTTTGAATCACGTTGATTTAAGCTTGTTCTCTTGGTCATCCATTGAGGAGGTGGAGGTAGACCTCATTTGGCCAAAACAACAGATATTTAATTGTGTAATATATCTATCTCCCTTGCGTAAGCATGATCACTTACGTACAATAATCAAGCAATTTTTTGTTTTCCTTTCCATTTTGTCGTTGCAGTGTTTTCTAGCGAAAAATGTACTGATGCAGATTTGAGGAATACACTGAAACATCACCATTAAACTACTAAAAACATTTTAAAAAAGTCTAGAGTTCTTGTAATGTATATTGGTTCTAGTGAATGATTATGTTTTGGTAACTTAATCTTACATGAGACCTTCTTCAGAAAATATCCCCATTAAATGTGTTCCTTACTTCACACTACAGGAGGTATACAATTTAAAAGAAAGTTTCAAGGAAGCCAACATTTTGGTAAAAATTTCTTGTTGATCTAGGATGACAAGAAAAGTGTATTAAAGCCCACACATAATTTTAATAAGAAAACGACGTTGTCAAGGCCATCCAACATCTTTTTCGTTAAGTAACGTGACATTTTGCCTTTTGATTATGACTCCAAATGAGGTAAGAGCACAAGGTGCAGATGGGGAACCAGTGCTCGCCGTCCGATGTGGCATGGACAACGGCGAGCCGTTGCTCGCCGCCACACTGGAACACCCTCGCCGTTGCTCGCCGTTGGCCAACTCCCCGTGGCCACGGCGAAGCAATCTTCTGACAATCTTGCAGGTTTACGTTTGTGTTTGTTTGTTTATTTGCTCTAAAATGGGGACATAACCGTTTATACACCAACGGTTGTGTTTGTTTGTTTGTTTTTTTTTTTCCTACCCTCTTTTACAACTATAAATACAACCTTCTTCTTCCATTCTCTTCACTACATTCAACAATCTAATCTGAATATTTCTATACCTCTTTTCCTAAGCAAAAAAAAAAATGTCTCAAAACCCGAACGAAGGAGGTTATTTCACGAACCTTCTAACGTCAAACCAACGTCAATACAGGGGAGCCTCAAACTCTTCAAGTCCCTCGTCTCAAAGTCCAAACCCTTCACCGCCATACGGTTCACAACCATTAAATCCGAATGACATTTACCGTAACCAACAATTAGCTTTTCAACAAGGATTCGCAAGTCAACAACAATTCAATTCGTCGCCACAATTTTATAACCCGAATCAACCATCCACTTTTCCTCAATCACAACCGATTCAACCGTCACAACCAATTGTATGCGTGTTTTTTTTTCTCGTATCGTATTTTTTTTTCGTATTGTAACTTTTTATTTTATGAAATAAAATTAGTATGTTTTTTTATTTTTTAGTATTTGTGAAATGAATTTAATTTATTTAAAGAAATGAATAAAAAAATAAGTGTGTAAGAGGTGGGGCCCTAATGAGGAAGTTGAGGTTTGTTGTTTGGTGAGGGGGTTTGTTGTGGTTAGTTGAAGTTGAGGTGTTTTGGTGATGTGGCATGGTGGGGCCTGAATGGGGAGCCAAGTGCTCATCTTTGCACCTTGTGCTCTAAGAGCTTATGTAATCTGGCCATATTTGTCTCGATGTGGGTTCTTTTTAATTTTTCTTTTTTTGTTTATAGATGAATTAATCATTTATACCAATGACAAATTGGTTGTCATTGGACTAACCTTTTCTCGTAGAATAATAATGTGAATATATAATACAATAACTCATGAACAGAATGAAAAATTTGAAGTCTTTGTCTTGCGTCAAAGATTTGCTCAATATATGGTATATTTCAACATAAAACAACTTAAATATTTTTTTTAGAAAGGCAGCAAATTCCATACCAAAAGAGAACTGAGTAAAAAGAACATCCAATATTTTAAACAAGATGCTTAAACTAGCTTTGATCACGTCAAAGACCATCCAAAGATACACTTTGCCTATACTCATACGGTATGAATGAGTAAAGTACCTGAGCTGAAAAGTAACAGGTTAATCAGTGATATGAGATCCAGTAAACTCTAGAACACACACTCTCTCTATATATATAAGACAAGAATTATGGGCTTGAACTCCCTAAAGCAAATGTGAAAAAACAACTATAAGTTAAACAAGTACAATGAGTCAGTGTAAAGGTGAAAACAATTGTCAATAATGTTTCATAAAATAAGATTTATCTTATCCAAAGAATACAAGCATTAACGAAAAGTGCACTTTGATGATGTATAGTCTATATTTGGGCCACGAGCCCAAATGATAAACACTACTAATGTCCAAGTCCACTTTGAGTGGGCTATGATGACAATGATTTGGGCCTTACTACTAACGGTTTGGACTCACGAAAGTCCAAGCCCAACCAAACTATTTATGGTCTAGATAAGGATCTTTTATTTATGGATAAAGATCCATAGGCCGGATAAGCACTACGCGTGCGAAGAGTGAGGAACACGAAATCTACAAGGATTTCGTGCCTATATAAAGAATGACATAATTCTCATTAAAGGTACGATTTACAAAACCATAACTCTTCAATACAACCCTAAACCGATTACTTACTCTCACGCCGGAGGATAATCATGGGAGAAAATCCCACGATAAGCCTAACGGTGTTTGTTTACTTTCTAAGTGCGCAGGTTTCAAGCATTAAGGTCTAATTGGTACGAGAGCAGGAACCCAAACAAGGAACGCCCAACTTTTGTATCAACAAGTGGCGCCATCCGTAGGACCCTACACTAAGAACTAGAATGACGAAGAACAAAAACTCAAGCCGGCGGACTCCGCAGTTGGAAAAAAACATGTGGTGACCCCCAGAGGAAGAACCCTCAAGACTCGACCTCTAGGCAGGCCTCTGGAACAACTAGTACGCCTGGTCACCAAGAAACGGGACCAACCCTACCTCTCCCAGCGGTAGAATTGCTTACAAGGACTACTCAAACCACTACGGTGGTTACAAGCGTTGAAGAACTTCAGCGCACCCTCTTCAATACTCCCCACCAAACGGAACCTATAGTGGACAACACTGTGCCACCTGGCGCACCTAACCGAGATAGGGCGCCTAATGTTGAGGCAGAAATTCTTGCAGTGGAAGAGAACACGCCTGAGCTAACGTTAAATAATTTTGTATCCCAAAATTATGAAACCTTAACTGCCCTCATGCAAGAAGAAGCAAGGAGAAGGTCAAGTGTGAGCCTGCAAGCCCGACTCAACTTTGGTCCTGAGCGCGAATCACCTCCACCACGCTATTAGAACGAGGTGCGCGAGAAGGGTACGCGTCGACCCCCAGTGTTCAACAGGATTGGAAGAAAAACTGTGGAAGACGAAACATCTGATTCGCAGTACTCAGAAGAATATGAAAATGGCGGAATGCCCACCAACGTCCACTCTAGACTTGGTAACCGCAGCATACAAGACAGACTTGGGCGACAATGCTCACCGAGCGATAGTTCCTCAAGATCTGGTAGCAGAAGAATCCATGATAGGTTGGGAAGACGGGCACCCCCAAGTGAAAGTCCTCCAAGTTCAAATTCTAAGGAGAAACGACGCAAACGTTGTAAAAGAGACAACTATTCCTCGAGTGACTCCTCGGACGACGAGGACAAAGAGACAGGACATTGGAAGTCCAGAGGAAGACGTCGCGAGGAAGAGGACGAAGACATATCTCTTCCCTGGCGTCGTCAGAAAGTTGATGCATTCACACGACGCATCAGCGATTACTCCGATCGTAAGAAAAGGCGCATGCCCACCGATATTAAAACATATGATGGAACAGGTGATCCCGATGACCACCTAAAAATTTTCGAATCCGCTTCTACTATCGAAAATTGGCCACAACCTGTGTGGTGTCATATGTTTAACTCCATATTAGTGGGGAATGTGCGAACTTGGTTTAGCAAGCTTCCACGAAGGAGCATAGACGGGTTTGAAGAGTTGAGAAAAGCATTCCGCTTGAACTTCATCCAGAGAAAGAAGTGTGCTAAGAACCCTGTTGAACTGGCCAGAGTAAAACAATGACAAGGGGAATCAACCAGTGCTTACGTGAAGCGCTTCAAAGATGAATGTATACACGTCAAGGTGTGTCCTGAAGTGCTAAAAATTTCAGGGTTCATGAATGGGATTAATAACCCAGAACTCATTAGGAAATTAAATGACAAGGTTCCCCAAACCTTCGATGAACTAATGAAGCGCACAAGATCCTTCATGCAAGGAGAAGCAGCCGCTGCGGACAGTAAAAAAGGCTACTCAAATTATAGGCAGCAAGAACAGCCTAGGAGACAAGCCAACGATCAGAGCAGCAATCGCAGCAAGAATTATCGCAGTCAGGGAAGTGGACGAGATAATGACAAGTATATCCCCCTCACAAAGACTCCGAGGGAAATATTTGTAACAGAAGGAGCAAACTTCCCAAAACCCCCACCAATGCGCACCCCTGAGGACAAGCGTATAGGGAACGGATACTGCGAATACCATGGACAAAAGGGCCATACCACCAACGAGTGTGTCCAGCTACGACAACTAATTGACAAATTAGTAAAGGAGGGTAGAATGGATCACCTCGTTAAGAATATTAAAGAAGGGAAGGACAAACAAAAGAATGGAGGTAAAAAAGAACCTTCCAAAGATAAGGCGGACATTATCTACTTGATACAGTCATGGCAGCGCAAAACTAAGCAAAAGGTCAGTCAAAAATTCTCTTTAGAGAATGATTCCCCACTCTAGCTGCGGACAACGCAGTAGTAGAGCGACTAACCATTGAGATACATACTGGGAGACACGATATTCGCCGCATGTATATTGATGGAGGAGCATCCGCAGACATTCTGTATGAACACTGCTTCAAAAGGCTGCGACCTGATATACAAAGTCAGTTAATACCGGCCACGACGTCACTGACTGGCTTCACAGGAGAAAAGATATGGCCTATGGGGTAATTACGCTTACTTGTAGTTGTGGGCGATGAACAACACTGTACAGCAACGTGGATAAACTTCATGATAATCAAGTCTCCTTCACCGTACAACGGCATCATTGGGAGACCTGGAATATCATCCATGCGCGTTGTACCATCTACAGGACACGGGATGCTAAAATTTCTAGTAGAAGGAGAGATTGTCACCCTCTACAATACCACAGTGCCGCCTAAAGAATGCAATGCGGTAACCAGTGAGGCGGAAAGTATTCCAGAATAGCGCGCAGCTAAAATACCAAACCTAAAGGTTGCTTTCACCCTGATTACCCAGATCAACAAATATCGATTGGAGGGTCTCTATCTGACAAAGGTAAAGCAGCTGTGTGCGCACTCTTTCAAAAGAACCTAGGTATCTTTGCGTGGGAACCAAAGCACATGACTGGCGTACCACGATCTATCAGGGAGCACAAGCTACAAATCCGATAAGGATTTCCTCCAATACGACAGAAAAAGCGCGGCCAAGCTCCGGATCGCGCAAAAGCCATCTTGGAAGAAGTACACAAACTGGTAGAAAAGAGTGATGGCAGTTGGAGAATGTGCGTAGACTTCACTGATCTTAACAAAGCATGTCCACAAGACTGCTACCCGCTACCAGAAATTGACTGGAAGATAGAATCCCTATGCGGATATCCCTTTAAATGCTTCCTAGACGCATACAAAGGGTACCATCAAATACAGATGGTAGAGGAGGATGAAGAAAAAACAGCCTTCCACACAAGTCAAGGGGTATATTGCTACACAAAAATGCCCTTTGGTCTAAAGAACGCGGGCGCAACATACCAGCGATTGGTGGACATGGCTTTTGAAAAACAAGTAGGTCGCAACCTGGAAGTTTATGTCGATGACCTTGTTATAAAGAGTCATACTGAGGAAGAATTGGTGTGCGACATCGAGGAGATATTCAAAACACTGAGAAGGATAACTATGAAATTAAACCCCAAGAAGTGCACCTTTGGCGCAACAGAAGGCATGTTCCTTGGGTATTTAATAGAACCTGATGGCATCAAGCCTTGCCCAGAAAAGACAAAAGTTGTCATCGATCTCCCCTCACCGCGCACACTGAAAGAAGTCCAGTCATTAAACGGAAAGCTAGTTGGGCTAAACCGTTTTTTATCCAAGTCAGCAGACAAGTCACTCCCTCTCTTTAAAACACTCACGAAGTGCACAAAAAAGGGAGACTTTCGTTGGACTGAGGAGGCAGAGGAAGCCTTCCAACAACTAAAACAACACCTTGCATCACTTCCCAAACTTGTCGCACCACGACCAGGGGAAGAGTTGATCATGTATTTATCTGCAACCCATAGAGCAGTTAGCGCAGTACTATTGACAGATAGGAACTCCGTTCAAACGCCCATATACTTTGTAAGCAAGGCACTGAAAAAGTCAGAGACTAACTACAACGCTATGGAAAAGCTGGTCCTAGCTCTAGTATTTGCAGCTAAAAGACTGCGCAGATACTTTCAGGCGCATCCAATAGCTGTAATCACGGACCAGCCCATCAAACAAGTTATCTCTAAACCTGACGCATCAGGATGGCTAAAAAAGTGGAGTGTGTCGTTGAGTGAGTATAACATCTCGTATAGACCACGCACTGCAATCAAGGGGCAGATATTAGCCGGCTTTATTGTTGAGAAGCCAGATACTGATACTTCACCTTCAGCAAGCAAGACAGAGTTACAAGAACCATGGGTTCTATTCATAGACGGATCCTCATACGTGAATGGGTCAGGCGTAGGCCTTATCCTCACTAATCCAGAAGGAGTAGAATTCACCTACGCACTGCGCTTTGAATTCACAGCCACAAACAATGAGGCAGAATACGAAGCTCTAATCGCTGGACTACGCATTGCAATACAAATGGGTGTGCGCAACCTAGAGGCAAATGTCGATTCCAAGCTAGTAGCTAACCACGTGCTAGGAGAATATGAAGCCAAAGATGAACACATGGTCCAATACCTTGAAAAAAGTCTTTAATTCAGAACTTTGATAGGTTTACAATAAAACAAGTACCTAGAGGAGAAAACAGGAAAGCTGACGCGCTTAGCAAGATCGCATCTACAAGCTTTGCGCACCTATCAAAGCAGGTATTGGTGGAAACTCTAAAAAGCAAATCAATCTTGGAGATGGAAGTATCCACAGTGATAGAAGAACAGAATCCTACGTGGATGACACCTATCATTGAATTTATAAGCAAAGGAACCTTACCACCTGATCCGAAGGACGCTCGAAGGGTGCGGCGCGCAGCGCAGAGATTTGAACTTCGAAATGGCGTCCTATATCGACGTTCATTCCTACAACCTTGGCTCCAATGTGTCGGACCTCTTCAAGAAGATTATGTACTCCGAGAAATTCACGCTGGTTCATGTAGCATGCACTCAGGACCATGGTCTGTAGTGGCGCGCGCCCTGCGGTCAGGATACTATTGGCCTACTATGCACCGCGACGCACGGGACATGATAAAGAAATGCAACGATTGCCAAGTCCACAGGCCAATTCCGCGCCGACCACAACAAGAGTTAACCGCCATCACCTCACCATGGCCATTCTATAAATGGGGCATTGACATCGCAGGCCCTTTCCCAGTTGCAGCGGGAGGGCTAAAATTCCTCATCGTAGCCATAGACTACTTTACCAAATGGATTGAGGCAAAAGCAGTGGTGAGCATCACTGGCAACCAGGTAAAACGCTTCGTGTGAGACAACATTGTGTTTCTCTTAGACTACCTGGGGAAATTATTTCAGACAACGGAAAACAATTCTGTGATAACCCATTTAAAGATTGGTGCGTGCAATTAAACATTACATAACACTTTGCTTCAGTGAAACACCCACAAACCAATTGCTTGGTTGAACGCGCGAATCGCAGTCTAGGCGAAGGAATCAAAGCGCGCCTTGACAGACATAAAGGAATATGGGTGGACGAACTGTCACATGTTTTATGGGCGCACCGCACGACAATCAAAACCAGTACCGGAGACACACCATTGTCTCTTGTCTATGGGACAGAAGCCGTCATACCAGCCGAAATTGGAATGCCAACTATACCTACAGCGGAAATAAACGTCACAACAAATGACGAGGAGCGACACATAAACTTGGACTTGCTGAAAGAAAACCGTGAACGCACAGCTATACGCGAAGCAAAGGCTAAAGCAAAGATGAAGAAGTATTATGATGCAAAGGTCAAACACACTTCTTTCAAGCCAGGAGACTTAGTATACCCCACCAATGATGCAAGCCACGCAGAAGACACGGGCAAGCTTGGACCTAAATGGGAAGGACCCTATGAGGTCACAGATGCACTAGGTAATGGTGCATACAAGCTGCGCGATATGGAAGGCCACGAGCTGGCACGCACTTGGAATATCTGCAATCTCAAGAGATGCTATCTTTAGGAAAGGTTACGGCCCACACACAAGACAGCCTTGCACTTTCGTACGTGCCTAATAAATGTCTGTCCTTGAATTTTCTATTTTTTAGGCATTGTCTTTTATCTTCCAAAAACTTGCAAGTATTAATAAAACATTGTGGTTTCTAGCTAACTCCATAACACACTTAACTTTACTGCGCACATTTTTATTATGTTACAATATTGTTATTTTATATTTTGCCTACATGGCGTGCATGCACTTATTAAGACCTACGATGGCAGAAAGGATGAGTAAACCTACTAACTAACTCGTTGAGTAAGAGGGTTGCAAACCCATCAACAATGGATCACGCATCCTTGCTAAGCGCCTTACCTTCAAGACGTTGAAGTAAGTTTACATGTGCATTACACGAAGGATGCGCAATACCACGTACACCGTACATGCTTAGCAATTTATGAGCCAAGACTCTTGGTCATTTGATAAAAGTCTTTGCGAAAATATTGCAAGTCTATCTTCACACTTATGGTTTGTTCTTTAAGTTATGCACTTAATACGAATCACTTTCAGTATGTCACGGTCTCAATTTGACTCTTGGTTGATCTTTTATACAAAAGATAACAATCAAAGTACAAGTAACACGACATACGAACAAAAGATATAAATTATTATTCATAAGAACCATAAGTTTATACAAGTTACATCTACAAAAAGTCCATGCATATCTACACGCTATGCCACGCTCAGGGCTACGCTCTTGGTCAGCAGAGCTCCCAGCCTCTTGGAGCCTCCTCAAAAGCAAAGCATCCCTAGGCGATACGGTCGCCATGCTGACAGAGACTCCATCTGATCTAGGAATATGCGCAACACCTACACCACAAAGGATGGCCTTCCCCCTCACACCCTTCTTCTTTGCTGCCCTTTCCAGGTGAGCCTCTAAGACCTCCTTCTGAGGGACCTCCTTCTCAACGGCGAAGGGGTTCAGAATGTCACGTAGTTGCGCAAAGACCAAAACTTGCAGCTGCGACTCGTCAGGTTTCAAAAAGAAGTCAGGTTGAGCCTCCGCATCCTTCAAGATATGCCTCCCCAAGGTTAACCCCTCCATAATCAGCTTTATGGGGTAATCCTGGTCGCGCTCTATTCGCGCGGTATGTGGAAACTCAAAGAACTTCATCTTTTCCATGGCATTCACGAGCTCATCATAGGCATCCACCTTATAACCAGGCACCTCAGCAAGCGACACTGTCAGCATTTTGCCTTCATGGAGTTCCTCCACAGCCTGCGCCTTACCACACTCCACGGCGCACTCTACAACCTTCCCAAAGGCCTCCACGACCTCCGGGAACTCCAGCGTACCCATGGCAGCCAAACGCAGACCATGGCTAATCAGCCACCTGTACATACAACAACGCAAAAGTCAGAATATTAAAGGCACATGGAGCCGAGAAAATAACATAGGTTACGTACCTGCGCTCAGCAATCGTAGACATCAGATGAGTGTATAACTCCTCATCATATTCGATACTCAGCTTACGTAGCTTGTCTTCCTGCGCTTGCACTTTTGCCTCTACACGCCCACAGAACTTATCAAGTTGGGTAAAGTGCTTGCTCTGATTCTGCTGCAAGTACTTCAAAGCCCAGGCGTAGTTAGGCCTATGCTGATCAGCAGCAGCACGTTCCCGCTTTATCTCCACCAGCAAAGCCAGCTTCTCATCAGCAACTCGCCTACCATATGCAGTTGTGGACTCCACATCTACCCGCGCATCAGCCAGTTGCGCCCTAAGCAGAGCAATCTCCTCATCCTTCTGAGCGAGACTGCTACCCTCCCCAACATACCACGCCTTTAGCTGAGCGACCAACTCAGCCTGACACTCAGCAACAACTCCCAGCTCCTCCATCAGCTGTTGCACAGACAACTCTTCATCAACTCCCACCGGCTCCTCCACATGTGTATGAGCCGCCTGAGGTGGCACTGACCCCCCCCCCCCCCCCACGAACGCTGCATCACCCCCTGCAACATCATCACTACAAACAAACATAAAATAAAGATTAGGGAATGGCGCGGAGAAAAAAACACGTACAAACATAAATATTCAGTTTACTTACATAAAGGGAGAAGCTTAAGCATTCTTCTGCGGAGTAACAGATACACACGTCTCCTCGTCTGAAGACTCATCCACAATAATGGTATGACGCCTGCGCTTAGAAGTTCCATCACCATCATCAACTACAACCTTGCGTTTCACACCTTGGCGCTCCTCTTCAGAGTCCGTGTCCACTTTGAGAATACCAACACTTGTGGACGACTCAGCGCGCGCAACTTCAGGTGTCACCACTGCCTGCGCGGGCACCATCTGAACGGGGGTCGCATTCACCACGGGCTGTAATGCGTCTGAAGTCTCCTCTTGCGCAAGCTCCAGCAGACGCCCAGCAGTAGCCTCAAGAATAGGCACCTCGCCTTCCCCTAATGGGCGCACGCCCACGGTTACCTACGTCGGCTTTGCCAGCTTCACTACGGCAAATAGAGCCATCTCTGCGCAACATATAAACACACAAAAGGAGGAACAAGTTAGTGATAAAATCAATATACACAAAGAAGCTTACATTATACACGCGAGGATAAAGAAAGGACAAGCACCCACCCCGGCCGCTTTCATTCAAGAACGTTGGCACTTCGTCACTTCCCCCGAAGTAGTTACGACTCAGCCCAACGTGCACCAAGAACTCCTCGGGATAAGTAGTGATGGGGATGCGGTTCTCATCAATAGTCTCCGCATCCCCCACATTGTATGTACCGGGATCTGGGCGCTCATCCTTCGGAAGCCCCCCTTGAGTATAAAACTCAGAGAGCGAAGCAAATACCCGATCATCTATCCAAAAAAATCTTTCCCTCCATCCCCTCAGGAAGTCCACCTTATTAGTATAGCACTGATAACCCCCTGGGCACTTGGAGAATGTTACCCACCCGTTCGACCACGACGTGTGGTAGAACGCGCGTAATAAGTTGATAGTTGGGTTTATCGCCAGTAAGCGACAATTTACCTCGAAATTTATTATTTTGGCCGCACCTATACAGTGCAGCTGCGAAATATGCAAGCGGTAAAAGTTTTACATCGCTCATAAATGTGTACACCCCTATTTTCCCCTCAGGGAAGTCCGCGATACATGCGTTAGCATCTGGTACCTCCGGATGCACTGCAAGCGGAATGAAATAGTCAGAGGAACTGACGCAGTTCATCCTCGTCCATTTCAGAGTGAAATTCTTCTAACTGACGAACCATTTCTAAGGAAAAATAAGATTAACTATGGAGTGCACTCGCTGTTACCTAATGAAACAGCTGATTCTTAAACAAGCCTTAGGAAACTTTAAAAATGGCGGAAGAAGGTATTTTACTGTGATGTTTTTAGTAAAAAGGGAGGCGGTGATTTATATAAGATCACCAAACCCTAAAAGGATTGCCACGTGGATTCCACTAACGTTAATCGTGTGGCTAGAATGCAAGGAAGTACAAGCACTTTTTCCCACTTCCCGATAAATACGTGGACACACTCCCCATTTCCCAAGGTATCTTTGAGATATTTTGGGACTAGATACATGGTTCCAAATATTGGGCGGTAATTATTTAAAGTTTTTCCTGCCACGCTTACCACTGCCCTCACTAGTCTAGCATCCGCGGCTACGACCCGCGCACACAAGACTGGGGGGACATGATGACGTATAGTCTATATTTGGGCCACGAGCCCAAATGATAAACACTACTAATGCCCAAGTCCACTATGAGTGGGCTATGATGACAATGATTTGGGCCTTACTACTAACGGTTTGGACTCACGAAAGCCCAAACCCAACCAAACTATTTATGGTCTAGATAAGGATCTTTTATTTATGGATAAAGATCCATAGGCCGGATAAGCACTACGCATGCGAAGAGTGAGGAACACGAAATCTACAAGGATTTCGTGCCTATATAAAGAATGACATAATTCTCATTAAAGGTACGATTTACAAAACCCTAACTCTTCAATACAACCCTAAACCGATTACTTACTCTCACGCCGGAGGATAATCGTGGGAGACAATCCCACGATAAGCCTAACGGTGTTTGTTTACTTTCTTAGTGCGCGGGTTTCAAGCATTAAGGTCTAATTGGTACGAGAGCAGGAACCCAAACAAGGAACGCACAACTTTTGTATCAACACACTGCTCCATCGAATTTTGACACACATTGAAAACCTCACATGACTTTCATATCCCCACCTGTATAAAAGAGTGTTATTGTATTATTGTGAAAGCATCGTCCTCTCCTTGAATATCATTAGCTAAGCTAGCAAGCTTATGTCTTTTAACCATAAACTTCAACTTTGGTTTCAGTTTAGGATTAGGAGTGTTTCATTTGTCATTCATTTAGATTTGAGAATTCTGTTCCACAAGTATCATTGTAATTCATTGTAATTCTATGATTAATTTCTAACAAAAATTATAAGTTAAAAAGTACAAATTGTTTTATTAGCTGTCAAATGAGTCTTTGTAAAAAACTTGTTTTTAACTTCTAAACATATTCTCTTGTTAATTAAATTTCGAGACTAACAAATGGTATAAGAGAAGATGAATTAATTTAAATAATTCAAGATCTGCTTCAACTATTAATAACTTTCAAGAATTAATTTCAATAATATATCAAAGAAATTTGTACCATTGGGCGAAATGTCTCAAGAAGTTCGTTGTGTGTTAAATAAGACACATGTGCATGGTCCAAATTCACTCAAACTATTGTTTACGTCACAAATTGCCTTAACATTGCAAATTTTAAGGGAGAAAAATGCTTTGATTGATAATTTCATATACCAAATTCTTCCATATAAATTGAAATACTCCACACAAGAACCTTGAGAAAATATATCCTCCACGCAAAAACTAGTCATCGACACAAGATTCTTTGTAAGTCATTTTTAGAGTTTACGACATAACAAAGTCAACACTAGTCATCGGCGCGGATTAAGCAACTAGTGCCCCTGAACCAAATAAGATGATAACTCAGACTATTCGTATATTATATTAGGGGGATATTGTTAGGCTAAATATTTTCCCAATGGTCTCCAAGAGTATTTGAACATATAGCAATCTCGGTAAGTTTGCTCCCTGATATATCAACAAGTAGCTTCAGAGACATCAAAGATCATATGAAGATACATTTGTTAGTTTATGGCATTATTTTAGTAGTTGTATGTTAGGATCGAACTCGAGATCACATGATTGCACACTTTACGTATGAGAGTTAAAGATTACTAATTAAATATATAATGTTATATTTATTTATTAATTATCACAAATATATAACGATCATTAAGTATTTAAGATAAATGACTAATGATCGTTAGACGAATAAAAGGAAAGTAATGTGTATGATTTATTGGCAAGTCAAGAAAGATCCGGAAGCCCTATTTGGGCTTATGGCCGATCGGTGGGGGATGGGGAAACCCATTCCTCATCTAACTTGAGCTCTGATTGGGGCTAAACCGTCAGATATTATTGACCAAGGTCAATATGTCAAAAACGGCATAATTCCAATTCTCCGTGGATAGTATAGTGTTTCCCTGGGTTGTTATGTCCCAGCGAGATTGCAATGGTGCTTTGAAAACGTTTTTAGGAATGAGTGGCACTGAGGACAGTAGCCAAAGATGATTGAGAAGTGATTATGCTACTGATTGCTTGGTATTTGGATAATATTCACAATAACAGATATACAGATGTAATCACACAAATGCAACTTGAAAATCAGATTACAGACAGAGAAAAGTGGGATTTAAACAATTTACAACTACAGGGGGTGCAAGTGAAACTTTTTCAAACTTAAAATAAAAAGAAAATTAAAAATGAAAAGAAAATGATTTACTTGATTATTTGAATATTTAAACACTAATTAATTAATTAAAACAATTTAAAAGTGATTTAAATCTAATTTAAATTAAACTAAAAATGTCAAAGGCAACAAATTAAACTAAAAACTTGCAAAACTATTTTCTAAACCTCTAAATGAACTTGAAGAAAGTATAAAAATTAAAAAGAAATGTTTTTGTCTTTTTGTGGGATTTTTATTAATTAAATACTAATTATATTAATTAAACTATTTAAAATATTTTGAACTACTAAAAATACTAAAATGACTTAGAAAATTATAGAAAAATTTATAAAACCAATTAACCATCACAGGAATCTTAGAAAAATATAAAAAGTTTCTAAAAATTATATTTACACTATTTTATGAATTATTTACTTATTAATTAATTAAAACCTAATTTAACTAAATTAATTAAGAAAATTAGAAAATGAACAGTAGAATTTAAGAAACTATTTTCTAAAAGTATTAAATGTTTTATGAAACCTAGAAAAAATATAAAAACCTACAGTTGTTAATTAAAAATTAAGAAAACTATTTAATTACTAATATTACCTAATTAATCAATTAAACTATTTTTAATTCTAATAATTATTAAACCAAAAGAGAAAAATCTAAGAAAATTACTGAAAATACTTTAAGGTGACAGGAAATTAAGAAAATGATGAAATGCTTATTAATAAGCTAAAAAGAAAAATTAAAAAGATAAAATCTATTAAATAGAAGCTATCACTAATTTTAAATTTGGTTTTTGTTGGTTTTTCTTTTTTACAGATGAAAATAAGCTAAAAACAAGAAACTTTTACAAAGACACTTTTTGAATAACTTAAAAATAAGCCATGTGCACCCCCTCTAACAAAACAGTGAACCAATAAGCTTATTAGTACTTATGCCATGTTTGAAAAAGCTAGAAAATGACAAATAAAGCATACACAGATGATTATAAGCTTGAAATAAGACAAATGGAACAATTAAGCACTCTGGAAAAGCTATTTGTGATCAAATAAGCACTTAAGTAGCTATAAGGCCAAAACAGGCCAATCCCAAGGATTTTGGGCCTCTGTGGGGTCCACAAATAAGCTTAGGGGTCCAAATTAAAACTTGTTCCTAAAAGCTGGTCTGGTAAGCTTCACAATAAGCCAATAAGCAGAGCTTATGGCTCACTAATGAGCTTTTTGGCAAGCTTGTGAATTTTGGTGCAAACACTGAGTAGTCAGTGTAGGGTTCTGAGTACTAGTCACAAAGGAGGTCAAATAAGCTAAGGGCAAAAGGTCCGAGGGTCAAAATAAGCACTCCCTCAATAAGCTGAGGTGGAGAGCTTTCTAAAAAGCTAGGGAACAGGGTGTGGGGTCCACTAGGTTAGTCACAAATCAACTTGGAATTTTGGCCAAAACCTGTGCACAGGGCATGCACTTGCCTTGCAGCTCACTTTGAGCAAATGTGGGGTCCAGAGAAAAATTCTCAAAAATAAGCCAACAACAGATTATTATAAATAAGCTAAGGGACTTATATCTGTGAAAAGCTCAAGGTCTATAAGTTAAACACTAAATTCTAGAAAAATCCTTGAAGTTTTGGTTTTCTGCTTAAGTCTACAATTTTGACTTTTTGAAATATTGAACTAAGTTGACTTTTGTGATATTTGATCTTGATTTATTGACTGATTTAAGTTACTTAAGCTATAAGGATACTAAATTAAGCTAAAACTTGCACTTGTGAACCAAAATGAGGCTTATGCTACTTCAAAATCAACACAGATAGAGGATTAGACCAAATGATTGGTGATTTTGACTTTTCCTCAAACAAGACCTAGTTTTTGTGGTTGTTCTGAGCCAATATGATCCCAAGGGACATGTAACAGCAGAAAACAACAAAAAACATACACTATAACACCTAGGATCACACTGATCCAAACACACTATAAAACTTGACTGATTATTGATTTGTGAAGCAAATGATTATTAGAACTTATGAAACTGATTTAGGTTGATTTAATATGATCTAATAAGCTTGAATGAACTTAAAAACACTTGTAACAACAACAAATGACCAGGATTACAAATTATACTAGTTTGACTGTCAAAGATGAAATCAAAGCAACTAATATTTCTAATAAACAAGATACCGATTTTAAGTAATAATATCACTACTTATCACTAAACAAACACAAAAAGCTAAATGAGCAATGAAATAAGCAATGCTACAGTACAGAACTAAGAATCAAAGAAAAATGGGAAATTTGAACTCACTTGAGACCCTAGCTAAACAAGGGCACCCAAATGGGCAGCTACAAGCTCCTGGCTTGTTAAAAAAAGCCAGGTTAAGTCCATCTTGCCATTCCATGACTGGCAATTTCCATTAGCTTCCTGTCTATTGCAAAGGTACCCTGTGGTGTTTATTTGTTTCTGATTTTTCTATTTATTTTTATTGTTCAAGTTTTTATGTTTAGTTATTGATTTAAACTATCTAAGTGAGCTTATGAAACAGCAAACACTAGTTTAGATCATAATTAAAGCTTAAAAAGGAAATTGCAAATTTAAATACTAAAACTGAATTGTTAACTGTAAACTTGGAATTTTGATTAAGAAAAGTTGAAATTACAATACTAAAACAGATTACAAGCTTCTTGGAATAAAATTAACAACTAGAATTTGAAATTACATTAATTCGACATAAAAATTAAGCTAAGTGACTACTACTCTTCTCCTTGCAATCTCTTCCCTTAAATAGGGGTCTTCTAGGGTTTGTGATGACCTCTGAGCATTTCCCACATTTAACCTCATCCATTGGATGACTCCTGATAGCTTTTTGACCCTTGGATTGTTTTGGCGGGAAAGACAAATCAGAGCAATTTGCTCTGTTTGAGTGTAATCGGGAGGGAAGCATTTAATGCTTGTTGTCTTTGTTAGGTAAGTGGGGTGGTAAGAGTGGTTTGGGCGGTGGAGATGGGACAGTGATGGTGGGGGATGGTGAAGTGATGGCTGCAAGTTGGGGGGGAAAGGGGTGGTGGTGTTGTTTTGACCTAGGTTTGACGACAGGGTCAAACTTTGACCCTGGGAATATATCAAAGGGATGGGGATGGGCTTTTGTTTATTTGGGCCAGAATAAAGGAAGTGGGTGGGCTTTTGTGTTGGATTGGACTTGGTGTTTGGGATTATTTATTATTAAGGGTCCGGTTTGGTTTTGCTATATAAATACCACAAGGACCAATTTTGTAAATACCACAAAAATGAGGGACCTAATGTGGCATTATTCCAAAGTTCTCATAAGGGTATTTTCTGCCAAGTTTCCTTAGTCCAATGTACCATGTTGACTTATCACTTTAAAAATTTCCAAGGATTAAAACTGCCAAACTTTGAAACTTCAGGGACCTGTTATGTAATTTCACCAAAATTTGCAACCAAGGACCATTCTTGCCATAAATGAGAAGTACAAGGACAAAATTTGTTTTTCTCAAAGTTTTAATATCCCAGGGACCATTTTTCTCAATTTTCAAAGTTTAGGGACTGAACTTGCAATTTTGTGAAACTTTGTACCAAAGGACTAAATATGTCATTTTGTGACTTAAAAGTACCTTTGGAGACTTTTTCAAGTTTTTAGAATAACCAGGGACTAGATTTGACAACTTTTGGAAGATGAGGGACTGAAACTGCCAATTATGCAAACTTTGTTCATTTTTCATCTGTTTTTGATTATTTTGCATCTGAAACATATAAAACACATTCCTGGGATATTTTCATTATTTTGATGCAATTTTGAGTGTTTTTAGATGTTTTGGCAGCTCAGAATAGGTAAAAATGATGAGTATTTACACACTCATCAAGCTCCAAGTAAACTATACTATATAAACAAGGTTATGGCCGGATTCGTTGTTTGTATCTCTTGTGCACACACATAACCCTAACTTGTTTTCTTTTCTTCTTGAACCAATCGATCAAACATCCCTTAGGGATTCGATTGGTGTTTTGCTAAAACAAAAGTGTTTGATTTAATTTGTTATTCAACAACTAGCATTACTTTAATTCGTTCTAGTACGTGTGTACAAGAACGTGATACAATCACACTATTCATTGTATCTTGGATTGAATAACAAAAAGGTAAGGGGTTATTCTTAAAATCCACATAAACCCTAATTAGGGTTCATAAGTTGAAGATTTGCTTTAATTGATTTTTGTTCGGGCTATAATCACAAAGGTATGTTTATTATTTATTATTGATTAATTAATTACATGTTATATGATCTTGTTATAATGTTTTCGCATGTGTCTTTGATATTTATTGTTTATATTTATGATATGTCATGTTATATAATTCCTACAGTGGTATCAGAGCCATTATAATGTGTAATTAATTATAAAAACGCATAAAAATTAAATCTTGATTTGTTTTATTACATGCTTGTCGATTTAGGGTTTAGAAAAACCCAAACCCTAATTTTTCTTTTTGGGCCGATTTACCTAAATTTATTTTAGGTTTTGGTTTTGATTTTTAATATGATTAGAAACCCTAGAATTGTCATGTAATTGTTTATGCATTTTAGTAAACGATCTTGGTGCAATATGTTAATTGTTAAGCATAATCCATGAAAAGTGCATGTTTGCATGAATTTTTATTGTATTGGAATTTAAATAGTTTAAATTGGATATATTAATTGAGTTGTTAAGTTATATCGAAACATGTAAATTTATTAATAGATGTTGAATTGGGGAAGACTCCAATATGAAGACTCGAATATATTAAGTAATTAATTACGTGATATATGGTGTTTATTTAATTTTGGCTTACGCAATCGATTCGTCGATGTATGTGGCTCTACTTTCTTTAAAGAAGAAAGCCCTAATTGAATAAATACATTATACAACTAGAATTGATTTTTAATAGGATTATTGAATTAAATTTGCATGTGGCTACATGTTTTATATATATATATATATATATATATATATATATATATATATATATATATATATATATATATATATATATATATATATATATATATATATATATAATTGTTATGTTGTGTATATATTTATTTAGTTGTGTTATTTTTTATTTGTATTACTTGTTTTTTGTTTATGTATTGTAAAGACATGTTTATAAATGAAAAAGGTTAATTATTTTAATAGAAAAATAATATGGACTAAATAAATGGCAAAATTTATTTTGATTTTAAGAGTCAAAATTTCAAGGTTTTATTGAATAATGTTTTTGTACGTAATTGTTAACTAGGCGGACCGAAGTTTGCACACTATAAGATGGGTATAAGGTTGGTTTCGCATTAAATTGTGACTTCAAAGAGACAACATTCTTTCTTTCCGCTCGTTTGTGTGTCAAATTAGACTTACCGAACAATCATTACATGTACGTTGTGTGGTCACCCTACGTATCAAGTTTTATCTGTACTCAAAAATGATTTAAAATTGACCAAGTCGGTTCATGTTACTGCTTGTGAAACCTGTCATAGGGCTAAACAAACAAGGGAACCTTTTCCTTTGAGTGATCACAAGTCTGAGACTATTGGTGAACTTGTTCACTTAGACTTGTGGGGCCTTTATAGGGTTTCTAGTAGAGAAGGGTTTAAGTATTTCTTGACCATTGTTGATGATTTCTCAAGAGCAGTATGGGTTTATTTGCTTAAATCTAAAGATGAGGTTTTTGATGTCTTTGCTTCATTTACAAAACTGATCCATAATCAATTTAATGCTTCTATTAAGATCATTAGATCTGATAATGGATATGAATTTGTCAATAAGAAAATGTTTGAACTTATTAAAGACTTGGGAATAATTCAACAAACTTCTTGTACTTATACCCCTCAGCAAAATGGCATAGCTGAAAGAAAACATAGGCACTTGCTAAATGTAGCAAGGAGCCTTATGTTTCAAGGGGGAATTCCATTATGCTTCTGGTCTGATTGTGTTCTTACTGATGTTTATTTGATTAATAGGTTGCCCTCATCTGTCTTAAATGGAAAAAAGTCCTTATGAACTGGTTCATAAAATTAAACCTGATTTGTCTCACTTAAGTTGTTTTGGATGTCTTTGTTTTCAAACTATTTTAAATAATCATGATAAATTCACATCTAGGTCTAATAAATGTGTTCTTATTGGTTACTCTTCTGTTAAAAAGGCTTACAAGCTTTTTAATCTTGATAAAAGATGTATTATCTTTTCTATAGATGTGAGGTTTTATGAAACAATCTTTCCATTTAAAATGAAGTCTAAAACAGTCAATGATACAGTTGATGATTTGATCACAAGTGATACTGACCAGTTGACATTTTTTGACTCCAAAACACATCAAGTGATACTGACCTCTGAGGGAAATATTCCTAAAAGTCTTATACCTTTTTCATTAAACTCAGATCAATCAGATGAGACAGATAGTGAGAAACCTGATACTAGAAAGTCTAGTAGACCTTCTAAGCTTCCTGTTAGATTTAATGACTATGTTGTTGAGAGTAAAGTTAGATATAGTGTTGAAAAGTATGTGAATTATTCTAGATTAAATTCTGTGAACTATTGTTTTTCTACTACTTTAAATAAGTCTACTGAGCCTGCTACTTATCATGAAGCTATTAAAGATATTAATTGGGTGCAAGCTATGGATAATGAAATTGAAGCTTTAAATAGAAATAATACATGGACTATTTTTGAATTTCCCTTTTGGAAGAATACCAATAGGTTGTAAATGGATTTTTAAAATTAAATACAAAGCTAGTGGTGAAATTGATAAGTATAAGGCTAGGATGGTTGTAAAGGGGTTTAATCAAAGGGAGGGTATAGACTTTGATGAAACCTTCAGTCCTGTTTTCAAGATGGTTATTGTTAGGTGTCTTATGTGCATTGATGTGTCTAATAGTTGGCCTTTATATCAACTTGATGTGAACAATGCTTTTTTATATGGGGACTTGGAAGAGGAAGTCTACATGACTCTGCCTCTTGGTTTTAAGAGCGATAGTCCTACTAAAGTGTGTAAATTGAATAAATCTTTGTATGGCTAGCTTGAAGCAAGCTCCAAGGTAGTGGAATGTTAAGCTCACTGCTTCCTTGGTTGAACATGGTTTTGAACAAAGTAAATATGACTATCCTTTATATATCAAACATATTGGTGATGTATTTGTTGCATTGTTAGTTTATGTGGATGACATTGTTGTTACTGGTAACAATCAGAGTGTTATTGATGAGTTTAAATCATATCTTATAGTAAGTTTATGATGAAGGATCTTGGAATGCTCAAGTATTTTTTGGGCATTGAGGTGTTGGAAAATCAAATTGGTATTTGTATGTAACAAAGAAAGTATTGTCTGGAATTGCTGCATGAGTTTGGGCTTCTTGCAGCAAAGCCGGTCACTATTCATTTACCTGAAAATTGTGTTTTAGCAATTGAAGAAACTGAATCTGATAACTGTCTTAAAGATATTGGTGAATATCAAAAACTTTTGGGGAAACTCATATATCTGACTCATACTTGGCCAGATATATCATATGCTGTTCATTGTCTTAGTCAGCATATGCATTCACCTTTACAATCTCATTTGAAAATTGCTTTAAGAGTATTGAGATATCTTAAGGATTCACCTGGAACTAGTATGCACGTTTACAAAGAAAATGATTTTAAGCTGAAGTGTTATACTGACTCAGATTGGGCTAAGTGTCTTAAGACTAGAAGATCTGTGTCATGTTTTTGTATTTTCTTTGGTAAAACTTTAGTTTTATGGAAAAGTAAAAAACAAGCTACTATATATAGATTATCAGCTGTGGCTGAGTATAGGTGTATTGCTAGTGCTACTTGTGGAATTGTTTGGATTTCTAATGTGTTGCATAGTTTACAAGTTAAAAACTTGTATCCTGTTAGTCTTTTTAGTGACAATATTTCAGTAATTCAAATTGCTACAAATCCTGTTTTTCATGAAAGGACAAAACATTTTGAGATTGATGTTCATGTTGTGAGGGAAAAAATTTATGCTGGTATAATAAAAACTGAGAAAATTTCATCAGCTAATCAAACTGCTGATATTCTAACTAAAGCTCTTGGGACTGCTCAACATAAAAAGTTTTGTGGTCAATTGAGCTTATGTTATATGTTTTCTAAGTTATGTGTAGTTTTGTATTAGTGTGTTGCTCAGGTTCAGTTTGAGGGAGGGTGTTAACATGCTTGGTCAAACTTTTGGTCAACACAAGAAGAAAGGCTAAAGGTGGACATTCTAAACTTGATTTAAGTCTCAGCTGCATTCAGCTAGAGTTGGAAAGTATGAGGGCCAAAGGGTAAATATCAACTTATATAATCTCTCTTCTGGATCTAGGGTTTGCTACGATTCATTATACACACACTTTTACACATAGTTGCAGTTTGTTTCTCTTGATATCTTTTATTTTGTTTTAGTATTGTTATATTGTATTACTCTCAATCACTTGTTTGAGAGTTGTTTTGAGTGTCTGAGTGATTTTGTAGTGAGGATTTGATTGATGTCTACCTAGTAGAGATAAATCCTTGTCTTTGTAATATGTTTGGTAAGAACCCAGTTGGGGACTTATCTGCTATAGCTGTTGATTAATAAAACACCAAGGGGTGGTTGGCTGGGTGTTATTGCAAGTGTTTGTGTTATCTGAACCATTTTTACATATACAATGGTTGTTTGTGTTAGAATTATGTGCATCGAATATACTACTAAGAATATATAAAAGTCCAGAGGCTAATTAATTAAGGCATTAAGTAATAGTGAGATGGACTAGTTAAAAGTTAATCGGGCTATGGTTTGATCCATATTCCATATGATGGATCGATTCATACTTTATGCCCATAGACTACTAAAAGGGACGGTATAAATAGATTTACAATACTTATGTGCGTATAAACACTACATATATATTGATTCATATAGCACACGCTTACGCAAATACATTATAAATTAAATATCTTTAGAAAAGATGTTGTAACGTTTATGATTTCTGCAATAACCATATCATTGTTTGAATGACCGCATTAAAGAGTACCAGTTATTTAAGTGTAAAAGTAGTATGATCCGCTTACAGTGACAATGTCATAGATGAACATAATAATGTGTAAGCATATAAGAAAACAAAAACGATATTTTCTCTGGGTAATACATGTGAAATTACCAACAGATTTCCCCTAGGCTCCCAGTGATTTTTCAAATATGTGGGTAATCCGTGTCTAATGTAGCTATGGATTTTTCACAGACTTGTAATCGTCAGTAATATGTGGGTTACGGATTTCCCACTGACTTTTGACCGTGGATAATATGTGGGAATTCTGTTGGAAATTTGTAACAGATTTCCAACATAATCTTGGTCAACAAATTAGTGTGTAACTCGTTGCTAATCCGTGGGAAGTTTCCCATAACACTGTAAAATCAGTGGGAAAAAACTGTTTTTGTAGTAGTGTGTGCATACCTCAATAATATAATTTCTCTGGTTTAACCCCGTGGACTGTCATGACTACCCTATTCGTGAATACCACGTTATCTCTTGTGTCGATTTATACTCCATAAGCTTTGTATGTATTCTTTGTTTGTTCGGCGGTGTTCGGAGAGTGCAATCGCTACAACAGTGTGATGCTCTACATGTTGTGCATTTGGGTGAAGAAGAGAAGTATGCGTGGTACTAAAATGTGAGGAATTTCAAAAGGCTATAGAGATGTTAATAGAAGAAGGAAAATAAGAAGATGAGAGATGAAAGCAAGCTAAAGAACATGGTAAGCTGGTGAATAAAGAGATTGAAGAGGGAGGTTCTTCCCACCAGAATATGAAACAACTAATCGAATATATCAGGAACCAAGCCGATACTAGGAGTTTAATCCAAGAACATATAATCAAATAGATTTGAGATTTCTCTTTTAGCCGAAACAATCCATACTTGTGCAATCTTTCTCCCTTGTAAGCATAATCACTTACAGTTAATCAAGTAAATTGTTTTTCCATTCACTTGTTACCTGTGTTTTTTGTGACAAATATATTGACACAGATATGAGGAATACATTGAAACACCAGTATTGAAAACCGCTACTAATATTTTAAAAATCATAAGCTCTATTAATGTATTGGTTCGACTAAATGATAGTAGTAGGTTAGATCGACTTATTTTGGTAACTAAATTTCACATGATAGCTTACTAATATAAGACTATTACTAAATTAACCCATTAGGGCAAACCCCATATCTTGATCATGATATATAGAGTTAATCGAAAATCAATATGTTGACCATGAAGTATGATAGGTCAGAAAAGGAGGTTTAAGAATTATAAGATGCCAACATTTTGGTACATTTCTTTTTTGATCAAGGATGCATGAAGTGCATGTCAGAAAAGAAAATAAAAAGTAATAATAAACCTTATCAAAGATTCAAAGCCCACCCATACACTTTATTGAAAAAAGAACATCATCAAGGCCCATCCCATATCTTGATCCATAACAGTAACGTGGCATGCAGCCTTGATTATAAATGATTAAATCCTAGTGAGGTAAGAGCTTAGGTAAGAGGTCTTGGACATATTTGGCTAGTTTACGTGTTCTTTAGTTCCTATATTTATCATTTATGTAAATGACGAAATAGGCTCTAACGTTTTCTGAAATCTGAAAGAAAATTAATATGAAATTAATTCATCTAGAATATGGAGAAAATCTTGAATCCTTTGGCATTTTTCTTTAATCGAGCTCTTGGATTTTGGTACTATTATTGTTTCCTATAATACTCATTTGAGTCTATAACTTAAGTAGTTAAGTTTGCTATTTACTATCTGTTAGTACAAAACTTGGACCCAATGCAAAATCTAGTTTAGGATAGCTCTTGATAGAGTGAATTTCGAACTTTAAGAGTTGATGATTTGCTGCTAAGAAAGAAAACACCGTTAGCCTCACCGCGAAAGAGGGACTTCCGCGGTCAACCTCCGGTGTGAGAGTAAGTAATAGTTTAGAGAGATAAAGTGTTTAAAGTATGTGAGAGTAATGTGTGTTACCGTTTGAGGGCAGCGAATGCATTCTATTTATACAATGGCTTCTGTTGTCGGTTTTCTGAGATTCCGTACCATGATGGCGACATTTTTAGGCACCAAGCCCTCAGGTCCCCTTTCCTTCTTGTCTTCTTGTCGTGAGTGGCGACTCCTTCGGAAAGGGGTTGTCGCCTTTCCTGTTTTGGTCTGTCTTGGTCAACTATATGGTAGCTGACAGTACTTCTTACTCTTTTCGGACTATTCTGTGGTTCTGATATCCCCGGACGTAGAGTACGTCCCGCGGTTAGTTCTAAAAGCCGCATGACTCCTTAGAGAAGTGTTGTGACGCGGTCCGCCCTTGTCCTAGTCCGGGTTGGTTTAGTTTGGGCCAGCCCGACCCATTATTCTTGGGTCCGGGGGTACTATACGTGATCAAGTCCCCCCAGTCTAGTATACTTGTTCCATCTAGTGGATAAGTGTTCTAGACTTTTTCGGGTATGTCACGTCCGGTGATTGGTTTTTTTTTTTTTTTTTTTTTTTTTTTTTTTTTTTTTTTTTTTTTTCGCGGTTGGTCATGTCGCGTGTTGCTGACTAGGAATTCCACCCAGGATGTGCCTCGTGTGCCAGCCTGTCCTTGGTACTCGCGAAACGTTTTTACCCACTAGTTTACTGACTGACGTGGCGTTTTTACTGCTGATCGTTCGTCTTCTGCGACAGTTGCAACCGTTGGATTGGGGTGTTTTTCAATCGTTCGATCCGGAGGCGGGACACGTGTCGTGTTTTCACACCTTCGATATAGAAGGTGGTAGAGTGTGTGTGATTATAAATACACAAGCCTTTCATTGTTCACATTTTTTTTACACACACTCAAGATTTTTACCACTCTCTAGTATTTTCGCCACCGCTCCTTCTCCAGTTATTTTTTGCACTTCCGGCTTAGAGTTTCAGGTTAGGTTTTCACCCAATATTCAATTTTTTTGCGCGCTCTTAGTGTAGAATGGCCACCGATCATATAGATACCACATATTCCAAGCTTTCCCAAGCTGAGGTGGATGAATTCTGTAGGAAATATAACATTCCCGGCCATCTTTTTCTAGAAACCCCCGGTCCTCTTGCTAGTATTAAGGACGCGTCTGAGGGCAAGATAGGTGTTTATACTAGGTTTTTTGAATTGGGTAATTTTAGGATTCCCCTTTCAGCTTTTCTGCTTAGGGTTTTAGAGTATCAGATTCACCTTTCAAAACTATCCGTGTTGGCGGCATGTAGAATTAGCCATTTTGAGATATTATGTCTCATCCACGGGGGGGGGGGGGGGGGGGGGGGGGGGTCCCTACACTGCCTTTGTTTAGGAAGTTTTATTGGCCTGGGGTTAATAATGGTTGGTTGACCATAGAGAAACGGAAAGGCCCTAAGTCTTTGGTGGTTCCAGTCTGCTACACTTTGGTCCTTGATTCCGTGAAACATTGGATAGACCATTTCTTTTTTGTTAAAAAATGGACTATTTTTCCCATCTCCGTTCCCTGGTACAACAAAGTTTCCATTGACCGCGATCCACCACCCTCTGACGCGGATATAGACCACGGGCTCCTAGAGCTTCTTACCACCAAGAAAGCTGCCTTCAAGAAGTATCCGGAGGAGTTTTTAAATGTCATAAGGTTAAGTCAAACATGGGATGATAACACTAGTCGCCCAACGTTTTTGTGGCCGGATGAGCAGGGTGGGTTTTAATATAGACATGTATTTCTTTTTATGATGCTCTTGTCCGCGTCTGACGCTTTGGATTGTTTTTTTTTTTTTTTTTTTTTTTTTTTTTTTTTTTTTTTTTTTTTTTTTTGCAGAGATGGACTTGTTTGCTTTCATCAGTCAACCGGATCCTTTCAAAGTGAAGACCGGGGAAAGGACTTTGAAGGAAGGTGAGCTCACCTTGCGGGCTGAAACGGCAAGCCGCGTGGTTGAGCCGTCGGAGAATGTGGTGTCGTTGGTGCAGCGCACCGTGACTGAGGAGATAGCTGGTGCTAAAGCTGAGAAGAAGGCCGGGAAGAAAAGGGTGACTATTAGGGCCCCCTCCAAGCCCAACAAGAAAAAGAGAATTACTCCTCTATCCGCGAAGGAGCCTGCAGGTGGTTCAGGTATATGTCTTCTCCATGACTTCTCTTTCTCTTTTTTTTATTATTATTTGATTTTACTTATTATGTTTCTTATTTAGGCACTGCGTCTGCGGAGATTACTCCCGCGCATCAGGAGCTGCAGGATGAGTCTGGCGAGGGGTTGGAGCGTATTAACCCGCATACGGATGCCAACATAATGAAGAACATGACCATGATTTCTTATGATTCTACCGCGTCGGCTCATCCCGAGCTTGAGAGCAAAACTGTTGGGACCCCTGCTTCTGCTTCCGCCGGGTCCGCTCATGGTCCCTCCGATTATGTTGATCCTCATGCGGAAAGTTCGGCTCCCACGCATTTTGAGGAAGTCTCCGGTCATGTGGATGTCGCGGTTCAAAGTGAGACTGAGTCAGATGACTTCTACCAATCTTTATCTGTTGACACTGCCCAAGCTCCGTCCGTTTATGTCCCCAAGTGGGTTGCTACCAATGGTTTTAAGATGAAAGACCCATGGATCTGCCGGAGTCTTATGGATAATTTTCCGACTCGAGGCTATGTGTCTGTGCTCAGGAACATGGGGGCGAAGGAGCTGTTGGATCTCTACAATCTCTTGTCTTCTCAACAGTTCAGCATGGGTTCAGAGGTTAGGTTGAGGTTGGAGCATGAGTTGCAGACCGTTGATAAGTTGGTTCAAAAATTGCAGAGGAATGAGAAGATGATCTCCTTGTTGAGGGAGAAGGTTAGCGAGCTTGAGGGTGAGTCTTCCCGGATGGCTGAGGCTCGCGGCAGGGTATCTGAGCTGGAAAGGGTTATGGGATCCAAGGATAGGGAGATTGCTAAGTTGCGAGCGGAGAATGTCGCGCTGGCTGGAAAGGTTGAGAAACTGACTGGGTTGTCGGAGCTTGAACTCAAGAACAAAGAGTTATAGACCGAGAAGCTCGCTGGTCTGAAGATAGTTTATGGTACTTTGGATGGTCAAGTGAAAGGTGAGGAGTATCTGAATAAGATGTTTGAGGAGAGGGAGGAGGCCATACAGGCTGGGCTCAAAGAACAGATAGCTGAGTTGGATGCCCGGTTGGCGGCCCTCAATTTCGAGTTTGACACGGAACTGTTCCCTCAGTGTCTGATGGCCGTGGAAGGGAAAAGATGGGTTATTGGTCACGGTTTCCGCAGAGCCTTCATGAAATTCAAAGAGTGTGATGAGTTGCGGATACAGCTTGGGGGTTGCACTTCGGCCGCTATTGCTGAGGGACTCTTCCTCAGCGTAGTTTGTTCTTTTGGCAGTATTCTGGGGGCATTTTGACTATGTCACCCTTGCCACCCTTATGTGAAGCTCTTTTAATCAATTGTCTGTAATGGTTTAGAATTGTCTGAATGCGGACATCCGGTGGCGCTTTAGTATGCCGTTTTGTTTTACTTTCAGTTGAGCCCGCGGTTTGTGCGGTTGCTTCCTAAACGGTTAGCTTGTCTCCCGGATATATGTATCCGTGGTTGTTGTAAATGGATAATAATGAATACTTTGTTATTTTTTGTGTTTTTATTAGCAACAGCTTGGTATTGTCAATGGGCCTGCAGTTCCACTTATATGCCATAGCTTTTTTTTTTTTTTTTTTTTTTTTTTTTTTTTATGCTGGGCTTGCAACACCGCTTATGCATCTATTACTATCCGTGTGTGTCCGTACTTGGTTTTTCCGGGGATAGTTAGTTATGGTCAATGGGCTTGCAATACCACTTATATGCCCTAGATATTTTTTGAGAACTCGTGTCTCGAGATTTATGTGTATGCATATATTGAAAGGTAATTATGGTAAAATAAAAAATAGAACGAAATAATATTTGGAAAATTTGTAGAGCTGATCGGACTCCACGTTTCATTAATAAAAGGAAATACATATAAATTAAGTGCGTCTAATGATGAGTTCCCGCTGCCGGGTACAACCACGGTCAGTCCAAGGGGAACACTTACATTCAATGGAGATTACATGTAACATTTTTTCAAGTTTCGGACATTCCATGTCCGAGGAAGATCTTGTCCATTCTGGTCCCTGAGCTTGTATGATCCCTTTCCTGATGCCTCTGTAACTTCATATGGTCCTTCCCATTTTGGACCCAGCTTTCCGCTGCTCTCTGCGTGGCTGGCGTCGTTACTCTAGTACACGAAGTCACCGGGTTTGAAGGATGTGCCGTGGACCTTGGCATTGTAGTATTTCTCCATTTTGGCTTTGCTCCTTGCTTCCTCAATGGCCGCGACCTCTCTTCTTTCCTCTACAAGGTCCAAATTGATGCGCAGGGCTTCATCATTCTCCACCGGGTCAAAGAGGGCACATCTTAGCGACAGCATTCCTATTTCGACCAGGATTACGGCCTTAGTGCCATATGTTAAGGAGAATGGAGTGTCTCCGTTGCTGGATTTTATCATTGTTCGGTGAGCCCATAGCACGTGCGGAACTTCTTCTAGCCAGTCCCTTCTTCCCTGCTCTATCCTTGCTTTGATCCCTTCTCCGAGGCTTCTGTTCGCCCTTTCTACTAAACCATTCGCCTGTGGATTCTTGACAGATTCGAACCACTGTTTAATGTTGAGCTTCTCACACCAATCCTTGAAAGGGTTGTCTCTGAACTGTTTCCCATTATCCGACACGATTTCTCCTGGTAGGCCATATTTGCATACTATATTGTCCCAAACGAATTTTTTCACCTAATTACCGGTGATGGTTGCAAGGGGCTTGGCTTCAATCCACTTTGTAAAGTAGTCAATCCCCACTATCAAGTATTTTATCCTCCTCGGAGCTTCCGGGAAAGGGCCACTGATGTCTAGGCCCCATTTGTAGAACGACTAGGGGGAGGTGATAGGAACCAGGTTGTGCTGCGGGATTTTGGGTACTGGCCGGTGAACTTTGCAGTCCTGACACCTTTGAATAACTTCCCTTGCGTCCTTGTGCATGCTGGGCTAGTAGTATCCAGATCGAAGAGCTTTTGCTACTATAGCCCACGGCCCTGAATGCATGCTGCACGCCCCTTCGTGAATCTCTCTGATTACGTAGTTAGCTTGCAGCGGACCGACGCAATGGAGCCATGGATCTAGGAATGATTTCCTGAATAGGACCCCGTCGATTATGGCATATTGTCTTGCCTTTATCTTCAGCTTTCGGGCCTTCTTTTCTTCTGCCGACAATGTTCCATTTTGCAGATATTCGAAGAGCGGTGTCATCCATGTATCACCCTCCTCTTCTACCATGGGCATTACTTCTTTTTATTTAATGGAATTTTCTCTAAGGACTTCCGCTAGTACTTGTTTGGTTAAATGAGCAAAGCTGGTGGAAGCGATTTTGCTTAACGCGTCTGCTTGCTTGTTTTGGCTCCGCGAAACTTGTCGTATCGAGAATGTCCTGAAGCTTTCAATCAAAGCCTTTGCTTTTTCCAGGTATTGGATCATGGCTTCTTCCTTGGCTATGTACGAGCCGTTGATCTGTTTGCGACCAGCCGCGAGTCGACGTTTGCGGCTAGGTCTTTCACCCCCATTTGCTTTGTTATTCTTAAACCGGCTATCAGTGCCTCATACTCTACTTCGTTATTTGATGTTTGGAATTCGAAGCGGAGGGCGTATGTGAACTCCATACCTTCCGGGTTTGTCAAGATGAGTCCAGCCCCGGATCCTTCCTGGCATGAGGATCCATCTGTATATAGGTTCCATGGTTCTGCACAGGGTAGTTCTCATGCGGATGATTTTATTGTCGCGGTTTCTTCTTCCGGTACCTCTGCGATGAAGTCGGCCAAGATTTGCCCTCTGATCGCTGTCCGCGGTCTGTAACTGACATCGTGCTCCCCTAACTCTATGGCCCATTTCGTCATTCTGCATGTTTTTTTCTGTTTGTGCCAGTACTTGTTTGATTGGCTGGTCAGTGATAACAAAAATTGGATGTGCTTGGAAATACCTTCGAAGTCTTCTAGCCACGTGGATTAGTGCCAGGACCAGCTTTTCCATCGGGCTATAGTTTATCTCCGGACTTTGCAGAGCGCGGCTGATGAAGTATACTGGCATCTGGCACGTTCCTCTTTCGGCTAGCAGGACGGCACTGATAGCCTCTCGAGCCGCGGATAAATACATTATCAATTCTTCCTTTGGCTGGGGGGCAGTGAGAGTTGGGAGGTTGGCAATGTGCTTCTTCATCTCTTTGAAGGCTATCTCCGCTTCCGATGTCCACTGGAAGTCGCTCTTCTTGATGCACTTCTTTAATGTTCGGAAGAACGGTAGTGACTTTTCCGCGGACTTGGATAGGAAACGGTTGAGACTTGCCAGCTTCCCATTTAATCTTTGTACCTCTTTCCAGGTTTTTGGGGATGGTAGTTGGGCGAAAATCTGGGATTTCTCCGGACAAGCCTGAATTCCTTGCTTACTGATCAAATGTCCCAAGAACATTCCTTCTTCTGCACCAAAGGTGCATTTCTTTGGATTCAGCTTCATGTTGATCTTCCTGAGGGTTGCGAAGGTTTCCTCCACGTCCCTAAGTACTTCAGCCTCTGAGTGACTTTTTATGACCAGATCATCCACGTACACCTCCAAGTTTCTCCCAATCTGATTTTGAAAAGCCATGTCGACCAATCGCTGGTATGTGTCTCCTGCGTTTTTTAGACCAAATGGCATTTTCCGGTAACAGAATATTCCTTGGCTTGTGTGGAACGCGGTCTTCTCCTCGTCTTCTACAGCCATCTGGATCTGGTGATACCCTTTGTATGCGTCTAGGAAGCATTTGAATGCGTAGCTGCAAAGTGATTCTACCTTCTAGTTGATCTCTGGTAGCGGGTAGCAATCCTTGGGGCAGGCCTTGTTCACATCTTTGAAATCGACGCACATTCTCCAACTCCCATCGCTTTTTTTTTTAACTATGACCGGATTTGACAGCCAGTCATGATAGTGGACTTCCCTCATGATACCGGCCTCAACCAGCTTGGTTACGTCATCATTGATAGCGTTGTTTCTTTCTGGGGCTTGTCCCTTTTTTTCTGCCTCACCAAGGTGTATCCTTCCCATACATTAAGCTTATGTTCTGCAATACTCCGCGGTACTCCGGTCATATCCAATAATCTCCACGCGAAAATATCCAAATTGTTTCTAAGCAGTTCGCACAGATCTTTTTTCCCTTGACTGGTGAGGCTTCCGCCTATGGTAATGGTCTGATCCGGGAATTCTGGGTGTATTGCCACCTTGATACCTTCTGCTGCGGCTACTTCGATATTTTGCTGCGGCTGTGACTCTGCTACCATGCGGCATTCGACGGGTATAGTTTTGTCGCTATGGAGCGTTACTATACCTCCTGTGGTAGGGAATTTTATCATGCTGTGAGCTGTTGAAGGTATGATCTTCAGTAATCTTATCCCCGGTCTGCCAATGATCCCGTTGTACGGGGATGGGGATCTCACTACCATGAAGTTCATCTATGTACTTGCTGAGTTCTCATCGTCTCCCAAAGTTACTTCCAGCAAAATTTGGCCTAAAGGCCATGATATTTCGCCACTGAAGCCAAGCAGGGGGTCTTGGCAAGGATCATTCTCTTTCTGATTTCTGGACTTAAACGGCTGAAGCAGTGCTCATAAAGTACTTCTGAGGCGCTTCCATTATCCACGTACATTCTGTGCATGCGGTGCCCGCCCACGTCTGTTTTAACTACCAACGGGTGGTCATCCCAGTCATCCCCTTGTACTGGTGGGAAGGATATTTCCAGGTTTGGACCTGTTTGTGGTGGAATCTTTTGTTTTACACTCCTCTGCCAAGATTGCACCATGAATATGGCGGGGGCTTTGTCTTTTGTCGCGATTTCTTTTTTATTACCTTTGACTGCCCCACCTTTCTGACTTCCATTCTTGATTTCTTTTACTAAGTGCACCAGTTGGCCGGACCTAATTGCTTCCTCAATTTGCTTTTTTAGCTGGAAACATTCGTCTGTGGTGTGTCCCCTTTCTCTGTTGAAATTGCAATACTTTTCTTTGTTACTTGACTCCGCCGGGCTTGCCATTGGAGGCGGGGCCGTGAATTTGACGGAGTCCATTTCCAAGATTTCCTTTGGTGTCTTGGTATGAGGTATGAATCGGTCAGCTCTCCTCCTGTCGGCCCTGGAGCGTCCTTTGAATTCTGATTTTCGTTCAAACACCTAGCTATTCTGACTGACCTTGGACCCATATGCTTGAGCTTTCCACGTAGAACGATCTTGCTTTTTCTTCGACTGATATGCCGCGGCTATTGCACCGCCGAGGAAAGCTGTGGTTACCTTTCACATTTCATCTACAGTTTGTGGGATTTTGTCGTTGAGTCTTTTGATCAGCTCCGGATTGGTAATTCCGTGCATGAAGCTTGAAATTTTCATACACTCCGGAGTGCCCTTTACGTGCATACTCTCAGCCTTGAAGCGGTCCACAAAGGCTCTTGTCGACTCTCCCTCCCTCTGTTTGATGTGGTGTAGCTCTATTGGGTCCTTTGCATACTTTTTTTGCTGCAGGAAGTAGGATAGGAAGCTTTTCCGCAGATCGTCAAAACTATCAATGCTCTCCGACGGCAGTTCATCAAACCACATGCTGGCGTGACCCATGAGGGTTGAGTTGAACATGTGGCACCAAGTAGGCATGGCCCATCGTTCCACTTTAGCCGCGGTACAGAAATTCTTTAGATGGTCTTCTGGATCACCGGTCCCGTCATAGGTTTTAACGTTGGATGGCATTCTGGTTCTTTTGGGAAATTCAAAGTTCCTGATTCGATGTGTGAAGGGATCAGTATCCTCAATATCATATGGACGATAGAGATCATCCTCATCACCTTTGTCCCTTCTGGATCTAGATTTCCAATGCCCTCCGGCGCTATCCTCGCTTTCCAGCGGTGAGCGTTCTCTCCACCTCTCGGGGTCAGAGCACACGGATTTATCTCCGGCACCTCTTCCCCTCGGGTAAGGGTGCTTCTGTAGGTTAGGCTTGGGCTTCTCTTCCTCCATCTTTCAGGTCTTCCTTCGTTCCCGTACATAGCTTCACGCCTGCCTTGTCTAGCTTCCGCTCTCCTCTCTCTTCGAGCGTGGCTTTTGGACTTTAGCCGGGAGAATACGTCTGATTTCTTTTCCTTTAGTCGTGACCTGACGTCTCGTCGTCTTTCTCCTAGACGCGAGAAGACGGCCGACCGGGGATACATTTTCCTCTCACAATCTTCTCTGTAGGTTTTGGTCTCTCCACTGCTGAGCCGGGAGAAAGCGCTTTGAGAGCAAGAGTACTCAGAAGGTCCGGATTTGGCACTTGGGCTGGCTTGTCGCTTCCTTTTGGCTTTTCTTTCTCCCAGGGATTTGGATTCAGAGTTTCGAGATTGGTCTCGAGACCTCCCACTTTTTTCTTCATCGAAATCAGGGCGCGTTTGTACCTGCCTTAACTTCTCCGGGTGAACCTTCTCGGCCATCAAGGGCAATAATTGGTCGTAATGCTTGTCGCAAAACTCCCTTATTGCCGCATCCGGCAGCGGTTCTCCTTACCCAAGGTATTCTGTACTGTGGAGTGTTCTTCGGTAGGAGTAGAGCCACTTCTCGCCGGTTTACTCATACTGGTTAGAGTATTTTTTGGAACGTAGTTAAGTAAACGAGTCACAATGCGGATGTCGCCACTTGTTAGTACAAAAGTTAGACCCAATGGAAGACCTAGTTTAGGCTAGCTCTTGATGGAGTGAATTTCGGACTTTAAGAGTTGATGATTGGTTGCTAAGAAAGAAAACACCGTTAGCCTCACCGCGGAAGAGGGACTTCCGCGGTTAACCTCCGGTGTGAGAGTAAGTAATAGTTTAGAGAGATAAAGTGTTTAAAGTAGGTGAGAGTGATGTGTGTTACCGTTTGAGGGCAGCGAATGCCTTCTATTTATACCATGGCTTCTGTTGTCGGTTTCCTGAGATTTCGTACCATGATGGCGACATTTTTAGGCGCCAAGCCCTCAGGTCCCCTTTCCTTCTTGTCTTCTTGTCGTGAGTGGCGACTCCTTCGGAAAGGGGTTGTCGCCTTTCCTGTTTTGGTCTGTCTTGGTCAGCTATATGGTAGCTGACAGTACTTCTTACTCTTTTCGGACTATTCCGTGGTTCTGATATCCCCGGACGTAGAGTGCGTCCCGGGGTTAGGTCTAAAAGCCGCATGACTCCTTAGAGAAGTGTTGTGACGCGGTCCGCCCTTGTCCTAGTCCGGGTTGGTTTAGTTTGGGCCAGCTACAATGATTGCGATAATTGAAGTATCTAACAAACCTAATGATCAGAAACAGCTAATTCTTTTGGTTGCTTTGTTATTCTAGGTATTTTGTTACACTTGACCTCGACTGCAACATAATTCATGAAAGGGCTGAGATTGATGAACTCAGTGAGTTGACTAACCCACAGAGTTACCTCCATCCTTCTCAACAACAGCATGAGGAAACATATATCCCTTATGGCTATCTCCACATCCGCCAAAAATTCTTTATAGATCCAACTTTTACCATAGAACCCATCAAACAATTTTAGCCACTCATTTTTTTTTTTTTAATCAAAATAAAAAAATAAACTTTCACCCTTTTCTTAAAACTTAAATATTTCGCAAACCGTAAATCGTCAAGCTACAAAAAAATATCATCGCGACGATAATTAAATTATCTTTCTATAGACATGCATTGTTATACACTTTCGACGATTTTTTTTTCGATGAATTTTTTTTCGCCCAGAAAAATCATATATGATTCGTAAGAATCATATATGATTCGATTTTAACAAATCATATATGATTCGTACGAATCGAATCATATATGATTTTTACGAATCATATATGATTTTTACGAATCATATATGATTCTTTCTGGGCGGAAATTAAGAAAAAAAGTTCGTCTATATAACAATACATATCTATAAAAAGATGATTTAACCCTACGTCAAATCCAAATCATAATCAAAATCCAAATTAAATCTTAAACCCATCTACGAACCAAACGGACCCTTAATACTTTAAAAAGTAGTCCACTGTCAAAGCTTCTGGTTTTTTATATTTTTCAAGTATGGGTAATCGGTGTATTTTCATAATGATATTATTGACTATAACAATTAGCAGTTAGGTGGGTGAGCAAACAAAACCGAAAAAACAGAAATCATATCAAAAATCGAAAAAACCAAATCGAAAAAACCGAAAGAAACTAATAGCCAAAGATTTGATTTTTAATTTAAAAAAAACCGAAAAAAATACAATTCGGTTTCGATTTTTCGTCCAAAAACCAAACCAAACGAATTTTATTATATAATAGTATATAACTAATATAATATAAATAAATAACTAAATAAATCAAATTTATAAATTCATATTCATTTTGCCGTCAGTATGTTTATCTTAACGTTTATGTTTATATGTGTGTTTGTCGTGTCGTGTATTTACTTGAGAATATACCAATAAATATCCACGATGATCATACTATGTATATGTTCATTTGCATATGTGTGTCTCACTATATGTGTTTAATTATAGAATTTTTCAATAAACATGATTATGCCTAAATTGACAAATATATATATATATATATATATATATATATATATATATATATATATATATATATATATATATATATATATATATATATATATATATATATATATATAGTGAGACTTTCTTACGAGAACCATTTTATCTGCGAGAACTGAGAGAACCACCCAAAACATACATACACGCCTTCAATAATTGTATTTTTGCACATATGTTCTAAAAACAACATACATGTTTAAAAAAAAACATAGTTGTTCTAAAGATTTTGATAAGAAATTGAAAATACAAAATTTTTCTTTGAAGGTGTGCATGCATGTTCTTATTATAAGGCGTGCAACGATAATATTGCGGCCGTGTGTAAGGTTTATGTGAAAAAAGAGGATGAGTTCATGATGATATTGAAGAACATTGGTGAATACTTACGATTATTGATGATTTGCATGTATTTTTATTTTTATTTTAAAAGGCGTGCATGTATGTTTTTTGTGGTTCTCTCAGTTCTCGTAGATAATATGGTTCTCGTAAGAAAGTCTCCCTATATATATATAACCAATTTTCTATTTAATACAAGTTTGTTTGTATAAATTTGTCATGCTCAAATATATATAGTTAGAAATCGAAAAAAATCAACGAAACTGATGATTAACCAAAAATACTGAACCGTAAAAAATCGAATGATTTCGGTTTTAGGTTCTATAAAAACCGAACATTTCAGTTTGATTTCGATTTTAGCCAAAAACTGACTCGAATCTAACCGTGCACAACCTAATAAACCTCGGGGTTTAAAAGCCGTTGATTTAATAGCCTTATGATTGGACCTTCTTTTCCTTGAGTTTAATACATCTGTCGACCAACAAAATTCTGATCAGAAAAGACAATTCAAAACCCACCCCACATCTTAATCCTTAGTCAAGTGGCATTTGGTCTTCGATTATGACTCCGAATGAGGTAAGAGCTTAGGTAAGTAGTTTTGGACATATGTGGTTGATGTTGATCATTATCTACCCTTTGTTTTGTCTCTCCATGATTTTTATACACGAACAATTCGATATACTCTATAAGTAGTACCTAGAGGCTGTATAATGCATGTGATAAGCATATGATTTGTGTACAGCTGTGTTAACCTTGATGGTCTAAATACCACCCCCTCTTGTATGTGAAGTTGTGAATGGTTTTAGTTATGGGTTAAAATGGAACCTTTCAAAATTGCCAAATATAGTTTCAAAATATTTACACATAATAGTCTCACTTGATACGTTAACCAAAATCTTTTAGTTTATTGAACACTCAAGTATACCATTAGTATAGGCCAAAGGGTGCCGTATATGATTATGAATTTTTGAAAAGCGAAAGATTAACTATCTTAGTAAAATGATGTACTGTACGATGTTTCATCTCTTATTTTAGGTTAAGTATAGTACAAGTTCGTCTTATTTTTATTTCTTATAACTAATTATTTCTCAATGTATACATCACAAATCTATGTTACATGTTTTAGACATGACTTGAACCTATAATCATTTGATAAAAAAGCAGTGATCATTGGCTAGTGTTAGATAATAAAGGCCATAAGCATGTTGGGTTTGGCCCGCTTAGGTGTTAGGGTTAAGTTAGTTTATTTTATATATAATATTTTGTAATCTTCATTGTTTAGTGAATCTGATAAATACATTTTCCGGTATCCTAGCTCAATATTTGTTAATTTGTCGATCGTCATTATTTGGAGAATTTAGCGGTAAACATTTGTTTGGGATTTCAATTGATCGTTTTGCTTTGCTACCGATCATATAGAGTCTATGCCATTGTAAGTGTCAAATATTAATATTTAATTTAATTTAATTAGTGGCAACCATTGATTTGATAATGTTATTATAATTGACGTAGTAATATTTTAATGAATTTCATAATATTTAATCCAAAATGTCGGCATGTGTACTTTCCTATAGTATATAGTAGAGAATTGGTTTGACCAGGTAAGGTTCCAATTTTATTTATTATTATTTATTTATTTATTTATTTATTTATTTATTTTTTTAAGGTGGTGTTTGAGATTTCTTTGTTTGCAACGGTCGGTCGTTGGTATAATATTTGTATTTCTTTTGAAGTCGAAAATCAAGACATGGATATCGCAATCATTTACAGATACAACAACTCGTGATTTTGTTTGGTTGGTTTTGAATTTGGCGTTGTTTTGTCTGATTTTGGTGTTGGTGTTGGTGTTGGTGTTGGTGATGGTAATGTTATAATCTTAAATAATCCGATTAAGTTTTCAGTAGTTATGTGTAGCATCGTGATAACAACAACTTGTATTGGTTCTGGTTCCGCGTTACTTCTGGTTTTGCATTTGTCTGATTCCACATGGTTCTAGTTATGTATGGTTCGCCATTTCTCTGATTTAACCTTGTGCTATCTCGTTCTGCATCTGATTCCGCCTGGTTCCGCATACGATTATATGTATGGTTCTGTTTTGTTTGTATCTACATGAATCTGCACTGTATCTGCACCTATCTGCATCTTTATGCCTGAATCTGCTCTGTCTACATCTGTCTATCTGAATCCGCTCTGGCTCTTCTCCGTATTTGTGTGGCTCGGCTTTGGTTCTGCATATGCACTTGTTTGCTTGTTCTACTCTTTTCCATTGCCTGATTCAGGGCTCTGCACCTGTTTGCATCTTTCTGAATATGCACCTGGTTCCGTCTATTCTATTCTCCATCTCCATATTTATGTTACTCTGATTTGGTTTTGCATTGATTTTGGACCGTCTGTTACATCGGATTGAGACTCTGTCTAGGATCGAGTTTGCACTCTAGGACACTTCATTTTTCGTTTGTTTATCAGTTTTAGTTTATTTTATGTTTGCCAAACTCTCAATATTTACTGTTGCAACATTGTGAATTTGAAAAGGGATGTTAGATAAGAGAGGCACGAAAACCAGCTGGGTTTGGCCCGCTTAGTTGCTGGATTAAGTTAGTTTATTTTCTATATAATGTTTTGTAATCTTTTGTAAGTTTGAAAAGGGATGCTAGATAATAAAGGCCAAAAACCTTGTTGGGTTTGGCCTGCTTAGTTGTTGGGTTATGTTAGTTTATTTTCTATATAATATTTTGTAATCTTTATTATTTAGCGAATCTGACACGTACATTTTTAGCTCTCTATTTTTACAGCTATCACTTTGGTGGTTCTATTTATTTTTATTTAGTCATGTCCTTTATTATTATTATTATTATTATTATTATTATTATTATTATTATTATTAATGTAAGTTCTTGAAATTAGGTTCCAACGTCTAAAAAGGATGTTCCATTAGTGACACCAGAAAGTGTCGCTATCTTTGTGATATCTTCACTTCATTGACCCGTCCAAATTGGATGGGTAAGGACTATACATTTTGCGTTTTTGGTTTTAGAGACAATTTATATCAAGTGATATGTCACAAACGTCAAATTTATATTCCACCACAATTTTTTTCACCTCGCTATAAGAAATCTTTATGAATGGAAGGCCTCGTTTCTTCTTCACTTATAGTGTGAGCCCAACCGTTTATTTCATCTTAATAGGAAGAACAACAAAAATCTCTCTTTTAAATAAGTGACTAATTTAAATATTCATTCAAGCCACTTAATTTAGTAGACACCTTTTTAAGTGTACGATAAATGTGCATACTTTTCTGACTGATTTTGCTTTATTACTTCAGGTGATTTTTATTTTTTTTTTATTTTTTTTTATGGTTGAACTTTTTGAACTAACGACACTTAGTTTATGTCACTAAAAGGCATTTATCTTGTATCCAATGGGAAGACAAACAAAAATCTCTCTATTTCTCTCTTAAATAAGTGACTAATTTAGACATTCCTTCAAGCCTCTTAAAATAATGAATACCCCTCTCAAATGTACGATAAATGTGCACACTTTTGTGACATATTTGATTTTGTTACTTTAAGTGACCTTTTTGTTATAGTTGAACTTTTTGAATTAATGACACTTAGTTTGTGTCACTAAATGGCACTTCTCTTGTATCGTGTAGTGCATTTCTAGTCACAAGCTTGTCCAAATTGTTTGGAAAACATGGAAAATAGCAAAGCCAGAACTGAACCAAGTAGTTATTTGAGAATTGAGTCCCTCGAGCACAACCTACTTCGCATGAGATTGACAAGTTGGTTAGCTTGACTAAGTTACCCATAGGAGCCCTTATGTGAAACTTGTAATTTTACTTGTCCTACAATATAACATAATAGTAGTCTTATAAGAAAATTTTAAGCTTGTACAAATCAAAGGCCTATTAGGTTGTCAATACAAGATCATTGCAAAAGTTCTTGCTAATCGTCTTGCCATTTTCATTTCATTGGTTGTTAGTGATGTTAAAATGGGGTTCATCAATGGTCGTCAAATAATTGATGGGCCTCTTATGGTAAATGAAATCTTGTGTTGGGCAAAAAGCATCGAAAAAGACTTCTCTTCTTTAAAGTCGACTTTGAAAAGGCTTTTGACACCTTAAGTTGGCCGTTTTTAGAATCCATCATGATGCAAATGGACTTTACAATTAAATTGAGAAGTTGGATAGAGGCTTGTTTAAATTTGGCGTTCTTTTCAGTTCTCATCAATGGCTCTCCTAATGCATAATTCAAGGTTGATAGGGGTCTTAGACAAGGATATCCATTCTCCAACTTCATTTCATTATTGCGGTTGAGGCTTTGAATGTGGTCCTTGTTGAAGTGAAGAACAAGAATTTTTTTTCATGGCATAGAGATTGGTAAAGATAAGGTGCAACTCTCCCACCTCCAATTTGCAGATGATACTTTGATCATGGGTGAGTGGTCTCTATACGATTCCAAAGACTTGTCTAGGATTCTCACTTGCTTTGACCTTGCCTCGGGTCTCAAGGTAAACTTCAACAAAAGTAAACGTTATGTTGTTGAAGTTCTACCATGGATCTCAGCTCGATTATGTGCATCTTCTGTTGGTTGTCTATCTTCACGATTCCCTTGTACTTACTTAGGTCTCCTCATTGGTGCAAATATGTCAAGAGGTGTTAGTTGGAACTCAATGGTTGATTGTTTCCTCAACCATCTATCTAAAAGGAAATGCAAGGCAATTTCAGTTAGTGGTCGTTTAACAGTTCTTAAATCCATTCTTGGTAGCATTGGTGTATACTATTTTTCCACTTTCAAGGCTCTAAAAAAGGTACTACAACAACTTGAAAGTCTTACAAGAAAGTTCTTTTAGGGTGCTAACTCCAAGGAAAAAAATTGCTTGTATCACTTAGGACGAAGTCACTTCCCCATAAAAAACGGTGGTCTTGGCATTGACAAATTAAGTGTAAGTAACCATTCTTGTTAGCTAAATGGTGGTGGAAGTTTTACACCCAACTTAATGCTCTTTGGGGAAATATTATTCGATCTATCCATGGGATTCATGGCGGTATTAATGACTCTCCTACTACTAAATACAAATCAGGTCCTTGGTTCCAAATTATGAAGTTAAAATTAGACTTCCTTGGTTACGGGATTAATCTTCCTTATTTGTTTAAAAGAAAGATTGGAAATGGACAATCTACTCATTTTTGGCTTGACCGTCGGTTGGGTGGTGACCCATTACGAGACTCTTTTCCTATATTATTATGAGTTGCTGGTAACCAAAATTGCTTTGTATACGAAAGAGCACCTACCGCTTGTTAGACTGTATGTTTACGTTGAAACTGTGTAGCTTTAACTTTATTAATCACAAGTATTTATAGAATATAATAAACCCTAATGTACCCTAAGCCCAAAAATCGAGCTTGGGCTTACATCAACTATGCTACCAAATACAATTATGCTTCCGTTCAAACAATGAGGAAAAGGATAAGTGGCTTTTAATATTCATTACAATTTGACCATCCAAAAGACTACCATTCAAACTGCGGGGGAGTGTTAGACGATTAGATTATTGACCTAAACCCGATTGTGGGTTTGAGGTCCATTAGGTACAAGGTTTATGTTATCTTATTATCAAAGCTATGTTCTATTATAAATATACATGTTACCTTATGTAATTGGGAAGTAATTCAATCGATATTAATCTCTCTTTAGTATTTTACACTGCCATCCCGTATGAACTCGTTACTACTATTCCACCTCAGCAGCCGGCTTACAATGTTATGACGGGTCAATCCCTTCATTTTGGGCTTTGTTTAACTAGTATTGGAGGCTTATCATAAGGTCAAAAGTAGAGACTTTTGAAGTAAATGAATTCATGAGCCTTCTCTCCGACCTCTACCTTTCTAGTTTTCCTGATTCATGGGAATGTAGTTTTAATGATTCAAGAACCTTTTCGGTCTATCTTCTCCGACGCCATATCCAACACATCCACCACAGTCCCACACCACACCCCCACTTTTCTTCAAATGGAAAAATCTCGTGCCCATAAAAGTTAATGTAACCTCATGGAGAATTGCCAACTGAAGAATACCTACATGATGTAACCTATATAATAATGGTATTGACTTGAACTCCGTAAGATTGCTCATATGTGAGGATGAGATTGAAACTGAAATTCACATATATGCCTCTTGTTTCTCAGCAGATCGAGAAGGCATGGTTAGATGTGCCAAATTGGTGGAACATAAAAAATGCAAGAGTCTCGTCCCTTTAAAATGCTTTAAATTTAACAACCAAAGCTAAGCTCAAGTCTTCTCGCACCATATTCTTCGACATAGTGATCCAAGCTACTTTATAGCACCTTTGCAAATTTATAAACGGTTTTACTTTCGGCGTAAAAAGGCCCAACAAAGATCTTTTCAGTGGTTTGAAGCTCTCCTCCTTCAATTGGATTAGCAACAGATTTAAGGATAGTTTGATTAACTAGATTGAGTCGTTCGACATGCCTTTAATGCTCTTCTTGCTACTTTGTAATTTTTGTTTCCGTAGCTTCTTACTAGGATTCTTTATAAATTTCGCCATTAAAAGAAGGGATAATTACTAAAATGGCCAGTTGCCTTGCGTTATAGGCATTTTTAGCCCGATTTTGAAATATTCTTGATTTAGCTCGGGTTGCCTTGGGCAATAAGCATATAGCCAACCGCATGATGACACGTGTCCTCTAGTTGACCAAAAATTACAAAAGTTGCCCAAAAAACACAAGAGGTGCCCCCAAAAATGACACTTGTCATCATGCGGGTAGCTATACACTTGTTGCCAAGACAACCCGGGCTAAAATGGGAATATTTCAAAATCGGGCTAAATGTGCCTAGACCCAGGGTAACCGGGCTATTTAACTAATTATCCCTTAAAAGAAATAAACAATTTGTGAGTTGCAATTTCTTGAAACGAAAGAATTTGCAATCAAAGTAAAAATCATCACATTAACATTTATATAAATCTCTAGCAATTGCTATAATCAGCCTGCTAGGCCCTTGATTGTATGTAGCATGATATCTTGGATAAACAATTTCAAATTAAGCTGTGATGATCCTCCCTCTTCTAATACCTTTTCCGCCATTTCTTTGAAATATGTTGCCTTTTCTCTTCTTGTTTCTACTTCCGGGCCTTCACTCATTACTCTCGTCGCAGCATTGCAAACATCATCTCGTTTCACTTGTATCCCAACTCCATCCTCATCCTCTAAATGCATCACACTTTTAGCCCCAACTTCCACACCAGTACCCGCAACTTGAACAGCCAACCTCTCGTTATAAAACTGCTCTGCGAATTGTGGCCATGTGATCATTGGCAAACCAGCACAAATTCCTTCGATAGTTGAGTTCCAACCACAATGTGTCAAAAATGCACCAACTGCTGGATGCGATAGGATCAGCACTTGTGGAGCCCATCCGCGGACTAAAACCCCTCTACCTTTCACTCTTTTCTCATACCCGTCTTCAACTAACCATTTTTCTATCTCTTCTGTTCGACTTCCACCTTTAACGACCAAAATAAATGGGATTTTTGAATCTTCTAAGCCCAGAGCGAGTTCTATGAACTGTAATGGTGTTAATCGTGTAAGGCTCCCTAAACACGCATAGATCACACTAGATTTATGTTGTGAATCCAGCCACTTTATGCAGTAATGATTATTGATAAACTCATTGCTTCCACGTTGCGCTTTATCCAAATCATTTTTGTTGGAATTTGAAAATGGTCCAATACACCAAACTCTACCTTGTTTTATCTTACGATATTCGTCGATATATCTTTTCTCCAGCTCCTCGAAACTGTTTATTATTATTCCGTATGCTCCTAATTCGGTCGCTCTAATTTGTTCACGAATACTCTTCAATTCCTTTCCTCTTGCGCTGTTGCCCGAGTTGAATAGTCCGGGCAACTGGGATTTAATCATTGTTATTTTATCGGGCAAACCCGGCAAGACAAATGGCTCTGATTCCGCCACATGTTCATGAACCTTGGAGACACATAAATTGTGTGTCGCTAACTGAGTGAAACAACTCATTCCATCAAAAATAACCCAAGGAAGTTGAAACTTTTTAGCGACATCCGCTGTCCATGATAAATGTTTGTCAGAAATGATACAACTCGGCCTAGGTTTAAGTTCATTAAACACTTCTTCTAGCGGTGTTTGAAGCATAGCACATGCGTCAAAAAAGTTTTTTGACAAACTAAATGTCGGTAAATCATCTACACTTTCACATCCGTTGGGTAATCC
>CM060694.1:47157552-47177552 GCA_030686995.1 Artemisia argyi
TCTTTCTTAGCTTTTTGATTTCTGCAGCTTGAGCATTAACAGTTGACTTCATCTTCTCCAATTCTTGAACCAAATCAGAAGTACTCTCAGTACCTGCAATTCCCTCATCTCCTCCAGGTGTTTGAAGCCCACCTATGAAAGTATAATCATTGGGAATAGGTACTTGTGAATCCTCTGAAGCAGTACCTTGAGGATCAATACTTTGTGAAGAAGTACCTTGAGCAGAAACAGATGTATCCAAAGAAGCTGGTACTGAAGGAGTCCTTTCACTTGAAACAACATGCTGAGGGGAAACAATAGGTGGTGTGGGGGTATGTACTAAAGCAGAATGCTCAGCAGAATCAGATTGAGCATCATTATTAGAATGTGCAGAACCACTATTGTCTTCTGCATCCCTAACAGCTTGAGCTACCTCTAGCATATAAGCATTAAGAGGTGTATTCCTACCCAAAAAATTAACTCCCTTATTGGACATAAAAGTGAAAACTTTAGGTGGCATCCTAATGGTAGGTACATAATCCTGAGGTTTAGGTATACCATCTAGTGGATTCTCTAAAAGCAATTGAACAAACCTAGGATACATAAGAAAAGGTTTGCCAGCCTTAATATGAGTAAGCATACCTTCAAGGATCATGTATGAGAAATTGAAAGGCTGATTGGTAATAAGACCAACAAAAGCAGAAGCTATGGAATGACTAAACTGATCCCAAGCAGTACTCTTTGGACTCAAACAGTGTAGCAAAACATGAATAAGAAATTTCCAATGAGGATTAACCATAGCCTTCTGAAAAGTAAGCTTAGTCAAAGAACCTTCATACCCAATATCTCTGAGTGTGTTCCAAACTTCTTGTTTCCCAAACAAAACAGAGCCTCCTTCATCATCAAATAACAGAGCCTCCCTGATTGAAGCTTCTGTAACACGTATAGCTCTCCCAGCAACTGTAGCAGTAATAATATCCTCTCCATCTTCAATCTGTGACGTGGCTGTATCCCAAAAAGCTTGAATCCAGGGCCCAATAATCTCGGGGTTGACAAGGATGGAGTAACAGATGTTGGTACTAGTGAGAAAGTCAATAATACTATGAAAATCAAGGTTTTCTTGGGTTTTCTCAAGGTTTGCGATCATGTTGTGTTTGGTGTTGGTACGTCGATTAGCCATGATGATTAGGGTTAGAGTGAGAAAAGTGATGATCGATGCAAAGTAGGTATGAGTTAATAAAGGTTAATAAGGTGAATAAAAGGAAAAGATATGAGGTTGTTATATAAGGATAAGATTACAAAAAATCACGGTTAATTAATGATTTTACCGTTATTTTTGGAAGTAAATATCCCCATATCTTTCGAAAGGTTGTTAGCCGTAAATCTGACCGTTGGAACAGTATCTGACACGTCAGCAAACCCTTTTAATAGCACCAAGCAGTACTTTCCATAAAATATGGAGCAATACTTTCTGTTATAATCTCACACAGTATTTTGACCAAAGTACTTTCCCACAAGAGAATCTGATATGTTGACCATTTGACCAAAATATCTTTGAAAGTCAACCCTTATTAATGACTATCTCCTCAAATTAAATCCCAAAGCTACCAAGGTAAGTGAAATTCAATACACTTCATTAAATGCCCATTTACCTTTACCTTTCTTATAAAAGCAACTTCATCAACAACTTGCAAACACCGTATCTTCTTTTAACACAAAAACAAGGAAGCACAATGAGTCACATTCCAATTGTGAACATCTCTTTAGATCAGAGGGCACCACAGATTCAGAGATAAGTTACTACTCTGATTCTGAGTTTGAAGATCCAGGATGGTCAGACTTTTTCCTCCTCATGTTCAGTGGATGGGACACCAAGAATCTTCATCAACAATGAGTGCTGCCAACTCTACCATAACTGATGCAGGTAGTACTACCAGCGAAAATCCCAAAAAGAAGAAAGTTTTTTCTGGTTCATCTCTGGCTAAAGAGCTTCCACATGCTTTGACTCAAGCCCTGGAATCAGCTATTCAGAACATGAAGTGGCCTGCTCCAAGAAAAGAAAGACCTCCCAAACAGGTTCTTGGCCTGGCTTGCCCAAGAAAACAGGCTTCTTTTGATGACAAGAGAAGGACTGCTCAAAAGGGAAAACAAAGCTATGAGGGCAAGGGAAAAAGGCCTATGGAGTAGGTGTGTGGAGCATGGTAGTAGGTTGATGTAGTCTTGTGTTTGTGTTGTCTTTGTTGTGTCTGTGTCTGTTACTTGAAAACAAGAATGGTGATGTACTCTGAATGGTGGTGGTAAGAACTTTAATGAATAAAATCCTTTCTTTTGAATGATACATGTAGCCTCCCCTCAAATAATGACTAACTAATAACTACTTATGCCTCCCCTCAAAACTAGCTTATATATTAATCATGCCAATACTCACAACCAAGAAAGTAAATCTTGAAACATCAAAGCCCTTTGTGAGTAGATCTGCTACATTATCATCAGTATGAACTTTAACCACGTTGATAAGCCTTTGTTCATAGCAATCTCTTATAAAGTGATGTCTAATCTGAATGTGCTTGGTCTTGGAATGATAGACTGGATTCTTGACAATACAGATGGTACTCTCATTATCAATGTTGATAGGAGTATTCTTGAAATTGAATCCATAATCCAAAAGCTGATTCTGTAACCAAAGTACTTGTGCACAACAACTTGCAGCAACTACATACTCTGCTTCTGTGGAAGAAGTTGCTGCAATTGTTTGCTTCTTACATTGCCATGACACTAATCTGCTTCCAAGGTACTGGCATCCTCCAGTTGTGGACCTTCTGTTATAGTTATCTCCAGCATAATCACTGTCTGAAAAGGCATGGAGATGGAAAGGTGAATCCCTAGGATAACATAATCCTAGCTTAGGTTGTTGCCTAAGATACCTGAAAATCCTCTTGACAGCATTCAAGTGAGATACTTTTGGATTAACTTGATGTCTTGCATATAAGCTTACAGCAAAAGTAATATCAGGTCTTGATGCAGTTAAATACATAAGACATCCAATCATAGACCTGTATAGTGTGACATCAACATCTTCTCCTTCTTCATCTTTTCCTAAAGGTTTATTAGAATCCACTGGTGTAGATGTAGGCCTAACAGTTGTGAAAGTGAATCTCTTAAGAATATCTGCAACATACTTATCTTGACAAATATAAATTCCACTGCTTGACTGTTGCACTTGAAGTCCTAAGAAAAATGTTAATTCTCCCATGGAACTCATCTGAAACTCTTTCTGCATAAAATCTTCAAATTCCTTCACCATAGATTGCTTAGTAGCACCAAAAATAATATCATCTACATACACTTGAACTAGCATGATATCCTTCTTATCTCTCTTGATAAACAAAGTCTTGTCAATAGCTCCTCTTCTATAACCATGTGCAGTAGAAAATTGGAAAGCCTTTCATACCATGCTCTTGGAGCTTGATGAAGGCCATAAAGAGCCTTTATTACCTTGTAGACTTTGTTTGGGTGTGCAGGGTCTTCAAAACCAGGAGGCTGTTTGACATAAACTTCTTCTGTGATTTTGCCATATAGAAAAGCACTTTTAACATCCATCTGATATACAGGGAATCCCATATAAGATGCAAAAGCCAAAAATAGCCTGATGGCTTCAAGCCTTGCCACAGGAGCAAAAACTTCATGATAGTCTACTCCTTCTTCCTGTCTATATCCTTGAGCCACTAACCTTGCCTTGTTCTTAATAACATTCCCTCTTTCATCTCTTTTTACTCTGAAGACCCATTTAGTTCCAATAAGTTTCTTTCCATCAGGGATATCACATAATACCCAAACTTCTTGAAGTTTAAAATGTAGGAGTTCTTCTTGCATAGCTTCCACCCAACTTTCCTTGGCTAATGCTTGTTTGATATTCTTGGGCTCTTCCTGAGATAGAAAACAAGCAAATAAACACAACTTCTGATCCTTGTGATTCACCCTGTTTTGCTTGTAGATAAAACTAAGTAAAGAAGTATGTTGTTGAGACATATTCTTAGCCTTAGTCCTTGTGAGCACCCCGGAAGCTGAGGGTCCAATTATGTTGGTAATAGGATGAGTTTTGTGTATTTTGAGAGTATGAGTTGGTGAGACTTTAAGGTTATCTTCCAAATTAGTTATATCAGGATCTTCATTAGAATTTGAGAAAATGCCTTCTTGATCCAATTCATCATCAATGTCTTCTAAAGTAATTGTGTTTGGATCAGCAGTATCTTCTAAGTCAGGCATATTAGGATCATTAACAGCATCAGTATTTATCCAATTTGAAGTATTCAATGGTTGAAAAGTACTTTCAAATGGATTAGCAGTACTTTGGGGTAAAGTACTGGCTGTGTCTTTTGCCTTCTTCTTTTCTGCTTCATAAGCTCTCCTCTGTTCATCATCATACGATTTAGCCATTGTTTCTGATGCGTAGGGATTGCACCAGGCTTTACCTCTCAAGGGATCTTGAGAAGCTTACAACCCCCACCAGGCAGTGTACCTGATCATTGTAGTATAGTACAGTGACAAGTACCGGGGGATTGATCGTTCAGCTAGGAATAGTGTCGTTAGGATTGAAATTAATCTAACTAGGTCTAAAGGTGAAGGATGATTCTTTTTATGTTTTTATGTTTTATGAAAAGCAAGTAAAAATCTCGGGTATTGGGAGAGTGGGCGGAATTAGTTGCTAATCAACTAACCCAAAAGCTACTAATTAATCTAATAAACAAGAAAATAAACTAAGGTTCTACAAGATAAGTGAAGCATGTCTACCCATGATATGTTACTCCTTGCTAGCTATCCAATCCTACCTATTGAATTGTAACCTTGTTTTAATTGACGGGTTGTATTACTTAATACCATTCATGGGGTAGCGCAGTTAACTCCCCAATTCTATGAGCTCTTATCTCCTCCTATGCCATGCCCAGCACAACCATAGGGATTATAAACAGTGGCTCATGCATTAAATACAACCAATAAAGACCTAGTGCCATCGGTTCATGTTTCCTAAGACGTTCAAGCATGTTACCAATTGGAGATCTGCCAGTTTTCTTAAGCCTAACATATAAATCATTCAATCAAAACAAGAATCAATAGGAAACAATTATTATAAACTAAACCAACTAGATCTATTTAAGTTGTCATGCCTTAATTGATGGAGATAGACACACACATCAACAAGCCCCTCGTTAATGGAGATAGACACAACATCAACAAGAAATCAATGAGATCTAATCAATTATATACAAGTTTCACATAATCATAAGTAGACACAAGGTGAATTAGCAAATCATCATCAAAGAAGAGCAAACAATAATGATAATGGAAAACATAATTAAGATAGAATCATCAAACCAATACATGATGTTTATGGAGTGATTGAAACCCTCTAAGTTGCTGGAAAATCACCCACCTAAACCCAGGAATCGACCTTAGGGTTTAGGGCTTACAAAAAGTGAAGTTATGATGTTATATTTATAGGCATGTTTTCTGTCGGCAAGGCTTGACGGCGTCAGCTCGTTCTCTTGACGCCGTCACGACCATTTTTTCACCAAATTGTAGATCTCTTCGTCCTCTTCTCGTGGGATTTTGAATCACCTAAATCCGAGTTCGTATGCAAAAGTTATGACCAAAACAATATCAGCTACTCCGCGTGCAAGTTTTGACAAGTTAACACGTGACGGCCTTGGGTGACGCCTTCACATTCTCTCTGGGCCATCACCACTTTTACTCTTGACGCCGTCACCAAAATGCTCTTGATGCCGTCAGGTACTGTTCTCAGCATGGAAAATTAAGTTTGGCGTTTTCTTCACTTTTATGCTCCAAAAACGTCCGAATTGCTTCCTTTTCTAGATTTCACTCCCAAAGTACCTAAAATCACAAAAGGAATGATTTAGGGCAATATTTGATCAAATAAATTCAATTCCGGGCTTAAATGACCCCCTAAAAGTGGTTCATTTTTCGCCTCATCAGTTTCTTGAAAAAGAATTCTAGAAAGTTCATCTTGAATGACTTGATCTTCTGCAGATACTGGTATTTGTGGTGGAATAGTACTTTGAGGATCAAAAGTACTGTTAGGTTTAGCAGTACCTTGAGGCTCAGAAATACTTGTCTTCTCATCATTGGCTTTATCTTTTGGCTCATCTTCAGATCTTAAATTAACATAATGAACAATGTACTGTGCTGCTTCTTCAGTGGGAGCAGTTTGATTTTCTTTCCTTACAGGTATATAATTCATTGATGAAGACATTAAATCAAGATCAAACATCCAATCAGGACCTTTACCTTTAAAATTTTCTTGTTCTTCCAAAAAATCAACATGAAGACATTCTTGAACCTTCTTGGTAGCCCTATTGTACAGTCTGAATCCTTTGCTATTAGTACAATATCCCAATAAATATCCTTCATCTGACTTCCATTAAATTTGCCCAAATTATCAGCAGTATTTAAGATGGTTAGGGGACATCCAAAAGGTTTCATAAACTTGATGCTTGGCTTCTTTCCCATGAGTAACTCATAAGGTGTCTTCATTTGAGGTTTAGTCACTGATACTCTATTCAACACATAGCAAGCAGCACTTACAGCTTCAGCCCAGAATGGAACAGGTAATTGAGAGTCTGCAAGCATTGTCCTAGCTACTTCTATAAGAGTTCTATTCTTTCTTTCTGCAACTCCATTTTGTTGAGGAGTTCTAGCAATACTGAACTCTCTTTTAATTCCTTTCTTGGCACAAAATGCATCCATAAGCTGATTCTTGAACTCACTCCCATTGTCACATCTAAGGCCTCTAACCTTGAGTCTTAACTGATTTTCAAGTGCTATTATTAGATCATGAATAGCATCAAAAGTTTCATCTTTAAAGCATAAGAAAAAGACCCAACTAAATCTGCTACAATCATCTGTTACAACCAAGCAGTACTTCTTCTTGTTCAGACTAACAACTGAAACAGTTCCAAACAGATCCATGTGCAGCAATTCCAAAGGCTCTCTAATGGTCTTCTCATCAATTTTCTTACAAGAAGCCTTGTGTTGTTTACCCTTCTTACAAGCAAGACATGAGTGATCATTCTTGAATGTCTTAGAAGGTAAACCTCTAACTAAATTACCTCTGACCAGCTTATTGATGTTCTTAAAATTTACATGTCCCAGTCTTCTGTGCCATTGATGTGCTTCCTCCATAGATTCTCTTGCAATCAAACATGTTGCTCTTTCAGCAGAATTTACATTCTTTAAGTCTATGTTGTACACATCATTAGTTCTTGGTGCTCTCAGCAACACGAAGTTTCTATCTTCTAACTTGAAATCAGGAGAGAGTATAAGACATTTTGTGTCAAAGAATAACACAGGGTACTTCTTATCACAAATCTGAGAGACTGACAAAAGATTGAATTTGAGCTCCTTCACATATCTAACATCTTCAAAATCAATGTTTCCTGCCTTGATAGTTCCTTTGCCAGTTATTCTTCCTCCATCAGGATCATTACCAAATGCAACTTTTCCTCCAAAATAAGCTTTAAAATCTGACAAGAGCTCCTTTTCTCCTATCATACTACCAGAGCAACGACTATCTACAATAAGATGATCTTTAAGCTCCTCCTCTGGGTTGCCCTGCATTCACATGAAAAAGGTTAGTTATTTTTAGGAACCCAAGCCATTACTGACTTGTGTTCCCCTTGTGGAGTGACATACTCAAAATTTTTGAGTATGTAATCACCACTGTCTTTGAAAGCATGATCAAGAATTAAGGTTTTTGTTTCCAAAACTGTTGGTTTTTCAAGATCAATTGTCCCTTTTTCACCCTTAACTTCTGAAAGTACTGGTTTTTCCCCAGCAGTACTTTCTTTCTTAACCCATTTAGTTGTAACTTTAGGAGTTGGGTTCTGTTTCCTAGCATCTTTTCTTGTGTTGTAAGATTTTATAGGGTTGTAATGATTGTTCCTCCTAGATCTTACACTTGAGTGTTTGCTAGAAACATTAGGGAACTTTCTATCAGTACTTTGTGAAGGTACTGAGGGTTTGGAGTATGACCTTTTCTGATAAGGGTACCTATAGTCTTTTGAGAAATTACTATGGTTGACACTATTTGAATAGTTCCAAACTGGTTTGTTGTCCCTTGGCTTATTCTCCCTATGACTTGGTTGTGCAGTTCTGGTCTTTGGATATTTACTTAGGTATTCTGAATGATAATCACAGTCTTCAATCAAATGATGAGAACTATAACAAACATAACAGACCTTTGGACCAATATCCCCAAATCCCCTTCCATAAGTGTTTCTAAAATTAGCAGTATTTTGAAAGAATTTTATTTGAGGTACTGCTGAGTGATCAACAGTACTTCGAAAAGAGTTTGAAGGTACTGCTTGTTTTGAAAACTTGGTCTCTTCTACCTTAGGTGTTTCAAAAGACTTTTCTAAAGTTTCAGGATTAAATTTACTTTTAAGATTTTTTCTAAACTCTAGATTATCTACACCAAAACAATCAACATCTTTTCTAGGTGGTTGAAAGCTACCTGGGGGGGGGGTGAGGAACTGCATTATATCACTTTTCTTTCTGAAATACAGGAGGTGTTGGACTAGGGGATTCCTCATCACTAGAAGTGTTTTCATCTAGACTTATGAACTCTTCATCACTAGTGGAGGTATCAACTGTAAGATTTAGTTCCTTGCTCTTAAATGGAATGCTGATGAGGCGAAAAATGAACCACTTTTAGGGGGTCATTTAAGCCCGGAATTGAATTTATTTGATCAAATATTGCCCTAAATCGTTCCTTTTGTGATTTTAGGTACTTTGGGAGAGAAATCAGGAAAAGGAATAATTCAGACGTTTTTGGAGCATAAAAGTGAAGAAAACGCCAAAGTCTTAATTTTCCTTGCTGGGAACAGTAGGTGACGGCGTCAAGAGTAATTTCCATGACGATCCAGTACAGATTTGAAGGCGTCACAAGGTAGGGCGTCAAGAGGAAAAAGCATGACGGTCGCGAAACACATAACACTTGACGACGTTAGATCTGGATCAAGGCAGTCCGAGATTTATTTTGGCAGCGAGATGACGGCGTCACAAATTTTGTCTTGACGCCGTCAGACCCTATTTCCTATATATAGTTTTCTAATTTTCACATTAAAAAGAGAGGAGTTTTGGAGAAACCCTAGGTCCGAACTTAAGATGAATTTTACAGGTTTTTCAAGGGTTCTTAGACCTTGATCCCTTTCATGTGTAATTGAGATAAGTGTTCTTTTAATTCAATCAATATGTCTATGTGTTGGTTGTCTATATCTTGTTCTTGTCTTAATTCCATTATGCTAGGCTAGATCTATCTTGTGTTTGCTTGGATCTAATGAAACCTAGATGTTAATTATGTGTTGATTACTTGTTTATAGTTGTATTGGATGAATGATTTCGATGTTAGGCTTAAGAAAACTGGCAGATCTCCAATTGGTAACATGCTTGAACGTCTTAGGAAACATGAACTGACGTGCACTAGGTTTTATTGATTGTATTTAATGCATGAGTAAATTCTAATGATCCCATGTTAGGAGCTTCTTAGCCGGCTCGACATAGGAGTGAAGTAGGCACTCATAGGATTGGGGAATTAAGTGCGCCACCCCATGAATGGTATTAAGGAATACAATCCGTCATCCACGCAACTATAACAAGTAATTAACGTGTAAAAGATATCTAGGGAGTAGTGAAATCTAAGTAAACACAATTTTCTCCACTTATTGCTCACAACCTTAGTTAATTTAGTTTATTTTCATTTTTAGTATCTTATTTTGATTGCATCTTTAGTATTGGGTTAGTTGACTAGCAACTAATTCCGCCCAAATCCTTCAAACCCGAGATTTTTACTTGCTTTCTAAAAAATATAAAAATACAAAAATAATCATCCCTCACCTTTAGAACTAGTATTTAGGTTTTCTAATCCTAGCGACACTATTCCTAGCTGAACGATCAATCCCCCGGTACTTGTCACTATACTATACTACAACGATCAGGTACACTGCCTGGTGGGGGTTGTAAGCTTCTCAAGATCCCTTGAGAAGTAAAGCCTGGTGCGATTCCTATGTATCACGTTTTTGGCGCCGCTGCCGGGGAATAGTTATTGTCTAGGTTAGAATCTCTTTTTATTAGGTCTACTTGCTAGATTCCTTTCTAGTAAGATTTTATTTTATTTTTATTTTTAGGTTTTCTTTAGTCTATCTTTTTCTTTGTGCCTTTGTTAGTAAATTAAATTCATTGACTGTTCCGTTGACCATTATGGAAAACGCGAATCCACCCCTTTCTCCTAGAGAAGTGGCTTTGTTACGTGAACAAATTGAGAGTGAGATTAGGGAACTTAGGGAGCTTAATAGTTTGATTAAGGTTGAGCTCGAACATGCATTTTGTGACCTAGCGACCGCCTTGTATTCAAATGAGGACCTAAGGCCTAATGACTTTGTGAATGTTATTGAGGGACTTGAAGAGGGGGAAATAGATCCGAAGCTTAATGACTATTTTAATCTATACCTCACTAAGGAGGAGATTGCATATTATAATAATCTTATTGATAACCCGCGATCTCCTTTCACTATAATTGAACCTAAGATAAAGAGAGGCGATCCTAAGAATGCCAAGATACCATGTATGATTGGGTATAGGCACATTAGCAATGCTTACATTGACTTTAAATCTCCAATCAACATTATGTCCTCAACTGTTTATAATGATATAGTGAAAACAAGACTTGAACCTAGAAAAGAGCCTAAGTTACCCGGTGGAGTTCGTAACTTTGTTGGGAGAGTCAAAGGTCTCCATGTCTTTGTTGGTAATTTCACTTTTGTCACCGACTTTATGATTGTGGAAGATCTTGCTAATGTTATTGATTGTTGGTTATCAAATGTTGTGTTTGGCAAACCGTTTGTTGAGGAGTCTAAGTTGGAATATGATGAGATAGAAGGAACGATCCGATTTGCAAGTAACGCCGATAGTATCACTTATAGGATGCCTAATAGGATGAAATAATTTCGCTTTATATCCCAGTTTGATAAGGACAACGTTGGTGATTTTGAGGACATCAATGAAGAGGATAAGAAAAAGGGTATGGATTATGTATGGGAAAAAAGGAGTCTTTATTACAAAGATTGCTTGGCCCTTGGACCAAGGTATAAAGTCGATAAAGAATTTGCCCAAAAGATTATGGGGGCGGTTGAGAATAAGGTGATTGGTTTCTACAAAGAATATCTACAATCGGAGAGTGGAACCAACGATGAGGTCACGTAGTAACCCATGACCTTGAGTCTAGCTACAAGACTCATAAATAAAGAAAAGCGCTTCTTGGGAGGCAACCCATGTTTTGTGTGATTTTATTTTGTTTGTTTGTTATTTGCTTCCGTATGCATGCTTTATGTTTATTGTTGGTAGATCATGTTTCTCAACTAAATAGTGGAAATACTTTACTTTATTGTTTTGGCCTAGTTTTAACTCCAGCTAAAAGTATTTTTGCAAAAGATAAGTGTAAGGGGAAACCCCAAATATGTTTTTAAGAAACAAACTCGATCATGATTCTCCACAATATTAAATGAACATGCATATTCGTATTTGTTAGAGTCAAATGCTTGTATTGAGTCATAATGAAGTTTTGCAGGATTTTCCAGGAAGTAGGACCAAGTTTTTCCAGAAATTTTTCGGAAACTTAACATAAGGATTTCTGCAGATCACTTCTGACGGCGTCAAGAATTTCTTCTTGACGGCGTCACGTGTAAAATCTGAAAATTTTACCGGTTTTGTTTTTCTAACGGAGTCTTATGGTTTTTGTGAATTATTAAGTTTTATAATCTCCAGGAAATCTGCAAACTTCATTCCACAAACATTATATCTTATTTTGTTTTCTAGGATTTAGTAACTTATATAGAATGCCGCCGATTTTACGCAAGGTTATCTTGTCTATTTTCTCAGGATTTACAGGTTATGTATGACAAGAAGGTGATTTATATTCTGGAAGGGAAGCTTTGATTGTTCATTTTCTTGGAGGAAGATTTAACCTGGCACCTTATTATCCATACCGAGCGAATCAGGGGAGTATTTGATTTCATTCTTTTTACTTTTTCACTTTTACATTCTTTACTTGAACATTGGGGACAATGTTCATCTTAAGTGTAAGGGGAGGGTAAAAAGATGATACCTTACATATGCACTTTCGCTTAAGTTTGTTTTGTTTGATGGTAGATGTGTAATAAAACTATGAGAAATACTTGTTAGTGCAATTTTAGCGCCAAATTTAAAATTTTTTACAACATTTAGGAGTGAAACTTTAGCCATAGCAAGCGTCTCATGGATAGGAGATTGTATGACTAGCACATAACCGTATATTCAGAAAAATTTTCCACCCAAATATGTGAGGTTCGCCTTTAGATTTGATAGGAAAAGTATTTACTATTAGTGCTTATGAGTGTACTGGTAGCATTTAGATTCTAGAACTTGCGTTAGTGATGCATCCCGAGACCGCTAGTGAGACTACATTCGTGTGGTAGGATTTACTACATGATAAGAGGCATTAGGATCACCCTTGTGTTAAACCCGTATCATGATTGCTTGACCATTTATGTCATATTACTTGGCTAGTTAAGTCAACTAATTTTTCCCACACCCTTAGCGTTGTACTCATTTTTAGTACACGAAACCCCTAGTACACCCCTCCGAGCATGTCTTCTCGTTTCTAACTTTAAGCATCTTACTTAAAGGAAGAATTTGTTACACCCCACTTAAATGTACACCTAAATCACCTTAGCCTTCCGTGTATGCGCTCATTTTTAGTGCATTATTGTTATTTATTAAACCCTAAGTTAACTATCTAATTGATTGCATGGTTGCTAAGTCGAGTCATATCCTTGTACATATTGTTTTGGGACGATTGGGACTCATGGTTAAAGTACTTATTTTATGGAGTAATGGGGAAGAACATCATTTATTACCCCCATATGTGCGTTAATCTTAAATGTACTCCAAGTGTTTTGATTTTCTTAATTCGAGTTATTAGATTAGTTTATTGTAAAGTATGTAAAGATTCAAGTGTAAGGGGAATTTCCATTCCCTATGATGTATTATTTTGGATGGTAGGGTAAGAGTGTATGCAACAAAAAAAAAAAAAAAAAAAAAAAAAAAAAAAAAAAAAATCGAAAAAATCAAGAAAAAGAAAAAAAATATATATAGAAAAAGAAAAGAGAAAAAACATACGGACTACCACCCCTTTTTATTCTATGTTCATTTTATGTTTTTGTTATTTTTCATTTATTAGCTTAAGTCGAGTCTATTCTTGGCTTAGCAACGCCATATTGTACATGTAATTGACCAAGATTGTTAACTCGCCACCAGTAAAACTTCCTTTATCCAACAAAACCGTGTATTTCATATCCCTACACCTAACGTTACAACCCTTTAAAAAGACCTCTTTAATAGTTTATCGTAGGTGCTTACGCCATGTGGTGGAGGTTTGATCCTTTCCCAAGCCTATGGTAATCTATTTTGCTATGACAGGTAGTGAGAGATATCTTCCGTTTCCATATTGTAATTTATACTTTATTACACCCGAGAAATGTGAGTATCTAAACACTATTTGTGAGGTGCTTGTGTATGACCTCCGTGCTTGTCTATTGGTCTTTAGTGGAACGATTATTTGTTGTAATTACTTTTATATTAGTGTTAAATGACCCCTAACTTGTATTTTGATTAGAATAAAAGCGCATTTGCTTGAGGACAAGCAAATCTCAAGTGTAAGGGTATATGATGAGGCGAAAAATGAACCACTTTTAGGGGGTCATTTAAGCCCAGAATTGAATTTATTTGATCAAATATTGCCCTAAATCGTTCCTTTTGTGATTTTAGGTACTTTGGAAGAGAAATCTGGAAAAGGAAGCAATTCGGACGTTTTTTGAGCATAAAAGTGAAGAAAACGCCAAAGTCTTAATTTTCCTTGCTGGGAACAGTAGGTGACGGCGTCAAGAGTAATTTCCATGACGATCCAGTACAGATTTGAAGGCGTCACAAGGTAGGGCGTCAAGAGGAAAAAGCATGACGGCCTGGAAACACATAACACTTGACGGCGTCAGATCTGGATCAAGGCAGTCGGAGATTTATTTTGGCGGCGAGATGACGGCGTCACAAATTTTGTCTTGACGCCTTCAGACCCTATTTCCTATATATAGTTTTCTAATTTTCACATTAAAAAGAGAGGAGTTTTGGAGAAACCCTAGGTCCGAACTTAAGACGAATTTTACAGGTTTTTCAAGGGTTCTTAGCCCTTGATCCCTTTCATGTGTAATTGAGATAAGTGTTCTTTTAATTCAATCAATATGTCTATGTGTTGGTTGTCTATATCTTGTTCTTGTCTTAATTCCATCATGCTTGGCTAGATCTATCTTGTGTTTGCTTGGATCTAATGAAACCTAGATGTTAATTATGTGTTGATTACTTGTTTATAGTTGTATTGGATGAATGATTTCGATGTTAGGCTTAAGAAAACTGGCAGATCTCCAATTGGTAACATGCTTGAACGTCTTAGGAAACATGAACTGACGTGCACTAGGTTTTATTGATTGTATTTAATGCATGAGTAAATTCTAATGATCCCATGTTAGGAGCTTCTTAGCCGGCTCGACATAGGAGTGAAGTAGGCACTCATAGGATTGGGGAATTAAGTGCGCCACCCCATGAATGGTATTAAGGAATACAATCCGTCATCCACGCAACTATAACAAGTAATTAACGTGTAAAAGATATCTAGGGAGTAGTGAAATCTAAGTAAACACAATTTTCTCCACTTATTGCTCACAACCTTAGTTAATTTAGTTTATTTTCATTTTTAGTATCTTATTTTGATTGCATCTTTAGTATTGGGTTAGTTGACTAGCAACTAATTCCGCCCAAATCCTTCAAACCCGAGATTTTTACTTGCTTTCTAAAAAATATAAAAATACAAAAATAATCATCCCTCACCTTTAGATCTAGTATTTAGGTTTTCTAATCCTAGCGACACTATTCCTAGCTGAACGATCAATCCCCTGGTACTTGTCACTATACTATACTACAACGATCAGGTACACTGCCTGGTGGGGGTTGTAAGCTTCTCAAGATCCCTTGAGAAGTAAAGCCTGGTGCGATTCCCACGTATCAAATGCCTTCATTGCTATTATTATCATAACCTACGCCTGTCTTAATATTAGATGTTCTTTGTTTTTCAACAAATTGAACATGTGACACACCTGCCTCATTCCACACAACAAGTTTTTCTAACAACTTATCCCTTTCAGCAGTCACTTTTTCTAGTTCAGACACCTTACAACCTAGTTTCCATTCATTTAACTTAACTAGGTAATCCTGTTGTTTATATGTTTCAAGCCATGCTACTTCATTGTTTTCATGTGTAAGAATTTTGGCCTCCATTGACTCTAAAGTTAAATGATAACCAGTTATCTCAGCCCTAGCCTTTTGTAATTTATCTCTTTCAGCTACATATTCACTAAGTAACTTTTGATACATATAATTACACTTAGAGCATACCTCAGAGTTAGTGGATGAACTTGGTGAAGCAGCTACCATAGCAAGCTGAACAGATGCTTCTTCAAACTCCATGCTCCAATCAAAGGTTCCTAAATCATCTCTTGACTCTAAAGCAGCATATCCAGGCTCTTCATCAAATGCTGTGCTCCAGTCTTCCAATGTAACCATTGAATAGGTTACAGGTTCATCATCAAACTCATTGGACCAATCAATCTCTGATAGATTCTCTTGAGCAACCAAAGCTTTTGGTTTTGGTTCGGTAATTGGAATCTCTTTTCTTTCAGGCTTAGGTGGTTCAATCATCTTGTTTGCTTGATACTTTGCAAATTTGCACTCCCTTGCAAAGTGACCAGTCCTTTGACAGTTGAAACACTCAATCTTGGACTTGTCAAATGTTATTCCTTGTTTAGCTCTGAAATCGATGCCTTTTCCTGTCTTGTTCACATACTTCTTGATCCTTGCAGTGAGCATGGCAACTTGCCATCTGATATCAATTTCTTCCAAAGCATCATCATCTATTTGCAATACATCTTCTTGATAGGTGACTGGTAGAGATGTTTGTTGAGCAAAGAATGAACATAGAACATCATCTGAGGTGGGGGTTAATGATTGTGATGAATTGGTGGTGACCATTGTTGTGCATGGAACCTGTGTTTCAGTCACAGTACTTTGAACAGGATAAGCAGTACCTTTGTTAGAAGTACTGCTTCTCTTTTCAGAAGAGACAAAAGCATGTTCTGTTGTGTGCTTGAACCTGTAGTACCATTCATCTCATGCTCATACACATTCAGATTGTTGTAAAGATCATCAAAGTCCATAGTATCCAGCCCTGATTGTCCTCTGATCATTGTAGCAACTACATGCCATGCTGATGGCAAACTCCTCAGAAACTTTAAATTAGCATCTTCAACTGATGCCTCAACATCATATAGTTCTAACATACTCAGAAGATGTTAGAATCTTTCATAAGCAGAATCAAGACCTTCTCTTTCTCCAACAGTGAAAGTTTCAAATTGTTGCTTCAGCAAATTCCTATGCATCTTCTTGGAAGCATCATTACCTCCAAACTTCTTCTTTATTGCAGCCCATAGTTGTTTGGCATCTTTGGCATCATGAAACTTTAATAGGTGACCATTAGGAATAGCAGAAAGCAGTATGTTGAGAGCTTTGTCTTAATTTCTTTTGGTAGAAGCAGGTACAGTAATTTTAGGTGGTGTTGGTTGTCCAGGTACCTCTACTGGTTCTTCAATTTGCATGTTACCATTGACAATCACATCCCATAGTGCATGGTCTGTGATGGCAATGTACTGCCTCATCTACATGGCCCATAGGTTGTATTCTCCCTTCTTAACAATAGGGATTCTAACAGTAGTGATTGAGGGAGCAGGTGCAGCATCTGTCGACATCTTGAAGGGTTTGTAGTGAAATCGGTTTAAAGGCTTTATAGGTTTGTCTTCTTAATCAGAGTTTCCAACACAAGCTCTGATACCACTTGTTGGATCGATATACTCTGACTAAACTACTTTGTAGCTCGTAAAGGTTTAACAATATTGAGTAAACTCAACACTATTAATATTGAAACACTGTTTTACCTTGTAAAGTATGCGGAATCTACTAACACAAAGCTTAAGAAGAACTTTTATATTAATCAAACTTTGAACCTGCTTTGTTACATAGATTCACTAACAATCCCTAACTATTAACTTTGATCGACTTCTAAACGTATCTAAGACTTGTAAAACTTATATCGACTAATACCTCTTAAGGCTCTTTATATAGATAACCTTAAGTCGGTTTACAACATGTAATCCTTGAACGACAAGTCATTATCCCTAACTAATTCTAGAATATTCGTTTAATATTACACATTAATCCTTATCTAATATTGCACATTGATCCTTGTTTCCTTCGAAGTACATTAAACATTCAGCAATAACAGCAGTACTTTGACTTTATTCTTCAGAGTACTTTGACTTTATTCTTCATGCAGCAGTACTTTGACATCCAGAAGTATTTTGATATTTTATATCCCAACATATAAATTTTGTTAAAAATTTTGAAACTTTTTTTTATATATCAAATGGGTCTTGATTTTTTTTTTTTTTTTTTTTGGGCATTTTCGACCTTATTTTTTACTCTCATAATTGCCGAATCATAAAATACTTAAAACATGAAAGTTGTAGATTTTTGTTCACTCTTTACCCATAAATTTAAATCACTCGAATCAGATATGATATGAATGATATATCGCACGTTAAAGATGACGTTTTAGTAATATTTGTTACAAACAAAGTGTTTGAAGAAATGTTCAGTTTAGATTTTTAGTGTTAAAATTGCGTTAAATGCACTAATTTTTGTACCACGACGCATCATTAATCATTTTATTATTGTAAGATTAAAAAAGTGATATTTTTTAATCGTTATTTTTTTTTTAAAATGTACGTATTGTGTTTTATTCCTTTTTTTCATAAATTTGACCAATTTAAATTCGAATTAAAAAAATTGTAAAACATAAAAGTTAAAGATGTTAGGTCAATCTTTACCCATTTTTTTTATTCACTCAAATCCGATGTCATACAAGTTAGATATCACATGTTTAAAATGACATTTTGTTCATTAGTTACTTTGGTTCATCAATTTTTATGGTAACTATTGATAAACCAAAGTAACTGATGAACAAAATATTCATCAGTTGCTTTGGTTCATCAATTTTTATGGCATTTTGTTATCAATTACTTTGATTCATCAATTTTTATAGGTAATAATTGATGAACCAAAGTAACTGATGAACAAATGTTCATCAGTTACTTTAAGTAACTGATGAACAAATATTCATCAGTTACTTTGGTTCACCAATTTTTATGGTAACATTTTGTTCAACAGTTACTTTGGTTATCAATTGCTATTTACTTTGGTTCATCAATTTTTATGGTAACAATTGATGAAGCAAAGTAGCTGATGAACAAAATTTTCATCAGTTATTTTGGTTCATCAGTTACTTTGATTCATCAGTTAATATGGTTCATCAATTAATATTGTTTATCAGTTTAAAAAAAACACTTTTTGAATATTACATTAATAAAATGACTAAAGGTGCATTGTTGTACAAAAATTAATGCATTTAACTCGATTTTAATACTAAAAATCTAAGCTATACATTTCATCAAACACGTTGTGTTCAACAAATATGAGTAAAACGTCATCTTTAACGTGTGATATCTTACTCATATGACATTTGATTTGAGTGATTCAAAAACCTTTGTAGAGAGTAAACCAAAATCTATAATTTTCATGTTTTAAGTTTTTCATGATTCAAAACTTATGATAGGAAATAATAGGTCTAAAATTGTCAAAAAAATAAATAAAATCAATACCCATTTGATATGTAGAAAAAAAGTTTGGAATATTTAACAAGATTTATACAAAATTAAAGATGATTAAATTTTGAAACTAATGGTGAAATCGGTTTTTTTATAAAAGTTTATCGTTTGATAGATATGTGCGTTTGAAATTTGAGGTGGAAAAGCGAAAACGAGTCAAAATACCATTATACCTCTGACAAAATTATTGTATAATTTAGGTGGAGGACACGCGTCACTCTATAAATGGCTTTCTACACATTTTAAATGTACCTAACTTTGCAATAGATCCACCACCTTGGGTTGAAAGTTGTGCCAAATCAATTGTTTGGTTTAGCCCTGTTAGCATCAGATGCGGTTGTTTTCGAGAATCTAGTCACCACCATGTGATTTGTTGGTATTTGACTATCTATATACTAGTAAATAATCTTCTTATATGTAGGCATTCCTCAATCATAATTTTTTGTCCCATTTCTATTTTTCATATAAATTAATTATTTAAAAACTATTTTAAAAATATAATTTATGTCTCTTATTTCTTGTTCATGTCTACAACAAATTCAAATCTTAAAACAAATCAAAATCCAATTCTCAACCTTTCTATAAACCAAACGGACCTTAAAATATCAAACTCAGCAAAAAGAAAAGAAGGTCAAGGCAAACTCTTACAGTAGTTAACTCTTTTTATTTTATTTATTTTTTTCAAAGAGCAACTCTTACACAATTGAATTTTATGTTTATATATTTTTGTGTATATATATATATATATATATATATATATATATATATATATATATATATATATATATATATATATATATATAAGTAAAAAGAGAAAATTTAGATATAAATAATAATTAGAATAATCATTTATATATTTAATGAAAAAGTAAAAAGATAAATGAAGGGAAGGAATCAAATAAGAAGAATAATTAAAATAAGAATGGTAAGAAGTAATTCTAGCCACACATTTTAATTTGGGAGGAAAATTTTGAATGAAGATGCATCTATTTTTGTAGGTGAATCTAAAATGTGTGGTTGTGATTAGTTCTTATCCTTCTTATTTTTATTATTTTTCTTATTTGATCCTAACTCAATTAATATAGCTGATAT
>CM060694.1:47182552-47186950 GCA_030686995.1 Artemisia argyi
TCTACAAAAATTGATGCACATTTAAACCATTTTATAGTGCACAAAATAGTGTTTTTTTACTGCATCTTTTATTAAAACAAATAAGAAAAAACAAGACATTATAACAAAACAAAAGGAAGACCAATAAAACAAACAAGACATTATAGCAAAAGGAACCTGGAGAAAAGAAAAACAAATACAACACCCTACTATCAGGACAATCAAGGAAAGCAACAAACCAAAACACAGCCAAGGCTGTACCCCTCAAACAAGCACCAACCAAACACCATCAACATAAAACCTTGACCCTAACTGAACTAAAGTCAGCCTAAGACAAACATAAAGAAAAACTAGACACCCTTTAGACATCACCCTCAGCTGCTCACAAGACTAGTAAGTAGACTAACAAAACTCAACACAAAAGCAATTACTGCACAAAATAGTGTTATTTAAAACGATAGATTGCTAATCCCAATTTTACTAACTTCCATCTAAAATTATCGCACACTTAGCCAATTTTTTAATGCACAAACTAATGTCATTTAACACAAATCATGATTGTCCAAATCTATCCCACTTTTACTAACTTCTAGGTGAATTATCGCACATTTAGGCCATTTTTTAATGCACATATCAATATTATTTCACATAACTCACAATTACATAAGCATATCACATTTTTTACAAAAATCAATGCACATTTTTTTTAAAACATAATGCAGTGTTATTTCACATAGCACATGATTACCCAAAGAGAAAATGATAAAAAAATACATTGAACTTGACACTTTTTACCATTGTATGTTGCCAACTATTTTTTTTACCATTGTAACACAAAACTTGATATTTTTTGTCATTGTATGTAAAAAATGTCGCATCGTTAGTCCTTTACACTAACGGTCGTTAGTAAATAACTTAAAATTCCATTTTCTTTCGATTTTACACGTTTTCTTACGTTTTTGTCCGATTTTACACGTTTTCTTTTGTTTTTTTTTCGTTTTCGTCCCCTTTTTTTACGTTTACGCCCCGTTTTTTTACGTTTTCACCCGGTTTTTTTACGTTTTCTTCCGTTTTTTACGTTTTCACCTATTTTTTACGTTTTCGCCCGTTTTTTTACGTTTTCATCCGTTTTTTTACGTTTACGCCCGTTTTTTACGTTTTCAACCGGTTTTTACGTTTTCTTCCGTTTTTTTTTACGTTTTCGCCCATTTTTTTTTACGTTTACACCCATTTTTTTACGTTTTCGCTAGGTTTTTACGTTTTCTTCCGTCTTTTTTACGTTTTCGTCCGTTTTTTTACATATACGTCCGTTTTTTACGTTTTTGTCCCTTTTTTTGCGTTTACGCCTGTTTTTTTACGTTTTCGCTCGGTTTTTACGCTTTCTTCCGTTTTTTAACCGTTTCGTCCGTTTTTTTACGTCTACGCCCGTTTTTTAACGTTTTCACCCGGTTTTTTATGTTTTCTTCCATCTCTTAAACGTTTTTTTACGTTTTTGTCTTTTTTTACATTTACGCCCATTTTTTTACGTTTTCAGCCGTTTTTTACGTTTACGCCCGTTTTTTTACGTTTACACCTGGTTTTTTTTATGTTTTCTCCCGTTTGTTTTACGTTTTCGCCCATTTATTTACGTTTTCTTCCGTTTTTTTAACATTTACACCCATTTTTTTTAAGTTTTCACCCGGTTTTTACGTTTTCTTCCAGTTTTTACGTTTTTTCGCTTTCGTCTGTTTTCATTTTCATTTTCTTCCGGTTTTTACGTTTTATCATTTCGTTTTCGTTTTCGTAAACATAAAAAACGGAAGAAAACGTAAAAATCAGGCAAAAACGTAAAAAAACGAGCGTAAACATAAAAAGACGGACGAATAAGTAAAAAAAACGGGCAAAAACGCAAAAAAAATGGGTGAAAATGTAAAAAAATGGAAGAAAACGTAAAAAACCAAATGAAAACATAAAAAAACGAGCGTAAACGTAAAAAACAGACGAAGATGTAAAAAACGGCCGAAAACGTAAAAAAATAAGCAAAAACGTAAAAAAGCAGAAGAAAATGTAAATAAACCGAGTGAAAACGTAAAAAAAACAGGTGTAAACATAAAAAACAAAGAAAACGTAAAAAACCGGGTGAAACTATTAAAAAGTGGGCGTAAACGTAAAAAACGGGCGAAAACATAAAAAAAACGGAAGATAACGTAAAAACCGGGCGAAAACGTAAAAAAACGGGCGTAAACATAAAAAAACGGACAAAAACGTAAAAAAACGGGCGTTAACATAAAAAATGGACGAAAACGTAAAAAAGACGGAAGAAAACATAGAAACCTAGCGAAAACGTAAAAAAAACGGGCGAAAACGTAAAAAAAAATGGGCGAAAACGTAAAAAACCGGTTGAAAACGTAAAAAAACAGGCGTAAACGTAAAAAAAGGGAAAAAAACGGGCGAAAACGTAAAAAAATAGGCGAAAACGTAAAAAAACGGAAGAAAACGTAAAAAACCGGGTGAAAACATCAAAAAACGGGCGTAAACGTAAACAAACGGACGAAAACGAAAAAAAATGGAAGAATACGGACAAAAACGTAAGAAAACGGATGAGAACGTGTAAAATCGGAAGAAAACGGAATTTTAAGTTATTTACTAACGACCGTTAGTGTAAAGGACTAACGATGCGACATTTTTTACATACAATGACAAAAAATGTCAAGTTTTGTGTTATAATGGTAAAAAAAAATAGTTGACAACATACAATGGTAAAAAGTGTCAAGTTCAATGTATTTTTTTTTTTTTATCATTTTCCCTTACCCAAACACTTTTACTAACTTCCTACAATAATTAATAAACATTTAGCCAATTTTTAATGCACAAAAACAGTGTTATTTCACACAACTCATAATTACCCAAACATATCACATTTTTACTAACTTTTGACGAAAAATAGTGCACGTTTAACTCATTTTTAATGCAATAAATAGATTTACTTTGCACAACTCATGATTACCCAAACATATAATATTTTTAACAACAATCTGTTAGAATTGATGCACATATAGCGATTTTATGCACAAAGCATGTACACTTAAATTTGATGAACATTTTTTTTATCAGAATATCTATTAACAAAGCAGTTTTTTGTTAATAAATCATTACCTATGGAATTTGAAGTTTTTGATGGATGAATATTGTCTATCTTTATTCCCCATCATCGCATATAGGAAACTTATGCACATTTAGCCATTAACTAATGCACAAAATACTTGTAAGTTTTAAACCAGATTCCTGATTTTAAGCACATATCAATTTTCCTAAATTCCAATACACATTTAGACTGTTTTTAATGAACAAAACAGTTTAGCTTCAAACAAATAACAATCATATAAAATATACTTCTTAACATTTTTAAAGCACAAAACTATTTAATATACGCACTTATATTGTTTTTAATGCACAAAACTGTTATAAACAAAGAAATTTTACAATTAATTAAATCAATACCTATAGATTGTAGAGTTTTTGAGGGACAATCGTGGCGCATCTTCGTCGCTTATTATCTCTACGTTCTTCATTATCCGACAACGAAATGTGCATTAATACTCTCCTTCCACTTTTTCTCCTTGTTGCTGCTAATTTTACAAACAAGTGCATTAAAATCGGTCTACTTCATGATAATCTGAACAAAATCGATTTTAATTCACTAACCTTTGCTTTTTGGCACCATTTTAAGCTTCGAGTAGATGATTGAAGCTTCGTTTAGGTTTTAATTCACTTACCTTTGATTTTTAGATGATCTATAGATGATATGATGATTTTTTTGTAAATGATTTGATGATTTTTCTATAGATCGGGTTTTTTAGATCTGAATCAAGAGAGAGGAAATGGTTGGATGAGAGAGAAAGTGGTTGTGAAGAATGAATGAAACGTTTATAATGTTGTATTTAATAAATTGTTGCTAATTATTGTTTATCAAAAGACTATTTTACCCTTCCAGCTTTATTAAAGATTATAATTTAATCTCATACGTTGATTTTAAATCAATGGTCCAAAACCCTTCTTATCCTTCTCACCAAAAATACTCTTTTTATTTTAACTCACCCCTATATATATATATATATATATAATATATATATATATATATATATATATATATATATATATATATATATATATATATATATATATATATATATATACATATATATAGATATATACTATATATGTATATATCTATATATATGTATATATATATATATATGTTATATATATATAATACATTATATATAGATATACATATAGTATAGTATCTATATATATATATATATATATTATATATATATATATATATATATATATATATATATATATATATATATATATATATATATATATAGGTAGGGTTATAATAAAAAGTCTAGAAAGAAGGATTTTGGTGCATCA